>OY735223.1:35792419-35877419 GCA_963457665.1 Thysanoteuthis rhombus | reverse complement strand
GTTTCAAAATCTTAACTGATGATTGTTCTATTAAATCCTGTATTAGGATCCAATGTTGAATATTTTTCCAACCATAACACATTATACCTGTGTTCTAATCCAGTGGAGTCACTGTTCATACTCTGTGAATAATTATAGAGCTTGAATTTTTTTTTAATTTGATAATCTTCCATTGATGTTGACTGGTGAGAAAAAGAGCTCAGCTAACTTGTGTCCTCAAGTGACTCATTAATTGTCAAAGAGTTACCTGTGGCTTTCAGGCTACATTTTGGCTACCCTTACTATAGATCATGGAAATATTTGATTCTTGATTATACAATGTGCAAAATGTAGGAAGAATCTGAAACACCAAGGTACATGATTAGGAAGTATACAATTACAGGTAAAGGAAATAGAATAGGCAAATTGAGATAGAATTTTGACTGATGCAGGTTACTTCTCAATGCCTTTGGGGAAAAACATGAATCTGCTTCTTCCCCCAGCTATTCGTGAATAACAGCTGTTAAATGTATTCAACTTCATAAGGTTGTCCATCTTCGGTGTCAGGTTAGCAACTTGGACCTGCTTGCTACTGCAAGGTGACACTAAGCTTCACAAAAGGTCTGCGGGATAAAAAAAGGTATATGATTTAATGTAGGTAATGATACTTTTGATTACAAAGCACCACTTTGACTATTTAGAGGTCACATACAGAAGCAGTCTTAGAATTATATAGCTCGATACATAGAAATCATCATTATTATCGGGGAGAGTATTGATGCAAACCTCTCTTCTTTTTTCTGATTTCCAAGAACTAATATGCAGAACACATACTCTTTGGCCGTAGTTCTGGCCACTCTCAAGTTTTGCAATCACTGTCAGACAGGCATCTGGTGAATTAAAGTAAGATAGTAAACTTTCAGGTGAGCATGAATGCAATCAGGCAGAGAATAAGGGATCAGCAAGAATTCAGCAAAATACATTGTGAATTGAACCCTCTACTGAAACCTTGAAAAGTGATGGAATTTTCCAAAACCAACTCGTTAAAAACCTGCTCTGGGGTCCCATTAGTACACACATGAAAATGTGTTGGGTGGTTCCCGAGTTATGCCACCTCAGGCAGGTGGACTAACATTTGATGAATTGAGGTGATAGTGAATCCTCAGGTAAGCAAAGGTGCTGCTGGACACAAACTAGCCAACCAATTTAGCATAAAATTGCATCGTTATCAAACACCTATTGAAAATTAATTTTGGGGGAGAAATTGTGTAAAAACAAACCCTACTCTGGGGTCCTGTTGGTTACTACAGAAAATTTGACGGCCACAGATAAGCAGTTGCTGACAGGCATTTAGTGAGTTATAGTAAGATAGAAGATTTTGGGGTTAGCATATAGGTAGCTGGGCTTTAGCTGATGAACCAATTCAGCTAAAATTTACATTGTTAATTAACCACCCTTTACCCCTCTTTTTTTTTCTTTTTTTTTTTTTGAGGAATTTTTAAAAAGTAACTTGTTAAAAACCTGCTCCAGGGTTAGTCACTACTGGAAATTTTGAAGGCCATACCTCTGGCTGTTCTTGAGATATGTGATAACAGATTGAAGGACATTTTGTGAATTTTAGTAAGACAAGCTGAAAACCTGTCGGATGGTTTTTATCTACTTCCTGCAAATCCCCCTCCCCCTCTGATTGGAGAAAGGTAATAACTACACCCACTGGCTGGATTTTATTTGTGCATCAGCACCTTCTCAACCTCTGGGAGAAATACATGACCCACTTTTTGAAACACTGACTGAGTAGCTGCTCGGTAAAGGTTGTTCACTAGATGATATTCGGATGCAAAAATAACCTGAAAAAATCTATGAAATTAATTTTTTTTTCTTAATTTCACCTTCATAAATAAGTATCTTCTTCCATTCGCACCTTTGTTTTTTTCACTGCGAGGCGGTAGTAGACAAGGATGTTCGAATTTTTTGCTGTTAAATGCTATCCTTTAATATCTGTGAACAGCTATTGACTCTTCACCTTCTTTACTCACTTTGTGAGTGGTGAAACATCAAAGAAGGAAAAGAGTAATGAAATTTAAGAACATGCTAAAACAAATGAATATAAAATGAGTTTTATTAGTGTGAGAAGTTACAAGAAAAGAATTTGATTATGATCAGAAAGTGTAATGGTTGTACACAGCCTATAAGATTTAATTTGACTCCGTGAAGTCAATCCTCTTTTGGGCATATGAGTTTCTCAGCTTTTTCAACCACTGGTTGAGTTGAAAGAAATGAGATCTTTTAACAAATCTCAAATATTTATTTTTACTCTACAACTGAATTGTTTTTAGAGGCAGACTGAGCTGAAATGAACACTGCAACAGATTTCTTGTTTCGATTTTCAAAGATGACATTGTTAATGTTTCAATCTACATAACCGTTTTCTTTACGAAGTTTGTTCATCTTGGAACAGGAAAGATAAAACAATGAGATCAAGTTCATTACGCTTTGTTTGGTTCTTTTCTTTCAAGCATGAGACAGTCTTCTTGGTACAAGTATTTTGTTGGAAAAAATTAATTTGGGGTGGGTAAATTTCTTTCTAACTTCACCAGCAGTCGAATTACTTTAAAAAAAAATCTCACAGGCTGATTGTATATGAAAACAAGCAAAATAATCTATAATATATTATGCTGCTTCTTTACACCTGTCTTTTCGTTTCTTATACTTTCAATAGTTGGATGAGTAGAAGGTTAAGTTGTTCAATGAGAGGGTAGGAAGATAGTGGGGAGAAGAGAAAGGTAGTTGATTGAGGGGGTAGGAGAATTTTTGCATATGAAACTAATATTTAGATGAAAACATGAATGGCAAGGATGATTGATTGGGATGAAGAGAATGAGAAGATACTAGTGAAGGGTGAGAAAATAGTGAAGGTATGGATGACCTTAGTTGTCAACACCAGTGGAAATTCAGATCCAACTGGTTTACAAGATTATTAAAAAAGATTGAAAATGAAATATTTAATGTTTCATATTTCATCATCTACCTTTGTAAATTCACTGCAGGACAAAGAGCTTTCCCAGCTACTTCTATGACAACCTGATAGCACCGACCTCCGTCTTATCAGCATACCTTTTTATCTCATCCCTCCATCTTGTGCCTGGTCTTTTCTTACTGCCTTTACAGTCCCTTGGCACCAATTGGTTAACCTTTTGCTCCATCTGTTGCTAAGTGTCCAGCCCAACTCTTTTGCTGTCACTTAATTACTAGTATGATATCCTTCACGCTGGTCCACTCTTGGTTCGATGTGAATCTTTTTTATCTCTTGGAGTTTTTACTATGATTGCTCTCCGTGTCAATCTGAGTTTGTTTTCAAGTGATCTTGTCGGTTTCCATCTTCTGTATCCATACATCATAGCTGGTATTATACATTCTACATTTCGAGCATATTTGCTAGGTACTTATCAGTATATCTCCATTTATTCTGACCATGATATGGGTGTTTTTTGGCGTGTTGTAGCAGTCAAACTAGAAAATATTTCTCAGTTAGCAACAATGATTGTGACTCTTAGCAATTTTTTCTCGCTAAGACCCATGTTTTTAGCATTATTCTTTATGATGATGTAAAAAAAACTATACTTCATGTGTAATAAATCTAATGCAATATATCAGGATAGTCACTATATAAAGCGATGCACCAAATTTTTCCCATATCCATTTGACTGTTCTCCTGTTGTCTTGGCAACGCACACGAACACATTACAAGGTCAAGACAATCTTACAGTGACAGGGTAAAAATGAAGAACTAAATATATTTAAGACCGTAATTTTATCTCTTCCTGTTGCCAACTTGCAGAATCAAAACAATGATCAAATGAATTAATAAAAGAGCCATTTGATCAGTTCTTATTGCTGTTATAGTAGCAATATCAGCTTATTGGTATTGACTGCTGGCATCCAAATACTTAAAGTGGTAATTGTACTATGATGCAGTTTTCTATATTAAATGAAGCAATGGTTGCCAAGGTGACACCTCCATTTATTGGAGAGTTATTCTAAATGAGAAAAGAGAGATGGAACTGGAATACACACATGACAAATACCAACGTGCATATGTCTGCTGTAATGACTATTACGAGCACTAATCGATCCTTGTGAAGAATAAATCATGCATACACAGGTTTCCCTACTATCCAAAAGTAGAGTGTTCCAAAAGCATTCTGTAAGCTGAAATGGCGTCAAACGAAGAAGCAATTACCAGTAATTGACATGAGAAAAACTGTTGAGCATTCCCAAACCCCAAAGTGTGGAAGAGAGAGGGAAAAGACATGCGCTGCCTCTATAATGGATCACTGTAAAACAAAAGCTGATCACTACTTTTGCTTTTTGCCTTTTCTGAAAGTTGGAACTTTCGATAAGTGGGGACTACTAGTATTTCATTTCTATTAGATGATTTTTCTTGATAGCAGAGAAACTAAAAAAAAATTATCTTTGTGGAAGAGTCCATTGTTTACAATGATTGGTAAGAGATATTTTATCAGAAAAATCATTACCTTCAAGTGGAAGAGTACATAGGTATGGACTGACAACCCAAGAAAATCAATGTTCATTAAAAAAGTAGAAGATTATGTTGTGTGGGCTATGATAGTAGTTATTATTTAAATGACCTACCATGTCATAATGACATTGCTGTCCAAAATCAAATCACTGTATATATATATATGTGAATTAAATGACAATTAAATTAAATTAATGAATCAAATGACAATTGCAAAAATATTCTCCAATAATTCATTCTGACTATTTTCAATCCGTGTCTTCATCAAAAATTTGATCTCAAATGAAACACTCTCCTTCAATACATGTTGTCGTGTGATACTATCACATGGTGCAAAATTGGATGCCAAACTGTTTTAGTAATATTCTAAAAAGCAAAAATGAAAGGATGGGTGAACATATTCTGAAAAATTCTGGACATGTTGATGATCCCTTATCCAAAAAATTAAGACAGAAATTAATAAATATGAAGAAAACAAGAACCATATGTCTAATGATGTATCCACCATACTTACATCCATATTTCAAAGGGATTCTATTCAAAATAGAAGAAGTGATAGCATCACTAGTTGTGGTAGTAGTAGCAAGAGGAAGATAAGGATAGTTTATGCGAAGGTCTGGATCAAGTATTATATCAATTCAGCATGATACTGTTGGGAAAATCGATATTTAACATGACTAGTTTTAGTAGTTGTAGCAGAATGGGGACAAGGAGAAAGAGGATGGTTCACCTGAACGCCTTGACCAAGATTCATTTCAATCCAACATGATTGAGAAAACTGATATTTATTAGTTGTAGTAGTAGTATCAGGAGACAGAGGAGGAAGAAGAAGATAGGGATGGTCTAGACCAGATTTCATATAAATCCAACGTGATACAGCTGAGAAAATTGATGTTTGATATAATCGCGACCGACTAACCAAAAAGTGTCTTAGAGAGTTGTGTGGAAACATTTGAAAAAGTCTTTAAAAAAAAAAATGCTTAATATGTCATCTATATTTTGTTTTGAGATTTGATTAAATAAATATTCTTCTTATGACATCACACATCCTATTCCAGTATAATAATGGTTGATAAGTAAATCACATTACCCACTTCCTTCCTCTTTCTGTTGTTTAACATAATGACCAAAAAGTCTTATTGAGATATTTTGGACACATCTAAAAAAAGCATGTCTTATAGCAATTATCAGCAAGCTAATCCCACTGACCATTGTTAATAGGTTCAATCCTTGTTGAAACTCCCTTTATTGATGGTCCGACACCAATTAGTTATGTTAATAAATGATATGAAAAAAATCATATCAGCACGCACATCATATAGCAATGATCAGCAAGCTAATTTGCTGGTTGTTCTTAGGAAGTTCAAATCATTTTGGATCTCCCACTATCAGTGTTCCAAACTTTATGGAGTTGATTGGAAAATCCAAGAGGAAAACTATGGATCAGATCACATGTTATAGTGCAATGATCAGCAAGCTGATCTCACTGGCTGTTGTCTGTGGGTTCCATCCTTATTGGATTACCCACTATCAGAAGTCTGATACCAAACTATGCTTGGCTAATTAATCATATCAAAATAATAGATCGGGGTGCATGTCATTTTTCACAGGAAACTTTTCAAAAAATTTTGCATATACGTGATTTTTCTTTTTCTTTTGAAAACATTTGAAGACACATGGAAATATTTGCATTTAACTGATATTTTATCCTATAAATAGCAGGGATTTCTTGTGCTGTCCAGGGAAAAATAACTACTGGCACATCCCAGATGGGTCTGCTTTTACTACCGAGTCTGGTTCTTCACACAGTCTATCTTCATCCTTAATCTGTTTGGTCAGAAGAAACATATTAAGATAAGAAGAAATATTTTAAAGAACATAATTTCTACCGTGTTTCAAAATTTGAAGCTTTCCTTTCCCAGGGAAACACCAGGATTCCCTTCTGGTATATATTATATTCCTGTGTCAAGTGAACAATAGGCTGTGGACTTCTTGATATATCAGCTATTACATGTGTAGATATCTGTTTGTATGTATTTGTAACTGAGAAATGTTTCCTTTTCATATTAAAAAGAAAGTGTTTTTACCACCAATATTGTTATGATTATCAAAAATGCTTCTTTGAAACAACCACAATCTTTAGCAATTCCATTTTGTCTTCTTGCTTCAATTAAATCATATCTAGTGAGCTGATCTGCAAGGCTGCCTGAGATGTCGAGTCACCCTGATCCTCAAGAATCATTCCACTCCTCTCCGACTGATTATTGGCGAATGATGAAAATAAAGAATACAAGCCTGGATGCTGCAGGATCAAGCTCCACTCCTACTTCTATCCTGACTGAAGATGATTACAGCAACTTTTGTATTATATAATGAATAAAAAAAATCACAAAAATATATATTTCTGAGTATAAATGTATTCATTTGGTAAGAGAGCTATCTACTGATCGTTTGGTCATGATTTCAAATTTCAGTTTATTTCATATATCTTTAGATTTAACGTGACAGGATAGACTAACAGTGAAGTCTTCCCTCCTAAATTAGATCAGGATTGTTCTTGTTCATTTTACAATCGGAAAAAAGTCAACTCCAGCTTGGAAAGAAGTTTGACAAAAGATCTATTCAAGTAATCCAATATGTTGAGATGAAAAGCAAGAATATTTGTCTCAATAAATATTGTCTTTATCATTTTTTAAAATAAAAATAATACCCATACCACACATAAATGAATCATCATAGCCTGAGCAAGTACCAGAACTAATTATTTAAAAAAATAGTTCCTTTACCTAAAATTATCTAAAGAATACCTACACGATGTTTAGGCTTTGTTGGTCCAAAAAAGAAAAAGAAAAAAAAGAGAAGAATCTGTAGCCCACATTGTTAGTTGGTCTGGCCATTCGTTAGGCTATGATGATTTGATGATTATTTATGGCTCTGATTTTGTGAACTTCTGTGTCTAATTAAAGTCTTGGTGGCTTAATTGGCAAAGGAAGCCAGGCTAAACAGCGCTTCCCCCAGGGGATGCAGGTTTATATTCCACCTAAAGCTTATTCTTCATTTTCCAATCAAACGTTATTTACTCACTGCTGGAGGATAATTACTCTCAGCAAAAAGTTGTGTAGAAAGCAACTGATAAAATCAAGATGAAGAAGAAAAATTGTCAAAACAATTTAGAAATAACAGTGATTTATAATACTTCATCTAATAGATATTGAAATAAAAAACACAGAGGGTAAATATTTTCTTTTGTGAATCTTTTGAAGATTGAAGATGATACCATCTTTTCTTGATCAAATACAAAGGAAACAGCTTCTTATTATCACTTTTGAACAGGATCTCTTGGATAAAACTAACATCAACGTAGGTTTCTTCAGTTTTTAAGTTGGTCTTTCATGTATAAATTGGTCCTTTAGTTTATGTTATGCAGTGTTCATGCTTGTTTTTTTGAGAATTCAAACTTTTTTAGTGTTCACTACCCAACAAAAGGCAAGAAGTAACTCATTCATTGATCCCCCACTTCATCCCCAATATGGCATGCTGCCAAAAGACATTCTTGTGATAGTTTCTATCTAACCAATCAGAATGATTTTTAAAGTTATTTTCAATTCATTTTGAGCAAAGCTTCTGGGACCAACTAATTTTAATAACAATATTATTTGATTAATTTATCCATAATCATAATAAACAGCTTCCTCAGTCTATAAATAAGCAACTACTCAAAAATAAAAATAATGTATTCATTTTTAGTCACTGAATGGAGGAATTGTTTTTCTTTTATTCTCAAATTGCGAAGGCGCATAATAGAATTTCCACAGGTTTTGCTATTTTATATCAGAATTATTTATAAGAAGTAGATTTATCAAATTTGCATGACTAGTCATCATGTCAAAATAAATATGAATATGTATGTGTGCATCTATATATTTATATATATACACATATATATATATCTATATATTCATATGAGACCAAACTTGACTCTCACCTACACAGATATAAACACCTCCCTTCCCGCTCTCATTAAATTACCCACTTTCCAGAAATACCCCATTTTCTCCTCAAACTCAAACATGTAAACAATTTTTCTCTGCACCACTGCAAATTTCTCAGAAAAAGATTGCTGGCACCTGTCTAAATGCATCAAAATATGTCCACATGATGATAAAAATTTTCGAGATGTACTATTTTCTTTTTCTATTCACCTTCTAATTGTCACTTTCATCAACATATATACGTATATATAAGCATTATAGGCAAAGTTTAACCTTTGGGCTGTCTAGAATGAATTGTAAGACTGATTTTCTCTAAGCAAAGCTGTGTATTTTTTTGAAGAGAAACATTCCTTTTTCATAAGTAAATTTAGATAAAAAGATCTTTTTTTTAGACATTTTTTTGATAATTAGTTCTGGTACACATGCAGGCTACTGTGATTCATCTATGCAATGTCTAGATATTTTTTAAAAGGTTGATTTTGCGCCAAAGTATATAACGATATATACCTTGATTCAACTTTTTTATCATATTTTTCAAACAAACATTTATCTAATGTAGAAAAAAACAAAAAAGATTAAAACATCCCTCACCTTGGCTTTTTAGGTTTTGATAACCCGAAGGAACTTCTCACATTTACAGAAAACAAAGACAATCCATTCTTGATAGCCAGGAAAGAAAGGAGCCATATCTGGATTTTAGAGGGTACTTATAGATCTTGATGATGGTATGTTTTACCAAAAACCCCTGCACAAGATGTTAAGGAGAGAGTTAGCTCTTAAGTTATTTGTTTATATCAGAATGTATTATAAGAGAAAACTATGTTTAGTTAGGGAACCAAACACATGACATAACAGATCTAATCACGTTTGGTTTATCTATTGAATGGAGCCTGATAAGTAATGCTTTCAAAAATGTATGGTTTAGTTGACCATACTAGATCATCAATAGGAGGCTGATTCAGTTTGAGACGCAAGGAGCTAATAGGGATGAAATGATATAATTGAGAGGCAGCGTTTGTGTTGAGTTGCAAGAGACTTTTATGGATTCTCACATTGAGGAAGCAAAGAATGGAAACTATGATTAAATGGTTAACTTCAAGTCACTGTGGAGCCAGTCGGAATATGAATGATTCTGGAGAGAAAGAAAGGAAGAGGAAGAGAAAGTAACCGACTAGAAACCAGGGGTAGGTTAAAATGAGCAATGGTACATATGAGTTTAAGGCTTTCATGGATGAAGGCTGAAGTAAATGATATAGTACATACGCAATATATTTAAGGTTTTGTATTTAACAAACAAATGGTTATAATGGATTTTCAGAGTTATGTTTTTGTGCTATTAAATAGTCAGTTATTATGTGTGATTATTTTTGAACAATGGAATTTGAAGGTATTTAGCCTACTTCAAATTAATTATGATCATGTTTGTTGATTGATATTTTACATTGTTTCAGTATTAATTTGAATAGATTAATTGCATAAAAACATAACCTTGAAAATCCTCTATGATCATTGTACATGCCCCCCTTCTAATTCTGATTTTTTTGAATATATGGATCCATTTTTTGGCATTTGCAGTTTCCTCGTAATTTGTAATACTTGCGCACTATGATATCACAATATGTTGTTACTTGAAATTGAAAAACATTTCAATATTGTTTTATTTGAAATTGCAACTATGATGAAGATGAGGGAAAAACATGTAAGTACAATAGATTTGATTTAAATACAACTATTTTTCCTTATTGTCAACCTAATATATACATATGTATATATATATATATATATAACCCAACATATATATTTACTTATATGCATCTCTCTCCCTTTCTCTCTCTGTATATATTTTTATGCAAACGTGCTTATACATACAGATAGATAACTTTTTTCTACTTGACTCAATTTATTCCCAATGTCATAAGCAAAATTTCTGATTCATTACCTACAGGTCACTGCTCTCTCTATAGATACATATTCATTTACATATCTACCTTATCATATCTATATAAATGTGTATATATATACATATATATATATATATATATATATATATATATATATATATATATATAGAGAGAGAGAGAGAGAGAGAGAGATAGATATATATAGATATGTATATATAAAGAGAGATAGATGGATAGATAACTTTTTTATGCTTGACACAGTTTATTGCTACTGTTATAAGCAAATCTTTCTGATTCATTACCTGTAGGTTACTGCACTCTCACTATATATACATATTTATTTATACATTTATCTATCTCTATCTCTTTCTCTATATATAAATATATATGTGTATATATATATGTGTATATATATATAGAGAGAGAGACAGACAGACAGACAGATAGATAAATAAATAGATAGATAACCTTTTTATGCTTGACAGTTTCTTGTTATTGTTATAAACAAAGCTTTCTGATTCGTTACCTGTAGGTCACTATGTATGCACAGAGCAGATTTGTTTCATATTAAACTTGACTCATTATTGTCATGATCTTAGTCGAAATAATAGCAGTAATGGAGTCAGAGATGAAGACTGACAATTGATGTGGGAAGGCAGCTGATAATCATTGTGAATTTCTCTCAACTTGTTCAATCATCATCAATGAAATTCTAATCAGTGCGGTGAGCGGAATCTCGAATCTTTTATTGTTATAAATAGCAACTCTAAAGATGATGAGCAATTTTCCACTTGATGTCATAGCAGAAAATGGAAGATCAGTACTTTTGTTAACATGTCCCAACCTTCTGTATCTTTTTCTTTTTTCCAGGCAGTTGCAAAAAGCAGATGAAGGTTACCGAGTATTCTCTGCCTACATTATTTCTTTAGATTGGTATCTTCATCTTTGTTGTAAGAATTTTGCTGGTCCAGATAGATCATTGAGACATGCTGATACAGGTAAACCTCGAATAGTGCGGTAAATTTGTTCCCAAATTTTACGTTGTGTTCAAAACCTAAGGGTTCAAGGCATTATTATGATTTTATTTTTTCACCAGCTTATACTGAGTTATATTAATTTGTACTGCAATACATTCAAGCGTTCAAGGTCTTTTTATAATTTTATTTTTCTTCAGCTTATACTAAGTTATATTAATTTGTACTGCAATACGTTAACCATACTGCATCAAACCCTCACTAATCAAGACATACGATTCAAAATATTTCTATACTTCATTGGAGAACTTTGGTTTTCCTTTATCTGCCAGGGAGTAAACATTGAGAATATACAACATATGGTCATTAAAATATTGAAGCTAATGTTCAGGAACTCCAGTGGATAAGAAATTCTTTAATCTTCATTCCTCTTCTTTGTTTGAGGTTTCTTTCTTTGTTTCACACAGTGTCTTTTTTTCCATTTTCCAACTGATTCTCTCGTTCAACTCATAATTAAAAACCATCAACCAGAACTGTCACCCAAACTGTCAACCTACATTTCTTCAGTTTCTAAGTTGGTCTGGCTGGTTGGCTATGTATGTTTTTTATCACGCATACAGGTCGCACCAGTGGAGCTAGATGGCTGAAAATTAATTTATTCACAACTTATTATGTCTAGAAAAAAAACGTTCTTTTTTTGTTTTTATGAAAATTCTCCCCTAAGTAAGTTTTTAGTATGGGGTTCAATTTGTAATATAAGTTTATGCTAAAGTGGTCCCTCAGGTTGTGTCCAACAGCATTCATGCGTGTTTTGTTTTTTAAATTCAGATTTTTTTGGTGACTGATGCCCAACAAAAGCTAAGAGAAATAATTAATCCATTAATCCCCACTTTTTCAAAATTCTTTATTGATCACTCCAATACAGCATACTGCCAAAAGATGTTGGTCACATGATGATTTCAATTGAGTGACTACCTAGACCTGTCTTTTTTCTATTTCGGGTCAATATCTGACTCTTATTGCAAGCAAAATCATTGTACCTGTCAAAAATGACAGAATTATTTACAGGTAGATAAATTATGAAAAACTGTATTTTAGTATAAATGTATTTATTGCAGACAAAAAAATGCAATTCTTGAATGAATTTCACTTCTTGGTCGATTTCCCTACAGCTCTTCATATTTTCTGTTCTTTAATTATTTTAAAACAATAAGATAATAGAATTGGGTAAAAAAATGCATTGAGAAAAACATCAGTCTTGCCCATGAAAAATCAGATGCCTATATATAGTGGAATTGTTATCTGTGCTATTACTTATTCATCATCAGCAGTAGTAGTAGTCATAGTAGTGATGTAGCCAAGAACACGCAGACACAGTAGAGCCTTGTTTTACTCCCTTTCTGTTTGTGTTATTGTGACAGAAATTAACCAGCAAATAAGCAGGCTCATTAGAAATATGAGGCTATTAGTTCAGTAAAAATGCAACTTGACCTCTCATAAATTACAACACAAAAATCAATGGATTTTATGTCCTGAATAGGTTCTGAATGAGAGTAAAAAAAGTCTTCAAAAATTGTATACTAAATTTTCATGCTTGACTGATACAAAATCGAAGATACTCTGTTAGAAAGTTGAGAGAATGTTCTTTATAACAACATTCATATGTATACATCTCCATCAAGAATTATATCCACAGTCAATAGACAGTGGAACCTAAAATACACATATACTTAAATTTCCTTGTAAAATCCCAAATACCTAGATTCACATTTCTGGCTGTATTTTTTTATGAACACAAATACGATTTGACCTAGTATGCTGATGGGAAACTGATGAAATTCTCTTTCCAACAATATATATATATATATATATATATATAAATCTACAATCCATTGACTGTAAACTACGAAGAAATTATTGACATTTCTATCAGGTATTTTCAAAAACTAATAAGCTTAAACATGCCCCGGGCTCACCTTAGTACACAGAGAAAATTTCATGGCAATATGTTGTGTGATTCTTGTTATAATGTCACATTCAGAATCATTGACATACCATTTAGCAAATGCAATTTTGGCTCTGATTTTGATTGAGCTCTCCTGTAATAACAACAAAAAATAGTGAACATCATGCAGCAGATTTAGAATCAGCTCCCTTGAATTATCTTATATCAGCTGCATGATAAGTTTCACTTGAAAATGCCTTGACTGTACATTTTATCCTAAATTGGAACTGGACTATGAGTAAATTTTCATTTGGATAGTGATTTGCAGGGGACAGCACTTTGGACTGTTTACTCTGTCAATTTGCTGTAGCTTTCTCAAGAACTGCTCAATAAAACATCTTCAAACTAACTGCACTTCCTTGGTTCCTGAGCAATACACCAATCCAATTCCAACTTAATACAGTGCCTGGTTTTCTGTCATTAGGGCTGATGGTGGCCATTTCGAATTTCAAGATTTTTCCCTCCATTCAAATTTTGTGGACATTTTTCTCTCATTCAGAATATATTTGGGATACAAAATCCATTGGATTTTTTTTTTGTTGCAATTTGTGTGAGGTTGAACCGCATTTTCGAATAAAATGTCGGGACCAAATATGATATAAGAAAAGAAAATAAAGTTTTTGAATGAACCTGTCTCCCAAAATGGGCGCTACCACTCCTTGTGGGAAATGAAGACTCAAGGGAGTGCTGAAAGACAAGGAGGGTGCTAGGGAGAACATTAGAAGACAATGGGTCTTCAGGGGGCAAGGGGCAAAGAATACAAATCAAAACCCCTTATAAAATCTTATATCTGAAAAGCTGATTTTGCAGTAAAATAGAAATTCAAATATTTTCCGTTTTTCTGGTTTGAAGAATTCTACACTCATCCCATCAGGTCCATCCTTCACATTAATTTTTTCAATAAGTACTTTTAGGTACTTTCATACTATCATATTCTTGGTCAAAAAGTAAATCCTTAAATTAAAAAGAAAATCCTCAAAATCTAATATTCAATGTATCATTTGTGTTTGTTCGTGTGTTTAAAACTCCGGTTTATGTTGTTCTATACAATTATTATATTTCTTTGGACATATTTGCTTTTAATCAGTCATCCTCTTTCATCCTATTTGGAAACCATCAACCAAAAAATAAGGTCATGTATGTATGTATCAGGCATTCAGACTGCACCAATAGAGCTAGAGAGCTGAAATTTTGAATATTTACTCTTCAAATAGGTCCCTGATTTGTATCTGGCTGTGTTCATGCTTGTATTTTGAAAAGACGTTTTAGAGATCCAACGAAAGTCAAGACAAGTAACCTATTCCTTGATCAACCCTCTAACTGATTTTCAATTGATCATGCGGTATGCTGCAAAAAGACGTTGGTCTCATGATAGTTTCAATTGAGTGACTAACCAGACTGGCTCTGTTCTTTCTGCGACCCTTTCTTACTTTGTTTCTTTGCTATATCTTTCTGAATCTTTCTCTTCTTTGACTTTTCCCTCTCTTTCTGGGTCTCTTTGTCATCTCTTTACAATTCTTTCTTTCTTCCGTTATCTACTTTTGTCTTCTCTTTGTTTTATTTATTATTCTTTCTTTTTTTCCATTAACATCCTCCTCCCCCTAAAACTGTCTAAGGCGAAGAAATGCTTCATTATGAGGTTGCCGCTTCAACGCAGCGATGCTCTTACCAATGAGCTAAACAGTTGCCTGTAATGCAAGGGCCGAAAATAACTGCATTACCAGCGCCTGTTTAGCTCAATGGTAGGAGCATCACTGTGTTAAAATGGTTACCTTATCAATGGCAGATTTGATTCCCCATTTACTGTAATTGTTTATTCTTTTTACGTTGTCTAAGTTGAGTGATATATCAATCAAGTAATGACAGCAGACCATTTCAAATAAGTTTCTCTGTAATATAACGCAATTCATGATTAATTCTGGATGTCTGATTAAAAGAATTACCACTCAAACTATGCTAAACAAAATTGAAACTCTTCAAAATTCAGCTATAAAAGATTTTAGCTCAAAATGATAATACTATTAAAAATGGTGATAATATTAATGACAATGTATTTCCTGAAATTCGCATAACACCTTACAATGAGTCCTTGAAAATGCTTAAATAAAAAGATAACATCATTTTAAAAAATTGCTTACAAGTTCATGATTTTATTAATGAAAAACTTCCCAACAATTTTAATAAATTTTTTCCTCTCCAAACAGAAAAAAGCTCTATAAATACTAGACAGTCATTAAAAGACATTTTATCTATGTCACAGACTATCTCAGAAAAATATAGGATTAGTTAATAAAATATAAAGATATACTAGCTTGGAATAATTTCATTAAAGTTTTTTCCAAAGGGAAATTTAATAAATTCAAGAAGAAATAGCTTCAAATAAATCCTCAATTTTTTTTTTTTATCAATACATATTGTAATAAGTCAATCATCATATGATGTGTAATTCATGTAAAAAAATGGAAATTTTAGAACCCAACGAACTCATGAGTTAAGGTCTGTTCTAAAATGTATTGTAATTTAATTGTAGTTCAAGAAATTTTTTAAATTGCTGGATTATTCATATTTTTAAAATTTTTCTATCTTTATCTATTTATTTATCTTTTTTATCAATGAAGTATTTTAAAACTTAAAAATAATGAAATTATGCTGTATATGAAAATATTGGGTTCGTACTGCTTGTGAGGCATTAAGCCTAATTTCTACTCTCCTCAACAATTGTATTAATCAAAACATTTTCTAATTAATTTGTTAGTTATTTGGTGAAATAAGAAATATTCTATTCTATCTATCATACATTTTTGTTTGAAGTAACAAACATTTGTATCATGAACTTACGACAAAAAAAAATCTATGATTATCTCAAGAGTGAAACTATTCTTCCCCCATTCCCTTTTCAGTTATTCACAACAGGCTTTTTGGTCCCGTGCCGACCATGAAAAGATTAGTGGGAACATAGCTTGTCTCACTTAGCTTTAGCCGAGGGTTCTCTCCCCTTAGTATTGACAATTAAACATCCTCCCAGTCTGGGTTAGGTATTAAAGTGATCCCTTTTTTTCTTTTCACGAAGTCTTTTGTCTTGTTTTAATTCTGTGTATTCAGTTTCATTTCTTTCCATCTCACTTCTATTGTTTTCTCTTCCTTTTTTTCCCCAATTCTTCTTTCCAATTAATTTTTCTTTTGCTTTGTTACGAGAACTTTAAACACTTCCCCTCTTCTTCCATTTTTATCTCCTTTCTCCATTCTCTACTTCGTGTTGCTTACCCACTTCCTCTTACTTAGGAATTTTTTTCTTCAACAGCCAATCCCTCCCCCCGACCCTTTATATGTGTAGTTCCCTCCCAACTTTGTATATAACCCCCCAAACTAATCTCCTTAACAATGACCTTTTCCCTCTCCCCAAGCAAACAATTGTTTTGTGTCTGTCCTTAAACCTAACACAATGGCATCAACATCACTGACATCACAGCAGCAGTAGTTTTAGACTTTACAAAGAAAATAGCAGGATTAAGCCCGGGTACCATGGCTCATTTAGTAGACACGTTGATTGTTTCTAAGTTGTCTGCAAATAGGTTCCCTTTCTCCCCTCAAAACATTGCACAAAAAGTAAACATGAATCACAAATGTACAGTCCCACATTAGCCAGAACATTATGAGGAATTGAAAAAAGTGCGTGAGAATTAAAAGAATTCAGGGAAATGCATATTTTCCTTAATATTTCTCAACTGGAATATGTGTGAAGGAAGGGTCTCTCATATGACATAAAAAATGGTGAAATAATAACAGTCTTTAAGCCAAACAAGAGTGATCTAGACCACCTATGGGCAACCATTTACCTGAAGGAAACATTTTTTGCAGTTTGTGTCCAATCTGATCATTTATTTGAAATTTTATGACATTTTTTATCATGAAATCAATTTTATAATTTATAGAGTAAAATTACTATTGTTTTGGCTTCACAAATCAATAATATAATGATAGTAATTCATATACTTGTCCTAAATAAAAATCAAGTACATTTTCTGTAATACGATCAACATTTTTTAAGTGAATGTATAGCCTAAATGGAGATGAAAAATGTTTTAAGCTACCCACTAAATTAAAAAGGTTGGCCATACCTGACCTAGAAATTGGGATTCAACCTCGCTTTAACTTCATAAATTCCATTGTGAAGCTGGTGAATTCATACAATCAACATTTTCAATATCAAATATCAATTACTTCAGTCTCTGCTCTATTCTTTATGAAATTTTTCTTTGTCTAGAACAAGGTTTCTCAAACTTTTTGCAGTCACAGAACCCCTGAAACTGAGCGAAAAAATTGTGGAACCAAATATATAGGGAAAATTTGCACATAGTACCATTATGTATATGTAAAATAGAAATAAACACTGAAAAGGATTGCATGAATTACATTAACAGATTTGGGAAATAAGTGACTAAGAGGGCACAAAAAATTTGAAGAAGCTTTAATGATTAGTGTTTGAAGCTGTAAAGCTCTCTTTACTATATATATATATATATATATATATATATATATATATATATATATGTATATATATATATATATATATATATATATATATATAGAGAGAGAGAGAGAGAGAGAGAGAGAGAGAGAGAGAGCACTTTTATGCATTGATTTACTTTCCTATTATGACCATAGAAACTTTAAAGACCTCATACCTGATCACACATTAAAACTGTTTGGGTTGAGTTGAGTCTTGAAAAAAAAATCAAAGTTAGGATACTTGCTTTATTAAAAAATAGATCATTTAGTAAAATAACTTTAGGCTCTTTAGTGCCTATCCATACATTAATAACCCCATCATTATATCAGGTATAATCCAATATATATATATGAGGAGCAGGCTAGACATGTTTTTGCACGCATGATATACTATAGTATGATTTTTAAATACAAAATTTTAAGAAATACATGTCCATTAATTCTACATTAAGTATTGTTTTGTTCATGAAAACTAACAACTGAAGTCTGGTACAATGAAGGAATTTTGAATTTTTGCATCAATACAGTATAATATTTCATTTAAAACTGAGTGGTTCATTTTTCAAAATTGGCCATAGAACCAAAAATGTATGATGTGAAACCCTTTTTGAGGAGATCATGGTCTGGAACAGCGACCATAACTGTATTTTCATTGATACATCCCCAAATCCAAATTAAAACCAGACCCGAAATTAGACTTGGTGAGGCCATAAGCAATACAAAGCTTGGAAGACCTTTGTTGAAAAAATTATGCCAGGAGGTCTCATTAAATTTGAAAACACACATGCCTTTTTTTTATATTTTTTGAGGCCCCTGCAGTTTTTGCCACTTAGATATTTTTTAAGTATATCCTTTTGTCCCAACGGTGGAAATATATGTCCCTGGAAAAGTGGCAGCGGATACCCATGCACAGAACTATAGCAATAAGAACTTTGTTAATCGACTGATATTTCAGACTATTGCTGTTATAGAATTTACTAAAACATAAATGGATGTGTAACAGAGATCTGACAATTCTCCCATGCAGCCTTAATATATTTTGATGATTTTTGGTTTGTTACTCATCTATTTGCTCTTAGTTGGAAATTAAACATATTTTTAATTGATACACACACAGAAATACATACATACTCTGAGATATAAATCAATAAAAATATGCTTAATTTTCTTGGGTTGTATCAAAGAAAGTAAAGGATAATTTTTTCAATTAAGAGCAGTACAGGTAACAGTAAGGTCCAGTTAAGCATGGTGGCAGAAACGTCATGGTCTGGCATTGTATGAGCTCTAATAGCATTCATTAGCTATATTTCATCGATGGAATCATGAATGCTGAAGGTTACATCAATTTATTGAAGGAAAATATGCATCCTTCATCCAAGCATCTGGGAAGAAGACGATTGTGGAATGTATTTGAAGGGAAATTAGAAAAACGATGACCTTCCAACAAGACAGAATTGGAAGACTGCATATTGTCAGAGTGGATAAACATTCCAGTGACTGTGTGTGAAAATCTAGTGAGGTCAATGTCATTAAGACTACAAGCAGTTGTAGAAAATAAAGAAGGACACAAATATATATGAGAGAGGGAGAGGGAGAGAGAGAGAGAGAGAGATATTTAGTTTGTTCTAAATTACAAAGGATAAAGGTAAATCTCATGTACAAATGGACCATAATTTTGTGGACATATGTGCATATATATATATATGGGAAGAAACTGGGCATTGTGGGTAAGAAAAAATAATTTTAGATAGAAGCTGATTCTAATTATATATTTGTGTAAAAATGAAATTCTACTCTGTTGGCTGTGAACCACATTATATGAAGATGAGGAAGTAATACCTTTCTAAGTTAGCAGCTGGCTGACATTTGTTTTTGTTTTTAATAATTCTGATCCACTGTGCCCCAGCCTTAGTACACACAGTACATAAGATTGAATGATTTACAAAAGTCCCCGAGTTAAACCAACTACATATTTTAGTGAGATTTTGTTGAATTATAGATTATGTTTAAAAAAGGGATCATGAAAATGTCTCAAACATTGATTGGCAAAAGTTAGGTGCACCAAATTTGAGAGGAAAAGGAAATATTTAACTCAAATTCACAGTTTCAAAAGCTATTTAAGGAAAGAAAAAAGAATGATACAAAAGTAACAATAAAATGTTCTTTCCTAGTAAATTCCATGAAATCCTCTTTCTCTCTCTCACTCAACATTTATATATATATATATATGTATATATATATATATGATGCAAAAGACCCCTGCACAATCTTATAAACAATGTTATGAAAATTGAACAACCATAGCCATCAAAGATGGTGAAGGGGTCTATTCTGTTTTACATGTGCATGTGTTTGTTTATGTGTTAGTTTGCTTTTGTCTGTTTTTGATTTTTGAAAAAAAAGCTTTCTTAACCTTTCTGGGGCCTAATTCTGATGAGTTTATTAATTACATCTAGATTCTGGAGAATCTAGATGTTTCTAGACGTTATTTTATTCCATGTTAGTTGTTTTCTGGTGAAAAATGCCAGTGATGTCATGAATAGAATTTATTCTGACCATATTTATTCTTCGATTAAATTTTTTACATGACTTCAAATTTTGACTCTGTGGTTGTTCAATTATTGACTGTGAGGGCAAGTCTTAGAAGTGTCTTCAAAGTTTACTCATCTCTCTTCTGCTTGTGCATGTATACTTTAAGAATTGTTTGCACATCTTACATTCTAAATGTTTAGTTTGGGAAAAAATGGAAGCTTATGGTAATGAAGCAGTTGGTACAACCATGTGTCAGGAATGGTTTGTGAAATTCAATTCAAAGATTCATGAGCTGCTTTAAGCCACTGTGAAATTCTCCAAAGAATAGAATTTAAAAAAAAAAATGGAACCCTTCTGCGAAATGAATTAAAGAAAAAAAAAAAATTATAAAAAATTTCAAGGCAAGTAGCTTTTAATCAGAAATTACTCTCCTTGATTTTAATTTTATGTCCCTGATATGAATTTAAAAGTTGAAAAGGGAGATAATCGAGAAAAATACTCTGGGAGACCTTAGAATTTGAAAATTGATGAATAGGGAGATTTTGAAGGTAGATGCAATGTAGAAAACATTTGAATCTACAAAAAAATTGGAGTTGAATTAGTATGCATGGATTTATTTGAACTGTTGCACTCATTTTTTTTATTATATATGTTGTTATAAACACAACATATATACAGTTATCCCCCCATTATATCTAGAATGTTGGGGTCCAAAAGAGCCAGTAATTTTACAACTGGGCTGTGGTAAAATTTAACCGTTTTGTAGCGAGATCTAGCTATTTTAAAGCTAGATTGATATTTCAGAATCCACCATCTACCAACGTTATAAAGCAATAACAAACCATGTTATAATTCGGGAAGCCTGTTTATGGATTTAACTATTTCATCCATGGATTGAGCACAAGACAACCAGATAACTGCAACACTTTTTATCAATGCTGAGATATTAGTACTAATGCATGCATGCAGATTGACATAGATGTTGTCGCACTCAGTAACATCCTTTAATGGATTAAATAAGAACTTGAAAATATGTCAATCTTAGTCATCAGTTGTTTATCACTGCTACCCACAACAGATCGGTTCATCTGACATTTATACGTAGTAAGCTCCCTTAGTGACTATAGTGTTACATGCAGGACAAAAATATCAAACTTTCACAAACTGAAGTCCAGCTTTTGAGCAGTATTAAATATTTTCAATGGATCCAACCAAAATTATTGGTATCATATTGTAGTGGCAGCCATTTTCCCAAGATAGCCACAACAAGAATCCATCAATACATAGCAATTTGAAATGATTTCTGATTAATCTGATTCCTATCTCCTAAATTGTTTCGAAGAATCAAAAAAATGATCTTATTTTTAACCTAACACAAACAAGGTGACCTCCAAAGTCACTTTAATGTCATAACCCTTTCACTACCAACTCCTATTAGTTGCGACAGTCACTTAATTTCTTGTAACTTTTCTTATTATTGAGATGAAAAGAAGATTCTTTTCTTTATTTAGTAGATGAAAAATTCAGCTATGCAACATGTACAAATGATCAGTCTATTTCAATTCAAAAATCTTTTTACGGACAATTGAAACCTAATGAAATATTTCACCAACTGTCATGTGTGGTGTACTTCTGCTATAAAATTGTTAATGTCATTATTGTTCTGTGTACAATGTAGCTGAGTTAAAAACAAGATCAAAACTTAGATACAATTACCAAAATAATGCAATTATACCTTAAAACCCTGTTCTACTTAAATATAACATATTGGATTTTAATTTATTTACTAAAGATACTATAAGCTCATTGTACTTATGAGTATTGAGAGCACCTTACATGTTTTACAAAACGAAACTAAAGAAGGCCTAGTTTGATAAAGTTACAGTTCACACCTGTTAGCGCTCAATTCCATGCACTGAAGTCCAGCTTTTGAGCAGTAGCATTGAATGCAAACCCCATTACAGGAACATTTGGTAAGAACGGAAGTCATTTCAGCCTCTGCTATTCTTATTCATGCAAGCACCCACTCTCCTTTGTCATTTCTCCAGCACCAGTCACTAGGGGAAAGAACAGTCAACAGTCGCTATATACATGATGTCCAGATGCCATATGTATTCGCTGTTCATTCCACAAACTGTATAAGAGCATCCAATGAGAAAAATTACATGAATAGCTTTTAATGAGATCAGGAAACAGTAATGATATATATATATATATATATATATATATATATATAATATAATATCATAAAGAGAAATATATACATGATATATACATATATTTTTTTATTATTTTATATTATATTGTATCAGGTTACATGTATAGAAATTGTTTTGTGAAATGAAATAAGAAATCTTTATATGGAATACATTTTGCAAATTGCTAAAAAGTACTTGCTAGGTCAGGATTATCTCTTATTTAAAAATGAAAATCCTAGAGTAACTCACCTGTCATGGTGGAAGATGTTTAAACTATAGGCTCTTCTTCATGAACAATGATCGTCATACATCATACATCTTCCTATCCTTTCCAGTTTAAAAATCAACCATGAGGTCCAGCTCAGGAAATATATCATTGAAGTTATACAAGTGTCAAATAAGTAGAACCAGGACATTTGTATCTAATGTTTGAACACTAATGTTTATGTGTCTGCAGTAAAATGTATGCTCCGTGTATACAAATATGCACACATCAGCTTCCTCATATGGTGAACCATGCATTTCAAGACCTGATCCTTTGTGTACAACAGATTCCTGTTAAGTGAGGTAGATGTATTGGTCTGGTAGGAAATCTATCTTTATAACTGTATGGATGATAAGTTTATTCAACTTTTCCTTGTTCTGAGAATTTTTCAGAAAATCTTTCAATGAGTTTTCTGTGGGATCTTTGCAGATTCTTTGATTCTTCATCCTATTCCTCTGTTGTCACAGGAACCACTTTTATTGGTTGACTAGAAGTAGCGATCTTGGACAGTCTTCAGTTGTTGTTTGAGATGTTGCAGAAACTCATCAGCATATTCTTGGAAGTTGTTTCCTGTCTGGTGAATTGTGTGCAGAAGTGATCCACCATCTTTAATTGTGCAATCAAATATTTTGTCAGCTTGACTCATTGGTTCAAAGAATTTTCATAATTCTAACTAATTTTCGCTATACAGTTGTACCAAATCAGAAATGGATGCTGGGTGTAGTCAATTTTCATGAGTAAAAATTTCAGTCACCTTATCTTTGCCAATTTGCAATGAACATCCTTGAGCAAAGTGTTACATTAGACTTCAATGATACAATTTTTTTCCCAATGATGTCTTTCTTGGTTTTTGATGTTTTGAACATTGGCTGAGAATTTTATCCAATTGTTGCTTGTGCAGTCATTTCTCATTTGACCAGCATCTCTTCCTTGAAAGACTCATATTGCTTATGTTCTTTACCTTCTGGATAGTTGTGACGATAGACTCATCATTGCAAGGACGTGCATTGAGCCCCAGTAATTCTAGACATTTGTCTCCAAATGGGTAGCTTGTTGTAATCTTGTGAGAACATGTATCTGCGTTAGCTTTATATACTGTTCAATTTTTGTGTAAAAAACGTAATGTAAAGTATGTCAAATTATACTTTAATCTATGCTAAGTAGTAAAATGTATTACTAACGACCTTGAAATGACCTCGAGAAGATCACATAATTCATAGAGGGTTAAATTAAGGTTATTTTTGAATCTCCAGAGTCAAATTAATAGGTAGATACATTTATTTTGGTATTAAATTCAAGTTCATAAGTAATTTTTTCCTTTTTCAAACATATATTATTCTAATGGCGGCCATCTTGGAATATGGCCACCATAGCCATAAAGTAATTAATTTTAGTATGATCCATTATCAATCTTATATACCAGATCTATCATTTGTGGAAGTTTGGTATTTTTGTCTATCATGTAACATTTCACTTCTTTTTTTTTTTGCAAGTAGCAGCTAAAGAAGAATTGATTAAATTTTATCGTGGACCCATTTTTTTTAGCAGTTATCCCCCTACGTCATAGCTATATATATGAACTGATTTCTGTCAGTTTTAGTTTTTTCAAAACATAATGTAAAGTACATGAAATCGTATTTTTGGTTGATACCAAGCAAAGTTAAAGTAGTAAAATGTGTTATTAATGACTACGAAATGACCTTTAAGGGTCACATGTGTGTTAAATATAAGGCTATTTTTGGAATCCTCGAGGTTGAATTAGTAGGTAGATACATTTATTTTAGTATTAAACTCAAGTTTGTATGTATTTTTTCCCTTTTTAAACATACATAATTCTAATGGAAAATTGCCACTACAGCCATAAAACAATTAATTCTAGTTAGAGCCATTGAAAATATTAATTTTATATATTTAAGATATCGTCACTGAATATTTGGTTATTTTCTCTAGCATGTTACACCTCGACCCATTTTTCGTGTGAAAGGAACATACTAATATTTTCCTGTATCCATCTATCCAGACTATCCCTGCTATAACTGTTCATAGTAGTTACCTGAAATTTTGCACACACACTCCTCTCAATTAATAGGAAATATGATTTGTCGTGTTTTTTTAAATTCAGTTTTTTTATTGGAGCATTTCAATTCACAATGCAAATTAATGTCAAATTGGTCCCCGAGTTTCAGGCTTGTTTTTTGAAAATTTGTACTTTTTAGTGATAGTAGCCCCCAAAAGCAAGAAAATTAGTGCATTATTTAATCACTCCTTTTCCCAAATTTCAATTGATCACTCAATCTAGTGACTAACCAGACCTTTTTTTTTTTTCTTTATCATTAATTAATGAATTTAACCATACTGGTAGTATTTTCATCAAAGTAACTTAATTTTACCACCACCACAGCTTTAATAGGTAAAAAAGCAATATATGTGGAGGGCGTTGGTTCATAATTTCCCTTTGAAATCTATTTTTTTAACTACTCTTGAATGTTGAGGTGCAGGTGGCCTAATGGTTAACGGAAAATGGAATCAACATATCCAAGTTCAAACTCTAGCTGGGACAGTTTGCATTCACTTTGCACTAATGTCCTAGAAAAAGCATTGAATCCATTCTCCCTCCCCCTACCTAAGGGTAAATAGCAGGGTAGTTGGAGTCCTTGAGCCCTGTAAGGCAGTCCATTTTGGGTGTCGGGTTAGCACCCCAGCCCCATAAAAAGCCGCAATTGCTACAAACAATGATTAGGTCTTAATGGATCGTTTGAGAAATGGAGACAAAATCATCGCCTAATGTGTTGTGCGACACGGGAAGCAACTTCGTTGTGCTTGAATTCCCCACAGCTAAATTAGCACAAGGTCCTATTTTAAAATGATGACTAAAATAATAGCACTCTCTTTATTCAAAAGAGACTCAGTTTGGTTACTGTAATTAAAAAATATTTCTATGATTTCTTGTCAGATATTACGTAGTTTTTGTTTGGAAAACATTTCCCTCTGTGACTGTGCATTTTGTTCCCTTAATCTGAGCTTATTGTTAAAAATTGCTTGAATGCAATTCCTGTCTGTTGTTCGTACTTTAACATGTACTTGATGAGTCAGGGGATGACATTTTTAGCAAAAGTGGGCAGTGCCAGATAAAAGCAACGAGAGGCCCTGGACTATGACAAAGTAGGGATTTGGGACTCCCTGCATGGGTTGTATGTAGATTATTGAGGGTTGCAGAAATATTTGAAAATCTCTTTTAAGGAATTATGTTACTAGTGTTTTATTTTATCATCTCTATACCAAAATGTAATCTTTTGGTGCATATTGTAAAATGGCTAAATGCTATTCACTTGTTTCAAACATTGTGATATGCACCTGATTTTTAATTGTTACAAATTTTAAAAAATTAATGGTAGATTAGAATTCTTTTTTTGCTGGTGTCCGCCTTTACATTATGAGACCTTGGGTTTCTACCTACCCAGCCTATATGCAAATCCCGCAGTGAAAGTGGGTTATGAAATATTCGATTCAATTCATTACACTCTCCAGTAAATACGGTTTATCTAAAATTTAGTAAATTTGTTGAAAATCAATGCTGTTGAAAAAAATGATAAAAATAGAATATGTAATTAATCCTGGTGAATTTTTAAAAAATTCAACATTTATTACACAAGTGTGGTTAGTGTCTCAATAGAAACTATTACATGACCATCTTTTGGTAGCATGCCATGTTAAGAGTGATGAATTGAAAAGTTTGAAAAATGTTTGATCAATGAATATGTTACATTTCTCACTTTTTATTGTGCAGCAATAACAATAAAAGACTGAATTGAAAAAAAAAGTGTGACTGCAGCCGGATATAAACTAAGGGATCAATATTGCATAAACTTTCATTGCAAATTGAACCCCCATTAGAAAACTTTTTTCTAGTTATAATATGGAGTAAATGTTTAAATTTTCAGCCCTCTAGTTCCATTGGTATGACCTGTTCGAAATACGCATGCACATTGATTTGTGGGAAGTATTTTAGGATTTAGAATTAATAGATTGTTAGGGTACCATTTGGGGTTTTTCATGATATTTTTCAGAACAACACGGAAGGTCACTTGGAAGTGTCCATTTCTATTCCAAATAACTTGCAACAGGTTGATTAGATCACATGGTAACATGATACATTTGGAGAAGTGGATTCAGAGCTTACCCAAGATCATTAGTGAGATGTGAACATAAAGTACCTCAGTTGGAATTTTAACTCTTTTGCTCATTCCATTGTCCTTGGTATTAATAATTATGCCTACTCCAAAGGTGTCCACTGGCACTTTTCCGGGTATGGTGTGCAGAATATATATTTAGAATATACCTTAACTGCAACTCTGTTACTTACAAAAAGTAATACCATCTTTTTAGATAGGTACATTAAGTTGGGGTTACATAAAACAATTGTACAGTCCTTTTATCCTTTATTGCCTATAAGGTTCCAACTTTCAAACCCGCTAACCCTTGGGGAAAAAGCTTGATCCATGTTTATTCCACATATTTGTAAAATGAGTTGTTGTTGTTATTATTATCATGATGATGATATTGAAAAAAAAAAACTTGATGTAACCCTGACCCTAACCTTTAGAAATCAAACATAGTTGAGGAGCAAATGTTTATGTTTGCTTTAATGCAAACTGAACCAGTTGATTGACTTTTTGTAGACTTTTATTACATATTGGGGAAGATGGAGTTAGTTGGAATGTGGGGTATGTTGAAATCCCTTACTCTCAGCCAAAACAGATTATCTGGTGAGGACTGTGCTGTCATTTTGTGAAAGCCTTTTATATTACCTCTCAACCATATTGGTATCAAGTCGATACAGAAGGTTCAGAAGTGTACAAAAAAGTTAGCATATTTTTCATATCTTGAAGTAAAATTTTCACTTGTTAGAAGTATTCTGTTAGTTTAGTAAATACAGTAGTCAGAAATGAACTCGTTTGAGTGTTGATTGTTTGGTAGAAAGTCAATAATTTGCACTTATACTCAAATAGATAAACATGATTCGTCTTCACCAAAGTTGATTTCCTCCCTTCTGATGAGAGAGTTCACCCTAAACATTGATGTGGATTCTACTGCAACAACCAGTTTCACAGTAGTTGCCCTACTGACCCTAAATGTTGCAATATCAAGTCAACCAAGACCATCTGGCTCAAGTCTCTTAACTCCACAGGATATCCATCTCACCAGCTGGCCCAAGGAATAAAAAAGGCAGGAGAAAACCTGCCAAGACAAGAGTGCTCACTGACATTCCTGAGCGATTTGAGATAGCACAGCAGGCTGAGAAGAGGAAGAAAAAATCATCCAGGGGGCAAAATCATCCAGGGAGACCCCATTCAGAAGACTGATAATGAGGACAGTAGTGAAGAGGATGACACTTCCTTGGACATTGTATTTGATGAGGAGGAACCATCTGACGGTGAGCAAGCTACAAACAAACAGGAATGTGGAAAATCTTCAAATGCGGGCTTGAAATGTGTTTCGAGCAAAGAGTTTGAGTGCCCCCTATTCACGATGCCATATGATGCTGAAAAATGCACATATGAACATGAAAACACTGTATTTTTCCAACTGCTCCACACAACAGTGGAGGAATAAAACATCATCAGCGGAAATTTGCGTTTCCTATTGATCTATTGACCAACAAGCCAGTGTAAATACAAGGACACAATGTGGACCAATAAACTTTATTCATAAGGTGACAAACAAAAGTGACAATTATGCTTAGTTGAAGTAACCTAATGAAGTACATCATTGAAACTGAAAATAGAAATAATGCCGACATAATTATTGAATTGCCTTATAATTACTGTTATGTTCCGACATGCCCCATATCATATTCCAACCACTTTGAGCTGAGTTGGAATGTCTGGACTTGGATCACAAAAATTATTTTTTCCAAGAATCTCTTTAAGCCTCTTCTGAATTTGTTCTACAGATACATATCTTTAAAAAAGATTATGCAGATAGATCAATATAATCATGTGTTGAAAATAAGACATTTTGTGAAATGTGTTCCAACTAACCCCACTTTCCTATATATATATATATATATATATATATATATATATATATATATTTATATATATAAATTTAGATTTTAAAAGTTCATGTATTACAGTTACTAGAAATCTATCTAGAATGTACTGGTAGTCTAAAATACTATTAAGTGCTAAGTTTATTACTCCAAGAATAAAAAGGTATGTATATCTATAATATATATAAAATCATGATGTATAGATCTATAATATTTATGTACATGAGAAATTACTACATTTAATTAGCCTTATTGTTTATATTTTAGTCATTAAAGTTATTGTTCAATTGATTGTTATTTACATATTCCAATAAAAATTTACTTTCATGTCTGAATTTAGCTATCAAATTTTTCTTCAAAAGTTCATTGTTAGGAAATTCAATTATGTTAAGTTTTTCTTCCAAGCATAAATCACATAAAGCGGAATTTTGTAAAATGAGGAATAATTATTCATAGAAAACAATGCTTTAAAAAGGGTTTTGTTCTGAATTAGAAACTCTCTTGGAATTAGGAACTCTATGCCTTAGAAATTATCTATCAACAAACCGCCTCCAGGCTTTCCTCCAAATAACTATTGAATTTTGACCAATCACACCTGCAATAAAAAGTAAAAAATTCTCACAACTTGACCTAATCATTCATCAACGGTGTTGATGGTTGTCTCACAAACACACCCAGCCAACTTTTATGTGCACAACATACACATTACTACACATTAGAACAAAAGTAAGTAAGAACTTATGAACTCATCCATCATCAACAAACACTTACATACTTTTAACAGTGCTTTTCACTTGTGAACAATTTTTTACTGAGTCTAAATTGAACAAAAATAAGACTTCATATAATTCCCATTAGGTTTAAAATTTTATTTCAAAGTTTGTAAAGTTAGGAGTTTGTAAAGTATAAGATTGTAAAAATGAGGTATATATATATATATATATATATATATATATATATATATATATGTATATATATATATATATATATATATATGTATATATATATATATATATATATATATATATATATATATATATATGTATGTATGTATATATATGTATGTATGTATATATATGTATGTATGTATATATATATATGTATGTATATATATATATGTATGTATATATATATGTATGTATATATATATATGTATGTATATATATATGTATGTATATATATATGTATGTATTTATATATATATATATATATATATATATATATATATATATATATATATATATATATATATATATATATATGTATATGTATTCATTCACTTTACCAAAAAATCTTTTTACAGAGGATGCTGTACATTTTATTCAAAATGAATTAAAAATGAAAAAAAAAAATTTCACATTCATTTTTAATTGTTGCTGAAAACAATGAATTTGATAACATCACAATGAATGTAAATTGTTTCAATTTTTATATCTTTTGCTTAATGTTATCAGTTGGTCATTGTTATATAAGACCTTGTCCTAAATTGATCACAATCAGTGGCATTGATTAATTGTATTCTTATTTCTGACCATTTCTTATGAAAAAATCTACAATTTTTTCCAGTCTATTTTGACTCTGTTGGAAGGTTTGAAGCTTGTTTCTATTTATAGGTAAATGTCTGAAATAGGTTCATAAATTATTAAAAACATTTCTTTACCAATACATTTATTCATCCATCCCAAAATACATATATGAAATTACCATCAAAATTTTTGTAAGATTAATTTTTCAAGGTTTTGTAAATGGAGATTCTATTAGAAATGTAAGTATAATGCTAAAGTGGGTACTTTATTCTTGCCATTTTAACTCGGGTACGGCTTAAATGGATCTTCTTCTCTTCTTCCGGTTACTTCCATTAATACCATCAACCTCAACCCTGAAGAATTTACAAACCTATTCAGGTCATTAACCTTATTTATGTGCAATGCCCTTGAAGGTCATTTACCCTATATATGTGCAACGCCCCTAGAGCTAATCTGGCGGCTAAAATCTGGTATCGGTTACACATTTTGCATTCAAAATGCTCAATTACCTCCCTTATATTTTTTCTTCCTCATTAGGATTTGTTAAGTCTCGCTTCAGCTATATAATATAAAATACAATTCAAAATACAATATGATTTATTTCATTCATATTATAACAACAACTTAATTCATGTTAAAACATCCAAAACAAATTCCACAAGTGAAAATAAAATATAATTCAACATTGTGACCAATAAGCCTTAATTTGTAAAACAAAAATAAATTAAAATGAAAAAAGTCGGATTTACTTTCAGTACCCCTGAAAAGATTCATAGATATATTTGAATTTCTATGAGATGAATTTTCTTTCAAGAAAAGAAACTACTGAAATTGTGTCAGTGGATCAGTCCATTGTTTCAAATAGTTGGTATGAAATATTCTTATCAGGGAAATTATTACTTTTAAGTGGAAGAGTTTGGAAAAAAATCATGCTACACATTATATAAGTATAGTTGTATGCTAAGGTATTTGACCCAAGATTATTTTCCTTATTTTTCCGATTAATGATATCGAATTTGATTTGATGGCATTTATCTATTTAATTAGTGCTAGTAAAACAATATACAATGTGAAATGATAATAGATAAGAGACAATTGATATTATTAATTATTCTATTTCCATGATTATCAATACTTTATCATAAAGACTTTAGCATAGTATTAAATCCCCTGAACTGATATTTAATTTGGGTTCCTTTGCCACTGATCACTGCTAATAGACATTTTCTATAGCCTTCAACAAGAGTTCTGCATCTCATGGCATTTTCAACCATTCTTCTATGCAGAATTGCCCCAAATTGTTCAAATTTAATAGATTCCATTTTTGAACAGCAATTTTTAATTTAATTTTATTCATGCCACTAATGTTTGATTGGATTTAGGTCAGTGATTGAGAAGGCCATTCATTATCCTAACATTGTCCTTTTCAAACCATTTTGCGGTGTTTTTTCTAGTATGGTCTGGGTCATTGTCTCCTTGAATTGCCTACCAAATCTAAGCTGAAAAGCAATTGGTAAAAGTGTTTTTGAAAGAATGGACTAATATCATATTCAACTCTGCCCTCTGGTGAATTTTCTAGTATCCATCGTGCTAAAGCAACCCAATAAAATGATATTTCCTCCATCATGTGCAGTGATCTTCTTCCTCCAAGAATAATGCTGCTGGTTATGTCCTAAAAGTTCAATTTTTGTTTTGTCTGACCAGATAACTGTATTCCAGTAATTATTTGACTGATCCCACAACTTTTTTAGTGGATGGTAAATGAGCCCCTTTTTATGCATTCTTGAGTAGTGCCTTTGTTTCTGTAAACTGTCTGTGAAATCCATGTCAGTTTAATGTTATACAAATTGTTGAGCTGTGTACATCTGTTTCAGCTTTCTTCAGATATTCTTTAGGCTAGGCTCAGGGATGAAATCTTGCGTGAATGACCTGATCTGGCAAGCATTGCAATAGTACCGATTCCTTTCCATTATGAACAATGGATAATTCAGTGGAATTTGGTTAGTCAAATGGCTTGGAAATTCTCTTCTAGCCTTTCCCCGGATAGATAAACCTCAATGGAGTTCTTTTTCTGGTCCTCAGAATGCTCTTTGGTTTTCATCATGATTATGAAAATGAATGAATGTTTAATTTATGAAATAAATTGACAAAGGCCTTTTAAATTGATGTTGGACTTCACAACATGCTGGGGGTGTAAGAATGTTACATTTTTAGCAATTGCTATGACCTAATTTACTGACAAATATTTTTTCACTGGGAGTTGAATACTTATACAAAAGTTATTATTGCTAATTGCAAAAATAAAATAAGAAATAATATTGATCCTCTTATTTATAATCAACTTACGAAGTAAACTGTTTTCGTTATCAAATAAAATTCGGAATGATCAATGAGAAAAAATAATGAAAATAATCTACTTTCGAGTACAACTGATATTTGAGACCAATGAGTTCACAAGAACAAGAAGAAATGCCCCTGTTCAGACTTCTGGGAGCTTTTTTTCTCCACAAGCATTTCTCAGATGGTAATATGCCTCGGCTAGTGCCACTTTGGTTTTGTTGCTTCGTTGAAGTTCTTGACCAAAAGTTGTTATTGACCTACTCACAGCAAAGATCACAATGGAAATCACACCAATCTATAACGTTACCTTTATGGTCAATGATATTCATTAGTGTGTCCAGAGCACAGAATTATTTATGTAAGCTGTATTAGTTTTTGTAGACCGACATACAGCAAGACAAAAAAAGAATTGTATCTTGTCCAGGTGCAATGAAATACTATGAAAGTACAAAAAAACTAATGAAAATTCAATGAGTCATCAATGTTGACTCAACATTTAATTGATTTGAAATGAATTACAAAAACTGAGGCATGCATCAGCTGGAAGGTTTCAAAGAATGTACAATCACTCAGATAAACAAAAAAGGATTTAAAACTTAGATATTGAGCACATTTAAAAAAAAAAAATTAGACATAACAAAAGAATCATTGTTCTCTTCAACACCAATTTCTGCTTCAGCAGTGGATAGGCCTTGTTAGAAAGAACTTTCATCTTCAACTTTTGACTAGGCGTCGTTCACCAACTCAGTGAACTTCCAGTTAGTTCTTCACCCTTCATCTGAAGGTCAGCGGATTTGGCAAAATTTTGATATTATGGACGATTGGTAGAGTTCAGGGGCTGAACTTGAACACCAATCTAAAAATATTTGAGACTCAATACAAATTATCTTATTATATATCCAACCTCTAAAAACTATTTATACAGTTGAGTGAGTACCCCTTATCTGAAACTCCAAAACTGAAATGTTCCAAAATCTAAAACACTTCAAAAACCAACACGATGTCACAAGCGGAAAAATACCACACCTGACCTTATGGTAGTATGATTTAAAGACAAGAAACAATGCTGATTTCCAAGGTACTAAACTCATTCTGATTACTGCCAAAGCTTTGTGTGACTCTTTAGAAATGTTAAACTACATTTACATCACAAACAGTAAAAGACAGAATAAATCACAATCAAAACAGATTATTGTCATTGTCAGACTACATACACTAATCACAGCAATTTTACATATTCTCTCATCTGTACAAAAACTAAACATTGTGAATGTAAATATTACAATATCCAAAATTCAAGACACTTCTGGTACCAGACTATTTGGATGAGGGGTATTCAACCTGTATCCGAACATGACAAAATCTATCTAAATTTAGATGTACGATATCTAGATTTAGATGTACAATATATAAGTTGGCAACGCTGATGTTTAATTCATGAACAAAAGCATTAAAAAAAAAATTTGTTTATTGAATTCCAAATAGAACGAAATTTGAATTGTCCAATTTTAAATTAAATGAAATTTGTACAGCAAAAATATTGATCGGGTGGTTGGATAATGATCCGAGATAATTTTATTCTTAGAAATTTCTATTTTTAGATTATTGAAAGGAGATCAAAAGAGAAAGAAAGACATATAGAATCACTATCGTTTCTTTACTAACCTTAGCGAGGGAGATGAGCAGTGAGAATCGAGAGAGGGGTAAAGGATGTTATATGAGGACAAAGGGAAAGGATAGAAAGAGTCATAAAAGAAAAGGGGAGGACTAGAGAAACATTGGGATAAATAAGGGTAAAGAAGAGGAAAGAAGTGACACTGAAAAAAAAAAAAGAAAGAAAGAAGAAGCTTCAAGTAATAGAAGAACATATATATATATATTCATATATATATATATATATATATATATATATATATATATATATATATATATATATATATATATATGTATAGATAGATAGATAGATAGATAGAGAGAGAGAGAGAGAGAGGTATTGAAACTCAGAACTGAAGTTAGGAGAAGGTTTACATGGAAAGACAGAAAAAAGAGGAGATAAGATTGTACTGATAGTAAATTGCCGAGTTTCACACCCTCACTCACTCGATGTTGAAAACGGCGCACAAATAAGATGAAATAAGACAATCAATGAGAGAAAAACAAGAGAATGCATAAGTTATATTCTTATTGCTCTTAATTTATTGTTTTTATTCGAGCACCGTTTTTAATATCGAGTGAGCGAGGATGTGAAAGTTCACAATTGGGACCACTAGGGATGAAGTTCAATTGTAGAAAGCAAAAAGAGGTAGTGAGAAGACAAGAAGAAAATGAAAAGAAGAAGGCAAAGAAGAGATGGAAAGTGAGATGGAAATTGAGAGAATGAAAGGGGAGCGAAAACAGAAAGAAACGAATAGAACTTAGACTGAGATAGAGAGGGAAAAATACACACACACACACACACATATATATATGGATAGATAGAAAAAGAGGGATGGGGGAAAGAGATAGAAAGCGTGAGTAAAAACAGAAATAAAGAAAGGATGATAAAAAGAAAGTTATGCGGAAATAGAAAGAAAGAAAAACAGAGAGAGAGAGAGAGAGAGAGAGAGAGAGAGAGAGAGAGAGAGAGGATGAAACAGCAGGAAAGGAAAAAAGTAAGATGCAAAAAAAAAAAAATATTGGTGTCTATGTCGCACGACACATAAGGCAAAAAGATTTTGTTCACATTTTTCAAACAATTCATGGCAACCCAACCATTGTTGGTAGCAATTATAGGTTCTTACTGGATATTCAAGATGGACTGGTCTACAGGACCAAGAGCGGCTCCAACCAGAAACCCTGCTTAAGGCCGGCACTACCATTACATCAACTAGGCAGCAGCCTAGGGCGCAGAATTCAGAGGGGTGAATTACCTTTTGGAAAAAAAAGATGAAGCAACTGTGGCGCAAATTTCAAATCTTGCGTAAAGTGCATAAACCCTCGTACCTGCCCTGATCCCACGGTTACTGATGGAGAATCCAGGATTTTGAGCTGGAGAGGGTCCAATTTTTTTTCGTTCTGCCTGTCTAATATGACAATGATATAATTAATGTTTGTTTTCAAGTCTAATTGGTGGTTTTATTCATAAAATGTCTTTATTTAGGTGTTTGATATTTTTTTGTGTTCAGCCCGAGCGAAAGGGGGCAGATCCCATCGGGTTCTGCGTCTGACAGAAATGTGAATTCATTTTGTTCCCAAGTGCATTAGTGCGAAGTGAATGCAAACTGTCCCAGTTGGAGTTTGAGCTTGGATACGCTGATCCCGTTCTCCGTACCGCTAAACGTTACACCTCTCACACCTCCAAGAAGTAAGATGAGATGTTACAAAATGTGATGATCCAAAGCGGAACAATGAACAAGATCTTTGAAAGGAATATTTTTTATTTCATTCTTTATTAAAAAAAATGCCTCTATGTTCATCACAAAATAACAAAATACTTTTAAAATACATATTCAGTATTAAAATAAACACCTAGTCACATGTGGTAAAAATGTGTATGTATGAAGTTTTACAAGCTCATCAGTGCTTCTATTATAAAAGCCTCTCAGGTGATTTTTTTCAAATGTGCCTGGTGAATAGAGTGACATTTACCAGGCACATCTGACCCCCCAACTAAACTCAGAACTAACATACCTAAAAATGCTGCAATGTAGCATTTGGTGCGCAGCTGAAAAAACAGGGGTTGGTGTGTAAGAAAAAAGAGACATGAAAAGCCCTGTAGTACATAAGCCTACACAGGACATAGCAAGTCGGTATCCCATTTGTTCTTGTAAGCTAGCATTTTGCGAGACATGTTACCTCCTCCTACAGACTCGTTCGTAGTAACCGGATTTTACGGAAATAAATCAATTATTTTTGTATCGTCTTTAATAAATAGTTTCCTTTTTAAATTTTCCATGACTTCTATCTAGATTTTAGCGATATCGTAGATTAGTTTACAATTCCACTTCCAAGGTACTCGTGTGCTGGTGGTCAGTTGTTACGAGTACGACCTATCAAGCGGAGAAAATTTTATAAAAACCTAGCGCAATAAGTCCATAAGTAAAATGAATTTTAATAGTAACTTCATCTTTTTAATCATGAAGTGGGGACACACACTAATATTTTTAAAAAATTGAAAGCCGGAATGTTTGAATAAAAATCTGTAGAAAATTTTGATCCTGACGAAAAAATGACCCTATATAGAAGTATTGTGTAGATTTGATACCTGCTTCTTCGTAGTATTATGATGTAACTGACCACCGAAGACCACTACAACAATAGATCATCAGAATACCGGCACTGCGATTTTTTCCCCCTAGATACTAAGTGTTATTTTCAACCGAATTTATTTATGAAGCAATTTTCCACCCGATTTTCAATCTAAAAATTACTGATGCAGGTTTTAATTAACTAAATGTTACCCCTGAGAAGTAAATGTTACCCCTTGATCCTGTCCATGTGCAAGGCGATATTTATTCGGGACGGCATGACCGAAAACTAAAAGAGTTAATGTCGATGCTATCCAAAGTGTTTAAATCAATATAATAATGTTTTTGTTAGATTTTCCCATGATAATGATAATATATCAATTGTTCATTGTATATCACAAGTTTGCGTTGGAGAAGTGAATTTGATATAAGGAAGGAAATGAGTCAGTGCGTGTTGTACGAAGGAAATAAGTCAGTGCGTGTTGTACAAGAGACTGGGAGATGCTTTATATACGAGTGCATGTTATACACGGGTGGATTCGGTAATTGCTAATGTGTAAAAAGTACAGAATATGGCCAAGTATTCCTTACAAACTTTGCTTTTGTAAACAGGAGAGTGATATTCATATGTAATCGCTTCTATTAGTTTATGAGTCTTGAAATGTCTAATTAATCGGGAATAAGTAGATTTCAAATTATCACTGTCCTTATCACGAAAGCAAGGTTTGAAGCGAATAATTGACATTTTCTTTACCTTTTAGACATAATCATAACACTTATTACCCAGGAACAACAAAAAGTTGAACAGCATGATTAGGGACTATAAACTGCGAGATGGCCCACATTTTGATCTGGATTCCATATTGTTGTAGGGTTGTTTTTTCGTTAATTTTGTTGGAAAATACTCATCATTTCCTTAGAAGGAAAAGATCAAGAAGGTGTATAAAAAGCAATTACAGTATGCATTTACAAGCATGGTAGATATAAACTAAGTAGCGTAGTTGGAGCTAGTCTGACACTGGGCCACAATAATGGGGCGCTCAGAAATCTTAAATACTCCAAGAGACTCTATTGGCTTGTACACAATATAATAGATTATGAACGGTTAGAAGTTAACCAGTACCACAGACAGATTATAGCTTGATATGTACATTTATATTATGTATTTGAGTTCTGTCTTCACTGGGTGTCTCAATATTATTACCCAGTACCAGACTGAACTTAGCTTATGGCTTAAGCTTGATATGGGAAACCCCACAAATTTGGGTTACCCAGAGTATGAATCGAACTCACACTCTAGTAATGTAGCCAACTTTATTATGAGATCTGGTTAACACATAAAACTGGGTAAAACAAATCTAAAAACACCCAGAAAAAAAAGTTTACATTTTCCAGATATACATCTAAAATCTAGGAAATATATTACCAAAAGATCAAATTTAGCACTTCTGACATGCTGTTGTTTCATTTGAAAGGAAAAAAAATTAAAATACGCAATCAAATTTTTAGGCTTTCAATCTACTGGACCTTCCTCTCCCCAGGGAATTTGTCAGATTTGGAGAAAAAGCTTTTAAGGATTTTAGAAAATGATCCAATTTACAACCTGGATGTAATGTGAAAATGATATCTTACTACGCTCATTTTCCCCATTGTCTATACTTTTGAGAAGGGTTATTAGCATTTAAAGAGTTTTTCGAATAATACACCTGCAGGAAGGCCGTAGAATGAATCGGCTGAAACGTCGAGTTGACAGTATGAACAGGGAATTCAATTATCTTTCCTTTGAAAGCCTTGTGCGCACTAAGGTGGAGAGGAAGGTCTTATGGATCGAATGTGCAAAAGATTATTTGCAATTTTTTTTCGAGGTGGGACCACAGCATGTCAGAAGTGCCTTCGAATTATTAGAAATATTTCTTATTTATTACTACGAATTGAATGAAAGTATTACTCATTTTACAAAAAAATCTCAATGATACCAATCTTTGACATAAAGACGCAGCCAAAAAACATCTAGTGTCAGACGAAAAACATCTAAATTGGGAACGCTGCTCAGCTTAGGAAGACGTAATAAAATTTATTCACTTATGGGGGCCTCGAAACCAATACGAGGCGGTACAATATTCATTTCACGGTTTAAAAAATACTTTCTGTAGTTCGCTAGGAGGGGTTTGTTTCTTCAACAGGATTTTTTCATCAATAGATACAAATAATGTAAATTGATATGTAATTTCCGGATTCAAAACAGTTAGATTAACGCTTACGAAACGATCCACATTCGTTGTTTTGTCTTGTACTAACAGAGCTTAGGGCTTGAGAGGTTCAAAAAAATCGTGAAGCATTTGATTTGAATCAATACTTGGAGGGAAGATAAAGATAACTTAATTTTACCAAGGAAATTGAAAGCAATCATTTCACAAGACTGACCACTGAAGGCCCTGAAGACTGCAAAATGCCCCATCTTGATTTAAGAACACTAAATCAGTGGAACTGGTGATATTTTCAAATTTACATAAAAAATTGAATCAAAACGCACCAAAAATCCTCTAGATCCTTCATAAGTAATTCTGAAAATATAGGAATTCTATTATATATCACCAATAAATCAACATTAACTTTTTTTGAAATGATACTATTTTCATTAAGATAATACTTATGTTATAACTACAAATTCAATAAAAACAGTTTGTTTTATTATACATCTTTTACGTTTCTGATATCTAGACGCCATCAAAAAAATCTAGATTTAGATGAAAAACATCTAAATTGGGATCATTGCACTAAATTTTTATTTAAAAAAGACGAGACGTTTTTATCAAATAAGCCTCCTACCTCCCCCCCGTACACAGCAAATGTTTGCTGAAAAGGGCAGGGAACCATACCAGTAGCAGTTTTCTTCTTCCCACCGCCGGTAACGTCACGTGAGATTTTGCGCGCGTTTTAACGAGACTAGTGTCGCCCCCTGGTAGCCTATCGACGTCTGTATAAAAAAGCGGCCACGTGGTCTACTATCGACATTAGGCAGAGTATCAGTCTCCGAGAGCAGTGTATAGGTCCTTGCACTCTCTCACTCTATAAAAGGCAGCAGCAAGTAGGCTTGGCTTTCTGAAACCTCGCTCTACTTTTTAAAGCTCTCTCATCTAACCAACCTCTCGTCGACCGCTGCTTTAATCAAAGCGGAGGTATAACAAGTTATTCCAGTTAAGTCATTTCAACTAGAAAAGAACTCAAAATGCCTGAACGGTGCAGTGACAACGAGAAATTCTGCAAACTTTTCATTGGAGGTTTGGGTTTCGACACCACAGAAGAAACCCTGAAAGCTCACTTTGAGCAATGGGGCGAAGTCGTCGATTGCGTGATCATGAAGAATCCTTCTACCAACCGTTCAAAAGGATTCGGCTTCATCACTTTCAAAGATCCAGAAAGTCTTGATGCAGCCCAATCGAAGCGACCCCACACGATCGATGGAAAGAAAGTTGATACGAAACGTGCTATGCCTAGGGACGAGGCTCAAGAAAACAAGGTGACGGTGAACAAGATGTTCGTCGGCGGCCTCGATGAGAACACGTCCGAAGACCAAGTGAAGGAGACCTTTTCCAGCTTCGGCAACGTTGAAAAGGTTGAGATGATAAAAGACAAGGCAACCGGGAAACAAAAGCGATTTTGCTTCGTTACATTTGATGATCACGACTGTGTTGACAAGTGTGTGATCCAGAAACACTTCCAATTGTGTGGCAAGAATGTTGAAGTGAAAAAAGCTGTCTCAAAGAATGAACTGAGCCAGGGTGGTCCTGGTGGCATGAGGGGAGGCCGTGGTGGTGGCGGCGGCCGAGGTGGAATGAGGGGAGGCTATGGTTCCTCCTACGGCGGTGGTAACTACGGTGCTCCCGGTTGGGGAGGATACGGTGGTCCCCCAGGTGGCGGCTACAATGATGGTAGCTACGGCGGTGGCCCCGGTGGTGGCTACGGTTATGATAGTTACGGTGGAGATGGTTACGGCAGCTTTGGCTCTGGCTATGGCAATGGAACCGGGGGTGGCCCCACCAGAGGTCGTGGTGGTTACACACAGCGTGGTGCCGGACCCTACGGCGGAGGATACGGCAGCAACAATTGGTGAACAAAGGAAAACTTATCAAAAGACTTCTGAGAACTTTTTCTTGAAAGTTTCTTCCTATATTTTAATTATGTAATAACAAATCGGAAGAAATTTTCAAAAAAAAAAAATGGCAGTTGAAAATAAACCAAACCACTCCACCAAAGCTACGAGCCACAGGCAGCATTACACACACAAAATCATCCAAATTGAGTCTTCTACCTGCAAAAAGTCTCTTCTTAACCTTACCTTCCCTTAAAAAATACCCAGGCCATTTAGGTGAGTCTTTCTCCATCTCCAATATGTGCTCTTAAATTACCTTTGGACTATTTTGTATTTAAGCTTTTTTTTTTTCTGAGGTTTAAAAAAAAGGTGTATTGAGTCATTTTAACTATCTTGATTTATAGTATTAATCTGATACTAGAATCTCTCCCATTGTAGTATTTCCTTTTGCTTTTTTTTATTACCGAAGAGTATGTAGATGTAGTGTTACTTTTCTCTTGTATTTGGGTTTTCTTGCTTGATTTATCTCTAATCTCTCCCCTAAAAAAAATATATATAAAATTCATTGACAAAATATTAATGTTTTAAGAGTACAAGATGGCGGCCTGGGGAAAAAAAAGAAAAGAGGCGGAAAATATTTTTCATTTTGGCAGAATACAACAATGCGAGGAAAAATGTAATAAATCAACAGCATTTTTTAAAAAAATGAAAAAATTGATGCAAAGTCTTTCCCAGATCTTTTTCTTCATCAGTCTTTCTCCAGATATCTTACACATTTGGGAAAATAGATAAGAGGAAGATGGCAAACGACTTTGAAAAAGAATCCAATATGAATGTCTTCTTTTTGCGACTAAAATAAAAAGAAAACGTTCCCCCTGAAGACTAAAGAAAAAATCATCCAACTTCATCAAGACGGACTTGATGCTCTTTCTTTTTGGGACTGCCTTCTTCATCTTGGAAAGAAAAGGAATTTTAAGAAAAAAGAGAAAAAGAAAAAAGTGATCAAGGTGATATTGATTCTTTTTTATTTTTTAATTTTTTCTTTTATAAATGTTCGTGTCTTATTTTAATTTTGGACTTTCATTTTTCCTCTCATCCTACTCTGAAAGAAAACAATACTTAAACTACTCTTAAAACCAAACCAGCAAAAATCTTCCCTCCAACTATTATTGAAAAATCCATCTCTTCATTTCAAGTACAAAGTTTTGTTTAAAATCATTTTAGGCTCCTTTTGTATATTTTAGTGCAGCTTGTTTGAGTTTTGGTCATCCAGTTTTCTGTGGATATGTCTACATTTTTCATATTTACCAAAATACAGTTCAAAGAAAAGAAACATTTACCACTTTGCAACAAACTCATCTAAAGAAAGAAAAAAAATGAAGTCATTTCTTCCTGTTCATGAAAATCATAGACTTGGTTTTTATTAAAAGCCATCAGAACTTATGAAGGAAAAAAAAATAACCACTAAAGTTTTGTGAATCCAGATTCGCCCCTAAGAAAGAGTGTGAGTGATGATAATAAAAATTAAAAATTTATTGTAAATATAATTCTGATTTTGTTATAACTTTTGTCTTGTGTTCATTACTTAAATCTACCTGTTCACGTCTCTATATCCAAATGTATCTATACTTGCATAATTGTGATTATTTAAAGCATAAATTTCTGATTATACAAAATTTTCCACAATATTCTTTTTTTTTTTTTTTTTTCAAAAGTTATTTCGGTATCCTTATTTCACAAAATGCTTGTATCTTAGCCATTGCTATAATTTACTAGTGACTTAATTATGGCATGGATGGATATAGAATCTGTGACTTTTGTATACTTATTTTTATTTACTAAATAAACAGGTTAAATAAAGTTGCTTTTTATTTAAAAAAAAAAAAAAAAAAATCAACTTATATCTTCAAGTCCCTAAATTCATCTACTGTCGTTAAGAGACTCGGCTGATAAAAGAAAAATCAACAGATCTTACTTCACTCAACTCTAAGATTAAGTAAGTTCCTTATATACTCCTAAGTGGAGATGTGTAAGTATAAATTTTACTTGATGCTCTTATTTTTTCTCAATCACAGAATACCCTAGATTTGAAGTTCATGCAGTAATGCTTGAATATGGCATTTCCCATCCGATTACTTCCTCTATACTTATTTGATTTTAAAAAAATTTTTTTCCTGAATTTATTTATTTTTTAAAACGTTGTCGTAAGTCCCATGCAGCTAACAAACATGTCTGTTTTTTTATGAAGGAAATGAGTTCTACACTGAAAATCATTGTAGCCTTTTCCTGTCTGACTTCATGTTCTTGTCAAACTGGCGAAAACCGGTTTTTATTTGAATTGAAGAAACCCATAACGAGGCTGATGACCTACATTTATCACAGCTCCTTTTTTGCTAAATGAAGTCTCTATATCCAATTTGATCTTTTTGATCCCCGATTTTCGAGGGGGGGGGGGCTCTCCCAATTGAAAACTAATTACGTCCGTTTTTCTCACTCGTAATCAATTGAAATATTAGAGGGGTCTGTGATGCCGGCCGGTTGAATTGGGTCATATGGGGGTCACACATAGTCACCCACGTGGTCCTATTCATGGCTGCCACTGTCCCAACACGGATTTGAAAAAAAATCGATGTTTTCTAATATCCAGAAATCAAGTCATTCTCCCCTCCTATTCATACATTATGATCCTCTAGACTAGAGAAAATTTCCAGAAATTGAAGTTTTTGCTCAACGGAGAGGCTATTCTGTAGAAGTTCAGTTATTTGAGAAACGAATGGGTCGGTCTTCTCCCAACCGTAAACTTGATTATTTTTTTTTTTCTTCCTACTGTCGATCAAATTTAATTACCCCTAATTTTCTGTGATTCCTTTGAGTTTTCCATAAATCCTGGTTTGCATTTCCTGTCTGAGTTTTGAAGTTATTATTCAGGTCCTGGTAAATTCAGTTTTAAAATTGAAGCTTAAAAAACATCTCGAAAGTTCTTGTACGATCCTGAGTTAAATTTACGTGGAAAATATTTGTTATAATTTTTTCCTGCATTACTATAGAATAATAACTCATCTCTGGAAGATGAGTTGTGAAGTTCATAAAAAATTGTGCAAAATCTCTTGAATGAGTTTTTATGGGTCATTAGCTGGAGTGGAGTACAACAAATGCTAATTTCTTCAGTTAGCCATGTTGGTTCTCTACTCAACATTATCACAGCTCTTGTGGATCGTTGAGTTTTAATATAACTTTGAAAACGAGCATCTATCGGTTATGGAGGTTCTTTCTTTTTTTTTTTTTTTTTTTTTTTCAATGTATCTCTTCTGTTGAAAATAGAATTTTTCTTTTTTTTTTTTTTGTGAAAGAAAATAACATGCGGATTACGTATTTTGAAATCTCAACGTATGTCAATGAAACATTTCAGTGATGGAAAGTGCACCTCGTTTATTGATTTTTTAATTTGACTAAATTGGACTAAACTTTATGATATGTCAAGTTCCCTGTTCTTTTGACTGCAATATTGTTTTCTAAAACAAAGCAGCCTTGAATGTGTTACTGGCAACATGCTCATACTATTTCGGAACTGAACATGTCCGAACGAAAAGCTGATTCATCCATTCTTGGGTATCAGTGAAGTATTTGAAGATGAAAAAGAAAACAAAACAAAATTTAAAAAAAAAAAAAAAACAAACTATATTCTTTGCACCGATTCCCCTTCTAGGGGTTCGTTGTGGCTCATTTTCCATGGCTTAAAATGTTAGTTTGAAAGTTAATTCTGAAATGATCTACGCCTTGGATGTTTTAAGCATCGTGAAGAGAAATTGGCTATCCATCTTTTTAATAAAATTTGAAATCCCTGAAATACTTTAGTTTTTGCTATTTGCATCAAATGCCGACGTAGTTATGACTTTTTTCACCTCAATCGAGAAATAAGGATAGGTTAGTTTTGATACTGTCACTTAGTTGTCTGGTTTAGTCCTAAAAGATGTTAGTCATTATATCTGAGTTCGATTATTTTTTTCATTTTCCTACGTACGACTCATTACTGGTATCAGACCATGCGGTCTCCTTAAAAAATCTAATTTCAATATTGTTGATCGTAGATGACTATTTTACCATGGAAACGGCATAAATTTACTCACTTATTTTAATGAGTTGTAGCAGTGAATTGTCCTTGGCGGGTTATGAGAGGAAGAGGCCATAATGTTGCTTTGTTATAATTACTGTAAACTCGTAGCAACATTGGCGCCATTTGTAGCTACAATCAGTCAACCCCCAGTAGCTATGCCTCACCCCCTGGGGTTGGAGATTCTTTCTTCTTTCTGATGAGTAGTAGCCTTCCTACTTTCTCATCCCACTGCACGAGTGCTTGAGTGACACATTTTTTTTTTTTCAAATTCAGACGTGAGCACTCGAAATACGATTCACTACTTTTAACAGCCTGTCTTATTAACAAGTAAATGTTCGGGTTTTTATTTCGATCTACCTTTAAAAAGATACGCATGTTCTAATTTGGATTGTACTGAACTGTAAGCTATGGAGCGTAAATTAGAATTGAATTAGACCTTTTCTGTCTAGTATCAACCAGTATTCATACGTTGAAAAATTACGCTTACATAACACTCATCAGAGATTTAAAATAGACAGGCTATTGAAAATAAATAGGGTGATGTTTTAGAATCGAATTATCAGGTAAGGGGAACGGTGAAATATTTTCCAAGATCCAGGTCTATCCAAATAAATAAATAAATAACTTTTCGTGGGCTAACTTCAATAACTGCTAGGCGACAGCTGTCTGTTGGGTCATGTCTTATCCCATATGACTGTATTTCTTCGAAATCGTGCATTTTATTTAACATCCACAGAAATTTCATTTGAGAATGATCCTCAAGGATGTAGGGCTCTCCAGTGAAATCCAAGAATGGGACAAAAGCTTATACCGAAGTGAAAAACTCGTCTCATCCCATATTCCGGAGATACAACTTGTAAAGTAAATTTCATTGTCTACTAAATGTTTCATTTTGAAGTAAAACGGAAACATAATTTCGGTTGGTGAAAAAGTTCTTTAAACTTGGAACTATCAAATGTTTCAGGATGATAATTACTGACCCCTTTTAGGCCTTCAATTAACCTTTTTAGGCCTTACAGCTGAGCTATCTCAGAATTTTTCTGCTTATTTTATTCGGTAAATAAATTTTAAGATGACGGCATTTAGTTACGACCTTATGTAGTCATACTTATTTTGGCTCATTTACAGAATGAAATTCTATGTTGATTTTTACTGGAAAAATCGTTTTAAAATAACTTGAGTTGGAAAAAGTCACCATTGCTTATAATAAATAATGAATCATCGTGTAAAAGAGAAAAGATGAAGACTAAATGATGTACATATCTCCTTTTAGTTTTCGTCCAATCGGGTTCGTTGGTTGGATTTCAAATATTTGCTTCAGATTAACAGTTACACAGACAACAACGGCTCCCACGTGACTGGCTGCCGTTACCCCCCCCCCCTCTCTCTTTCAGTCACTCGCCTGAGCTTTCTCTCTTCCTTTTTTCTGCTTCCTCCGCTGCTTTTCGTAAGAAGATTAAAATCTCAGCAGATGGTGAACGACACACTAGACACAAAACACATAAAAAATTAAAGTAATTCCTACCCCCCTTTTCCCCCTCTCTTCTTTTCCTTGCTCGGGACGGGACGTCTTTTTTATTTATTTTTTTTCCTCCTCTCTCTCTGGTTGTTTAGGGCGGAGGATGAGAAAATAGTGTGGCGTGCTTTCTTGCTGCTAAAGAGAATTGTAGGAAGCTGCTGACATGCTTTTGTAGGTTGGAGGTCGTTTTTATGTGAATGTCACCACCTACTCTCCTGCTTTTTTCTTCTCCATAAAATAAGGTGACAAAGAGAGTGCTATTTTCCCCCCTCACTACACAAAAAAGGGAATTGATTCTCTTGCTGTTTGAGCCCTGAATGTTAATCTACCACAAATTATTCATGTAGTTTTATTGACTTTTTCCCTCACTGAAAGAATCGCTTGATTGAGACGAGATTTTAGTTATGAGTGTGTTTTTTATTTATTTATTTTTTTAAAAAAAATTCATCTTTCGCTTCTCCAAAAATTTTACTTATACACTTTGAAATCTCAATATCCTGAAACTTCAATCTCATTCAATAAAAGATATTTAAGGGTTTCATCTTCACCGAATGTGGGGGGGGGGGTCAGTTCATTCTTTAGCGGTAAGACTAATTCTGATGGGTGATAGACATTGTTCCATTGGGAGTATTTATTATCTGGAGTTTGTGCACTGATTTGAAGATTTTGAGACATACTTTTTTCCTTCTTTACAATTAATTTTGAATAGGCTTTTGATTTTTCTTATCGACGTTATGTTGCTAAAGCTTTTGAAATTTGTGCTGTTTTGTTATTTGTATCCATAAATTCCGTGTTACTGTGAATTTCATCAAACTATTCTCGAATGTAATCTAAATGCAATCCATTATTTCCATTCAAAATCAACAAAACATCTGGACTTGGATTTCACTCGTTATATTGCAGCACAAGGTCGATAAAAGTTACCAAAATAGAAAATATCATCTTGCATCAAGATATTACGGGCTGTTTAATTACGAACCGGAGAATGAATGAATATTGAAATAATACTAACATATTGTTTAGCAGGTACATTGAAAAACGTTCATTAGAGGCATGAACTGAAAGCGGTTTTTGTTATATATTTTTAATTTGTACAATAATAATATGCCCCCCCCCAATCTTTGAAACAAGGTTCTAATAATGGTACGAGATTTGAAATTCAATCAAAATGAATGTGTTGTGATTGAATTTTATGTTGAACAAGCAATATATTTTACTTGAACTATCCCCCACTTTCTTGGCGATAAACTCATATATATATATATATATATATATGTATTGAGATTCTAATGAAGAAAAGTAGTCCCATCAGAGTTTTTTTATTTTTTCATCCCCAACTGTAGAGTACTGCGAATGACTCGAAATAAATTATTATTCAAATTGAAATCTCAGAACTAATACTGCTAATTTGTCTGAATATTCAAGATCATTTATTTATTCGGACTACCTAATCTTGTCTGTTGTGCTCCCAGCCTTCCTTCAGAATCAATTTTTATTTATTTCATTTTATAAATTTGATAATTTTATAAAGTTAAAAACTAGTAGAGTCGGGCAAGGACAAATTGATACATAATACCCTGTATGAGCATCGGGACAAAAGGCTACCCTCGTGGTTTGGATAAAGGCTTTAATTCTAAATCCACTGAAAGTAGATAGATACGACAGACACCTGGAAAACGGCCCAGGGGTACAACGACCAAAAACTTTACGACTATAACTATAACAACCCGAGATGAGGACATGAGTCCGAGTAAATTAGTAATGTAATACTAGTGGCGCCTATCCTGGTTTAAAGCCAAAATGTTCTTGTTGCTATTGACTACTGTTCTCGTATCCTGTCCGCTGCTCAACATCCTAATTTGTCTCTACTGAAAGAGATCTTGATGGAGGAAAATCAAATATATATTTGAACCCAATATTTCGGATTTTTAAGATGGTTAATATGAAAAGTTTGCTTTACTGAGAATTCCCTGATTGGTTGATATCTTCCACTTGATTGTAGTACCTGTTATGACACGGGTAAAATAGTTATTCTCATAACAGTCGTTAGTGAGTTCAGTCTTCACTGAATTCCGGTTCCGTGTCCCTCCCCATAATCACAATTTTCCAGCCCCCGTCCCCCTTTTTTGAGCAATTTTTTAATCAGTACCCCTTCCTCCATAAAGTCTGAAGAATTCATTGAAAGTGAAAATTGAATCATTTGAAGTGGAAAAACGAAAGAAAGCTAAGTAAGCATCCATTTTATAACAAGATATGGAAGTTTGAAAAAAAACCCTGATTATTAAAAAAAAATAGGCTTGATAAAACTTAGAGCATCGATTTGTATTTCTTTGCCACTTTCTTTACGTTTGCCTTCCAGTGCCCCATTTTTATTTTCTTTTGTAGTACGAAAAATTTCTCTTTGTGACTTCACATGAGAGAGATTGAGAAAAAAATGGTGTTAGCTGTAGATGTATATAGTCACACTTTGATGTCACCCGTCAAAAGCATGAAATTTCACAAAGGTTGCTCTTTATAGGAAAAAGTCTCATTTTTTTAAGTTTTATAAATATCAGCGCTTTTTGAAATTGAGAAATTAATGCTGTATTTTTTAAATGTTGTTTCTACTTTTAAAGGTTAACAAGCCTCACCTTCCTAGCATAAAATAACTGGGCAAACACGAGGTTGAAAGTTGATTTCAATTATTGAGTATATTTGATGCGGCTTGCTACTCAAGTCAAGCCCCCCCCCTCTTTCATTCACTTTTGGTACTTAACTCAAGTAGAGTTTGAAGAAACCATTATCTACAGTGGAGTCACATGACTTCCTTTGGGGTCTTGGCACATTGTGACAGGAATAGTAATAATAAATGAATTAGTGTTTATCTGACTATCCCTGTTGATCAGTTAAAACAGGAACTTATGAGGAGGTCCGTGGCTAAAAAGGTTGAGAAAGGCTGGTTTGAAACAGAACATGGTCTCCTTCCTCAATGATAGGTGAAAAAGTTTCGAAATAGGACGTCTTTCCTCCTCATGCACTAATTTTTGAAAATCCTGTTAGTCATATCTTTTAATTAATCAAATCAAATAAACTGACTTTTTTTTTTTTTGCTGATGAAGAATATCTCCTAACAGCACATGGGACAATGGACTTCTCAACTTATACAAGTGCAATCTGAGACAAATAGATGAGACAACCATATTGTCAGCTTAAAAGTAGTGAACTAAAATGTATGGAAACCGTTTGAACTCCTCAGAAACATGAGTGTATTTTCAGATAAATAATGCTTCTCTAATTAAGAGAAAATCATTGTGTAAATTCAAATATTTGAATTTTTTTTTCTTGTGTAGAAATTGGAAAACCTAAAGGAGAAAAAGTTAATAACAAATTGAGTAAAGATTATCTTGATGGTATATCTGTCCTACAAAATGAATATCTGTATCCAGCCATGTCGCTTGCCTATGATGGCACCTTATAGTAGAACTTGGAAGAAAAAAAAGTTTTTTTTTCCTTTTTTGATAGATGTTAATGGCTGAAGGTAACTGAACATACTTGTTGGTCATATTTTTATTCACTAACCTGAAACCAATGGAAATTAACATGGGCATGTGTTGTTTTTTTGTTTTTTTTTTCTTTTTTCCTTCAAGTTCTTGTAATTGACTTTTTTTTTTTGATCGACTGTATTGTAATGAAAACCAGAAAATGATATTATGTATTTCATCCTCCTGAAGATGGTATCTCGTGTATTGAATAAACTCTAGATTTCCCACTATTCTTGTGGTTGGTTAATCTGATGATACCTACAAGAATTGTATGTATATAAACTTACTTTCATATTATATTTTGCCAAAATTGCCTGGGTGAGATTTATTGGTTACAAAAATTGCAATATCAGCAAGGATGGAATATTTGGGAAATGACTGGAATTACTGATTTTTCATGTAGACATTAACTTGATTTTATTGAGTATTTTGAAAAGTTTTGACCCCTTTGTTTATGACAGTAGGTTTTGATTTTTTTTGTACTTGAAATGTTCTTTCTCTATTTAGTAGTTGCCAAGGTCATACAGCCATCTCCAGAAAGGTAGAAGCAAGTCTTTGAAATGTTTCTTGGGTAACACCATGTGTAAATTCAGTGTGTGTAACACTTCGATGAACTTACAGATACTATACTATGATCCTTGATGGGAATGTTGATCCATACGTGAACAACTGTCATTTTTTAAGGGTGGTATGCTAGGATTGTTTTGGATATTATTATAAAAAAACGAAAACATACAGACATGGCTGTTCTTGGATTGTAGAAACCCAATTCCAGTCTAATTTTGGTTGGTACGTATGGCTTTAGTTGGTATTGTATATGATTGCTTTGGACAAAATGTAGCTATATATGTACTAGCTAAGGTACTTGGTGTCCCCCGGGATTAAAAGAAAAAACTCCAAATCTCTAACGTCACTGGGAAGCTAAAGATATCTGATAGAAATTCCATGGTATCAGACAGGGAAAATGCACTTGCGGTAGGGCCAATGTGCAACCTTGGGCAAGCTCGTGTACCACATCTTGGAACATTACGAATTGATTTCCCTTCAACCTTAAAAATACATTTAATCACTTCTGGTGACAGTCTGATTTGGTGCGTAAACTACTGTCATGATGAAATTGAGCCCACGTATTGTTGCTTTTGGATTAGGGTAAGAGGGAAGATGACAGTTTTTGCTCTAAGGAAGACCTGTTTTATTGCTAATTAACCATTGGATTCCTTGATGAAATACTGCCAAACTGGTATAAGCAATGAAAGAGATTCTCTTACATGGTCACTTATGACGATTGGGAATTTTGAAGTTAGCATTACGGCTACATAGTAAATAGAACCCCCTCTAGTAAAACCTTTTGATATCTCATTTCTCAGAACTGGTAGGTCTAATACTTTAAACACCCCCCCCCCCCAACGAAAAAATGGAGAAACAAAAAAGTGTGCTGTAGTTGATGAGGCCAGCTTATATTGGTTATGCCTTTGTTTTTCCTCTGTGTAATTTTTGACTTTCAAATAACAAATATATATTTTAGTACTTTTATATTATGAAATAAGAAAATACATATACACTGAGAGAAAAAGAAATCCATATTTGCAGTTTTACTGTGATAAATGGAAAGTGAGGTTCTGGTTCAGCATTATGACATTGTAAACAGAACTTTCCTCTAAAATCAGATAATTTTTTTGTATTATCAAAACTGACCAATTCCCTGCAGTTTGAGAGTCATTTAGTTCAAAAGTTGATAAAATTGTAAGTTGAAGAAAAAAATTTTCTATCAGTCAAAGCTTGAATTGTCTGCCAAGTATATTTTCTGTGCTACTAACAACTCAGCATTTGAACAACCATGACTTCGAAGCCTATGAATTTGTGCCCTATAAGAAATTAAGAAGGGATAAAAAAAAAAAAAGGCATTGCTTCCACCCCTTCTCGTGTGTAGGTCAAATAAAGGGTGAAAAAAATCTTTCTGGATGAGATATATATATATATATATATATATATCATCCAAATGACTGATATTTATATATAGATCAGCATTAAGGAGCCTAGATCTATTTTATTTGGTAATTTATTTTTAATATTTCAAGTTTTTTTTCCCAACTCTTATCAGGCCGTCTCACAACAGATGATCTTATATGTTTAGAACCTCTTGATTTATAAACTGTGTTATAGTATTTCAAATGGATCAATCCTTCATAAGTTTTAGGTTATGGTGAGAATCGGACAAAACAGCCATACAATTAAACATGCAGATTTGCATGTATGGAGAGATAGTTTCATCTTATGGATCTAGAAAATCCTAGTGGTAGAAAAAACACATAAAAAAAAAATAGTTTTTAGGTGGCCTTTTTTCACTGAGTTCAAATGCAGACCCCATAGAAATCGACAACTTTGGAGGCGGGGGTCAACCTGAAAATTTGCACTGTAGGTAATTAGTGAACTGATATTGGACGCTTAAGTCACTTTTTTTTTTAATTAAAAGTACAAACATGCATACTTTGGTACTTTGATACCTTGAGGGGTCGAAATATTGTGTGCCAATTCTTCAAGTGATAGAGGGTGTGGGGGAGTCTGATTGTCTTAAAATTCTGGATTTCACTGCCCTGTCTGGGAAATTACTTCTCATGCGACTTGAAAGTTTTCAATTTATACTAAGGCATTCATCTATGTATAGCAGAGCTCACTGAACTTTTTTCACTGACACTTTCTTCAATTTTTTTTACCCCCCCCCCCCACGTTTTTTGTTGACCGAGTATATGATATCAACCTCATAGTTAAAATAAAACTGGAAAAAGTATTTTTTGGAAGATATGCAAAATTATACTCAATTATACTGCTGACACTGAAGTGTCTTTTTTTTTCTTTTCTTGTTACAAATATGAAATTAGATTTCATAAAGACTTCAGATTCATGCCATGTGCTCTAGAATTGCTTAAATTCTTACCAGCATGTGGGGACCAAATTTTGGTGAATTTCTCAAAAAATCTAAAAATATCTTATTGCAGTTCTGATGTTCACAGTGGATTTGGTTTAGATATTGTGAGTGTATGGGGTTAACTTGGACAAATTTTCCAAAATATTTAAAAACTGAAGAAAAGATGACTTGTGGCATTTTCTGTGTGTATCATTGATTCATTTAGAAGACCAGATAACAAATTTTTCAGAAAGTACTTGAATTGATGATGCAATTCAGATACAGATTTAGCACTCTTTGGTTTGGCGTACGTGGAATTATGATAGGTTTTAACCTGTTTAAAAGGCTTCAAGAGTCATACAAGTATAATTTTTTGAATTTTTTCATCAATCTTTCATTTTAATTTATTATTGTTCATAATTTAACAACAAATTCATCATAAATTAATACGATGAATGAATGTCGAAGTAGGTGACGCCCTGGTCATTTGGTATTTGGTTGCATTGAACGTACTACGAGTCGGAATTTTCTAATTAGCATTCTTTGTTCAATTTCACTATCACATAATTTTTTTTATGAATATGTGGTTCGAGTTGACTTTTTAATGGAAAAAGTAATTTTTGATGTAAAAAAAAATATCAAATTTTCTGCTTTTTTTTTCTTTCTTGAGCTCTTGTATGATGGTTAAATACCTCCGTAGGTTTATGTACATCAAACCGAAGATAACCATTGAATTTTATTTATAGAATTTGAGGGTTTCTTATCAATTATGTCTAGCTGGTCAAAGGGACAGATAGTTGATCTTGTAAACAATTATACATTTATAGATCCTGGTAGTCCTGGGTAAGTCGGTTAGTCTTAGTAATTTGATCTAATAGTTTATTTGCCATCGGAGATCTGATTGGCTTCCTATTTGGTCAATGTGTACTTTAGTGGGGGAATGTCCTGAAAGTGGGATGTTTTGATGTTTAATATTGGCTTTTTGGTTTTCATTGATTTGCATCTGCATCTGTTCTGTGTGTCATTTCTTGTGATCTCCTGAAGTTCACATGGGATCTGAGTGCAAGATGATGTCACTTATCCCTCTGATGTATTTGTCTGCCATGGAAGATGTTTTAATTCTTTTCTAATCTTTTGTCTGAGGTATTTAATTAATATGCAGTTCTATTAAATGTTTGCACAATAGACTCTGGTGCCAATTGCATAGCTGATAAGACTGTCAAAAAAGGAACCAGGAGTTGAAATTACAAAAAAAGTAGAATGAGACAAGAAAGGAATGACAGGCAAAGAGCAGAGAGGATGGTTGCAAATTAGTTGGCAGCTTCGTACAGAAGATTACTAGTTTTCACTCAGAACAGAAACAAAAATCATGTAATCTTTATCAGGGTGTATGAGTGTATATTATAGAAAGGTGCTGGTATTCCACAAGTAAATGTCAAATAAATGTAAGATAAATAAAAAGTAAGAAAGAATTACACAGATTGGGGATTTTCTGATTTATAATAACTTGAATGGAAGAAGTGTTCATGCTCTTGGTTGTATTTCCCAGCTCAGATAATCTTATTGAAATCAGCCAGAATTCTTTTCTTTGAGCTGAGAAATAGGACTATCAGCGCACACACATACTTCTTACAAAATATCCAAGTTATCAATATCGAATAATCTCTAACTAGTGACCTTTCTCTACTTTTTACAAGTTGGGTTTTGATCTAAAATTTTCACTGAACATATTTGATCCAAGTAATCTATGAAACATTATTTCAATTACATTGAAGATGGGGGAATATTCTTATTGAAAAATGAATACTTGTGTATTATATGCTTTTTTTTTTTTTTCTCCTTTGTCATTAGTCTATGGACATTTATGTACCTGCATATTTTACTCACCCATAAGAATGAGTGTCAAGTATCCACTAATATATTTCATCTCTTATAGAATACAAAGATAAGAAGGAAAAATTAATTTGTTGAACAATTTTTTCATTCTCTCAAGATTTTTTCACCCACATTAATAGTGCATTAGTAATTGAAAAGAGTACTCTGGAAGATATTCATGATGTTGAGTGCCTTATTTGATGGTATATAAGTTCCCCCCCCCCTCCCAAATACTCAAAAGGTAAACATAACTGTTAATGCCTAACCCTACATTAGCCAGAATCAGAGGAGTTGAAAAAACTTAGTTATAATAGGAAGGAATTCAGGGAAATGCGTTTCATTTTGATTTTCTTATCATCCCCTTCTGGAACAATGGTTGGGTGGGGTCTTATTTGCTATCTTCCAAAACGTTTTCCTGTAGAGAATCAAGATGAGAAAAGGACTACAAATCTTTCTCTCCATTACAATCAGTACAAAAAAGCATTCTTATATGACTTGGAAGCATTGTTTAGGATGGTATATGACATCTTGAACACGGGAATCAGAGTGCTGTAAATATAAACTTCTGAAAAATGTTTACATCATGAATTTGCTGCAGTTATAGATGTTGTCTTCAAGATGAAAAATGCTATAAATGTCAATTAGAAAATATGTATATACAGAAAAATCATGTTAGATGCGCTGGTTCTTGTATGGTCACTGAAGTTGAGCAATGTTGAGCCTGGTCAATATCTTGATGGGAATATCATGTGCTGTAAGTGGCAATGGTGAGAAGACAGACATGCATTTCAGTGTTTTTCATCTCTAAGCCTTGTTTCTGTGCACAAAGATCATCAATGTGCATAAAAAATTCCGAATTCTGTTGAGTTTTTATTGAAAAAGTATTGATTCATTAGGTTGAATCCTAAAGTGTGAAAGAATTTGCAATGCAAGATTTCTGCGCTCACTGACTACTTGAAATTGAAGGAAACATTACCTCTAAGTCTTTCATATATCGAAAGCCCAGGCAGAGCTGGCCTTATGCCATAGTCAGCTTTAGGCACTCACTACTTATCGCTTGAAGCCTGAGCAGGAATGGCTAATTTATCTACCTATTGTTTACTTGGATTTAAAATAAAAAAAATAAGTAATTTAAATCTGTTATCTAATGCTTTAATCTACCTTGATCTTGTGCTGATCAGATTAAGTCCCATCTTTTTTTCTTGACTTTTCTAATCTCTTTAAGATGTATTTAATAAATTTTGACACTATTCCCCACGATGAATACAAAACAAGTTCTGCTTTTAAATTTTTGGCAGTGTTTTTCTTTTTCTTTTTTTTTTTTTTTTCTTTTCTTTTTTGTAGTAAATAATCGTAATGTTCAAAACTATCTTGCTATACTGGATATTTGGTTGGATTTTGTCAACCTATAGGCATTTAGCCATATACACCCGAGTACTCAGATGAAATGAGTAAATTTCCTTGTACAATAAATATACTATAACAGAAATGATTGATATGGAATTTTGGAGAAAGTGTAATCGAAACCATTTTCGTTGCAGACATGCTTTTATAGTCTGGCATTAGGCCAGTACTGTAGAGCACTTGGTCAAACTCTCTGGCAATGGCTTATAAGAGTAGATTGCTTCACAGTTGGTGCCTTCTAGTATTAATGTATTCGTTTGTCTCAGTCAATTTAGGCACAAGGCCAGATACGAGCAGCACGCAGACAGGAATACTCCTAAGCACTGGCTTGAGTTGAACATGATAACCATCACTTCTGTGGCAGACGCTCTTTGAATTTACATGATGAATGGGAGCTGAAAATGAATTGCCAACAAGATTCCTGAAATTGAATTTGTTTTAGGTAGCATAACAGGCATGTATATGCTGTGAGTGCAAAAAGTATACAATACATTTCAAGTTGATTTTATCTTACTTGTACACGTTCCAAATTGACAGATAAAACCAGTATCAGGAACTTTTATATATTAAGATAAATGCTACCTGAAATAGGGAGGAATGGGACAATAAAATAATTTACCTGAACTTTTAATTACTACAATCTCCTTCAAAATAGTCTCCTTGAGAATGTGTTCTGCATTCTTGGTGAAAAGTAGCTGCCAATTCAAACTTTCCAAACTCATGTGTATAAAACTTACTTTGAGTATTTCAAATATAGATGTGTGTGTGTGTATATATATATATATATTATATATATATATATATATATATATATAAAATGAACACACACTTTCAACATTTATTTTTGGATGTGTTTGGGAATAATAAATTTTTTTTTAGTTTGTCGTGGGGGAGCTTCATTTTTTGTTACTTCAATGCTGATCCGGACCCTTACTTTATGTCAGTTGTGTGGGAGTATAACTTTGAAGTATTGAGGTTAATTCCTATGTGAAATAGATCATTTCATGGATTTAAAAAAAATTTTGATTATATTTTGATAAATTTCTGTGCATTTGAAGAATTATTTCAGACGGTTGTATGATAGTCATAGAGTGTTCCAGTACAGCATTATAGTTACATTGTAACTAGCACCCCTTGAACCAAAAAATCTGAACATTTGACTCATCCAAAGGTAACATAAGCTCTATTGGTTGGAAGCAAAAGATTTTTTAATGCTTTTTGTTTTTACTGGTAATAGAAATCATAACATGAAATCAACTTGGAAATTGAGAGGAATGTAAATGGTAGTAAAAATTTATCAAGGATTTACAGTGGGGCTCCTCAAACTTTCTTTTTATTCGCAATCAATGAAACACGTTATCGGGACTGAACATGAAATTTGTATTTCACAATGAGCACCAATCGTGTATATATATATATATATATATATATATATATATATATATATATATATATATATATATATATATATAGAGGTTATGAAAAAGATAAGAAAAAAAAAAAATCTACCAGATGATAATCCGTCCTCCCACAAGAGGGCTAAAGATTTGGACTTATGTTGTTGAGATACAATTCAATGACTTATGCCTTGCAATAATCTTGGCGATTCCATTTCTAAATGAGTTAAGTTGACTATCAGTAGATGAAAGAGAGTTATCTATCAGTGAATTACTTTGAATTAGGGAACTATTTTGGTTCTGTCTTAGTGGCTATAGTCAACCAAATCCTCAATGTTACGTGGTAGTTACATGATTATTCCTAATATTTCAATAAATTGTGCCTCAACACTTAATCAGAGAAGCCCTGGTTAACAAAACTTCATCTGATGAGAATAAGGCAGTTCCTGCTAGTTGTTGCTGATGTCAAGTTTATTTTCCTCACACACACACACACACATACACGTATACATGCGCACACGTGTGTGTGTGTGTGTGTGTATATATATATGTGTATGATATGTATGTATGTTTATGTATGCACACGCACACACGTGTGAAGAAATGGACGTATGCGGTCTGACAGAATGAATCATGAATATAAATTGCGTCATCATATAGAAACTTATTTGAAATGATATCTTGTCATTACATGATTAATATATCCCTCAATTCAAACAAAGTAAATAAAATAAGCAATTTAAGGAAAATGGGCCAGCTGCAGGAATCAAACATGCCACTGACAGGGTGGCCGCTCCAACGTATTGATGCTCTTACCATTGAGCTTAACAGATGCTGGTAATGCTGAGGCCCTATAACCACTTCCATACTAAATTCTCATCTGGTTTATTTGTCTCTTTCAATGTTTCACTTTTATAATGCAATTTATAATTATATATATATATATATATACTAAAACAAGCATACATGCATATGTTAGAACATTGAAACTCCTTGTGACCTATGCTTAAATGAGAAATTTTAAATCCTCACTTCAGCCAATAGAACGAAAAACAGAATTATTAAATAGAAAAACATGAAGTAGCTTTAAAATCCTGGCATGGCTTGAAAATTCTATTGAAAAAATATAATTTATCACTCCTCTTATACTACAATTAAATACCTTAGTTATCTTATTCCTCTAGTTATTATCAAGAATAGTTGTAGCAGCAGCAGCATTATTATTAATTTTAATATTAGCATTATCTTTATATATTTCCAGCCATGTTGAGAACAACCGAGTGACCTTTTCATAATTATCTTAGATATGAAGAAACAAACCAAACATGAAACAATTAATTGAACTATGGTCTTGTAAAAGAAAACCCTAACACTGGAAAACAGATTCAAGTAAGGGTAAAACTTTTTCAGAGGGGAAAATCATCAGAAAGAGCTGATGTTCTAATTACATACTGATAAGGAAAATGCATAAAGTACCTCCTGCTATAATCTATTACTACCAGCAAGCGCCTCTATTAAGTGAAACAGGAAAACACAACAAGTAGTGACCAACCACTAAACAAAGAAAAGGATCTATAAATAGAATATGAGGAATCCCCCCCCCCCATCGCCTGAAATGGATTGAATCATTCACTAGAAAAAGCCCAAACAAGGCAGAAATACGAAATGTGTGTAGTGAATCCTTTGTTTCATCATATTTTGAGCTCTACTTGAACTCAATTTGATTTTTAATGAAGAATGTATCAAATACTAAGAAAATAAACCTATCACACATAGGATATTGTATAATATTATATTCCTGATTTGTACTCTCTCTCTGTGTGTGTGTATGTATATATATATATATATATATATATATATATATATATATATATATATATACACACACACACACACGCAAACTGCTATTAGAAGGTTGCAAGCATCATTCTAATCCACCAAACATTTGGGTAGCAACCCATATGTATGCGTTTGCAAACAAACAGTTATTTATTATATTCATTAATTCTTCTCTGTCTTTCTTCCATGCCAGACCTGATCACATTGTACAATGTGATTTTTGTTCTTTGGTTGTGAAGTTTGTTTGTTTTTTTTCTAATTGTTTAAGTATTGAAAGCATTTTTCCAGAAAATAGCAACATGTGAATCGAAATGGATGTGTGTCATAACATTGAGCAAAAGTGATCACAAATAATTTTGTAGTCTGTAGTTCTTCAAGATTTACAATTTCACAAGTCAGACCCCAAAATATAATCTCCCATGTTCTTGTATGTTCTTTGGTAAAAAGCATTCCAAATCCAGTACACCCTTTTGTAGTACTCACCTTGTTCCCCTGGATACTCTTGATACTCCTCAATATGCTCCTCAATTTATGAAGACATACATTTCAAGGGATAGACTACTGCCCACTTTACTGTAGTTTTTCACCATAATTTTGACAAGCTCCACATCACTTTTGGCCTTGTTATTGCCCTGAAAGCCCTGAACCACTGTGACTAAGTTGTACCAAGCTTCTTGGGGGTTCTTTGCATTCAAGAATCTTAATCTGTAGTCCAACAAAGACACCACTTATGACTTTTGTCTCCAAGATGTGTGGGGCCTACAAGGCTTATTTTGGTATGCCTATTGGGGGTCAGGATAAATTTTGGGGAACCCTTATTTTACCTCCACTCAGCAGTTTCAAGGATTTGTTGAATGGATTGAAGTGTGATGAGTGTAGCTGGGAGGTCATCAGCAACTTCAAATAATAGCATTCCTGGTGGGTCTCCAAGTTTCCTTGCTATCTTTGCCTTTGGGGATGGCAGGTACTCATTGGCACACTACCAAAAATGGGACTGGCCATATCAGCCCAAATTCTATCTGGGGATAGACAATGTCACGTGGTAGCCTCTGGTTGACCCCCTGAAGGGGTTGATGCAACCATTTCATGTAAAATTAGGCCTGATGAAAAAATTTGTTACAGTTTTTGAAAAGGAGTTGGCAGCTTTCTAGTACTCTCCTTGAGGTGTCTGCAGCAAAATTTGAAAGGAATAATTGCCATTTTCTATATTTTTTAGACTTGACATGTATCACCCAGGAATCAAAAAAGTTCAGTGTTATCCATATAATGAGCAGTTGGACTCATTCTTTTTGTTTCTATAACCATAATACGAAATAAAAGTCGGATATTTTGCTGATTGAAATACCTCCCACCCACTATTTGCAACAATGGACTCTTGCAATTGGACAGGTCCAGTTACTTTTTAATAAAACCTCATGAAATTGATAAGATGTGAACATTTATTCACACCATTTCTGACTTTGCGCTAGAGACTGTGAAGGAAAAGCTTGGAATCCACAGAAACATTGGTAGATATTTCTTCTAAATGCATTGCAGCGTTTGGTACATATAAATATTAATATTTTAGTATATTTAGTTTCTTTCCTAAAACAAAATAATCTCATTGAAATTCCTATATATATATATATATATATATATATATATATATATGTGTATGTTTTATGGGTACCATGTTAGTATATAATAGATTGAAATCTCTAAAATCTAGTTTTGTGTAAATTGTTGCCATTGATAGCTGCAAGGATATCTTTATTGAATCAACAGAAATAGAATAACCTGAAGTATCAAATTAGAATTTTCTTTTTGACTCTACCTTCTACCGTCTGCTCTTGCTAGTACTGAAGTACTTGAGAAACACTTCAGGTTAATTTTCATTCTACTCTTTTTCTTTATGCTCCTGTGACTATCTATAGCCAGCAGCTGAGGCTTTAAAAATATACCTAACAGTTTCTGTGCAATTTTTAGAAGTGAATTTTGTTGAATATCTGATCTTGTAGTTTAACGTTTCAAATTATCATGGTTGTCTCATTTGTACTAGAATGTATATAAAACTTCTAATTTAATTTTTCTTGAATTTTGAAAGTACTTGAAAGTTTTCCATTTTCTTATAAATTATCTTCAGTAAACTTTTGGATTAGAACAAGAATATCTTGTAATATTGACTTATTCTTTTGATGTTGGCTTACATGAAATGATTCATTCATGTTCAAAATTTATTGGAAAATATGGGTACATCAATTTTTTGCATTATTCTGATGAAAATAAATGACATTATCGTCGAAAAATTCTTATGTACATAAAATAACTTCAATTTAAGCTTATACTATGTTTAATTGTTCTGAATAACAGTTTAAACAACAATTGTGATAATTTTAGGTGCTAAACTGTGAAATATTTCCGTATGTTATTTTTATAACTTGAGAACTAAGGAACTAGAAATACCGTAAACATAACTGTTCATCAGATTTCATTGAAAAATGAATCTTATTGCTGCTAAAAGGAAAACAGTATATTTTAGTGAATAAGACAGCATTTTAAGCATCCAAGAATTGGAATGTTATAGGCCAAATACAAAAGCAGTGACTAAACAAGTCTGTCTGCTGCAAGGGCAAACTCCTCTCCTACTTCTATACAGACTGTAGATGATAACTGCAATCTTAATAATATATGGTAAATAAAACAATGATAAAAATGTATATTTTTATAGCATAAATGTATTTATTAGAATGAAGTAAGCCTTTGCATATCTACAAGATATATTTTTGTAGATATGTAAGACTGCCAGTTTGGCTCAGTTGGCAAGCGCTGACTACCAGTTACTTGGTCGTGATATCAAATTACTGTAGTTGAATGTTGATTTTGTAAATGTATCAATATATTAGAATGAAATTGAAATAAGCCCTATGATATTTTGAACATGAATTTTTGTTTGTAAGATTTGTCAATTTAGCTCAGTCAGTAAGAGAGCCACCAATTGATAAGTTTGTCATGACTTCAAATCATGGTAGGGAAATGTTAATTATTATACATATCGGTTTGGTTTAATGTGATTTGACAGAAAAACAGTAAACAGTTGAAACCCCCCACAATATAGTGGAGATTGTTTTTGGTATGGTAGAAACATAGTCAACTCCAGACTTGCCCTGGAGTTTGACAATGAGGAGGTAAAACAATGTGATACAGAATGAAATTGCGGTCTTATCCGCCAAAATATATGGTACATTTCACCTCCTAATCAACTTTCAAATAGATGCCTTACTAAGCTCAGTTTAATCTAGCACAAAGCCAAATGGGGTAGGAAAATTATGTTGTGCCACTATTCCAAATGGGGACAGCCTGCCTACTTTGAAATCAGCATTTAAAATTGTGGCTTTTATTTAGGCCTGAACACTAACAGGAAGTATACAACTGTCATATCCACCAAGTAGGCCTAGAATTTTCTTGTATAGTCTAGAATATACAGTACAGAACATTTTTTTAAAGGGTTTTTAGGGGACTACTGTTCACTGCAACTCATCATCGCATCAAAACTGGCCTTGTCTAGTTTCAGTTGATGGGCCCCTAGACATAATACCAGCATATTGGATACATTGATGTTTTCATAGATGGAAAAATTTGAATATCAGTGATGAACTGGTGTATAGGGTGGTGTAGAATTTGCTTGTATCGTTAACCATCTTATTGATAGACCAATAGGAAGGAGCTGGTGTGTGTTAATGCCAATTGTTCAGTAATACCGAATTGTGTATTTGAAAAAAAGTCGAATATAAAATAGCACAAATGCATAGATGGCACTGTACATATATATTGATTAACATTGTAAAAGAATATGAGAGAATTATGAATAAGGGAAATAGAACAAATTTATTCACTGAGAACATTTCTTCGTAATATCAGGACCACCACTTTGAAAGCTATTGTAAAGTGACATGGCATGATAGATTCAGGGTTCGTAAAGGGGGGCAAATAAGTGAAACATGAGTGTAAATGAAGAAGGTAGAACAAAAGGTATGAAGCAGTGCTGTGTCTGCTGTCTGCCGGTCACTTTGTGTACTAACTGACAAAGTTTGCTAGATATGTTCGATTTCAGCCCTGTATTTCTGATAGAAATTTAGGTCAATCGGACATCCAAAATTTTCCATGAGGTTAAACGAACAGCTCTGTATGCAAACCATCTTTCAGAAAACTATGATTTGGATTTATTATCGAATTACTAATTTTGTTTAATCTCAAGGTAGGAAGATAAAAATGCTGAATTCATTTGAAGCTAGAAAGCACTTGGAGTAAAATACCTTTGCCAAAGCTATTGTCAGGGGGAGTAATTGTGCACGACTCAGTTCTTCCATAATCTGTTGTCCACCCTTCCACAAAATCTTTGAATTCATTGAGAACTTTTGGAGATATCTTGCAGATGGAGGGGAAAAAATATTATGCGATGTTGATCTGTAACTGCGATGTAGAGGAGGTGCATGGATCGGCTCGATAATTTAATCAGTATGAACAAGCATGAGGTTAAGGTGATTATTATATGTTTGGACATGTAATTATGATGTAGGAAGATAATTGTACATGGATCTGCTCCAAAAATGAATCTGTTCTGTAGCCTAGTGTCCACCCCTCTACAGAATTTCAAAGACATTCACAGAATTTATGGAGATTTTTTGGAGGGGGGTGATTTGGAAAAAAAAAATGAAAAAATATCACTCAACCAGGAAGAAATTCCTGGATCCACCCCTTTTTTCTTACCCCATTGCCCATCCTACTGCAAACTTTCATTGAAATTTGTTCAGTACTTATGGAGATATTGTGTGGACAGACAAACAAATGAACCGACAGACACAATCAAAAACATTTATACCTTGTTTCAATTTTGTTGACAGAGATAAATAAAATACATACTTTTTGCTGGAGCTCATTTTAAATACTCACGATATTACTGTTGCAGAGAAAACGTAAGCATTGAATAGATTTCGTGCTGTATTTTCTAAAGCCAATGATAAGAGGTCCATTGATAAGGTTTGACATTGTTATGATATGTAGTGTTAAATTTAGAAATTTTCTCCATTGAATTATAAGTTTCATGTCCTTTTTATTTTTTTCGTTGATTTTAATCTTGACACACCTGGTTTGCTCTCTGACAGCTGATGGGTGATAAACCTTGCACAAGAGTGACCTAGAACAGTTCTAAGTAAGGATATTCAACTTTCTAATATATTTAACCTATTCAGAAAATTGTCTTTTTATCATCTAACAAATGAATAAACCATTCATAAGGTTGCATTCAGGTTTAAAACTTCATGAGGCTTGAATGTGATTAAAACTTGAAATGAATATTATTACCTATCAGGATACAACCAGTACCAACAAAAATATTACAGACTTACCATCACAGTCAATGATTCAACAACCATTGTATATATTGAATATTTTATTCATGAAAGCAATGGCATTTTCCACAGGGAAACACCTGAAAGTTGAAAAAAACAAACTCATCTAGGTGTTATTATATAACCTGTCAGAATAAGCCCCCCCACCCCCAACTTCTTTTTTCTTCCAAAAATCAAAAACATTTTTAGAAGGGATGCAGTCGAGGAACTGTTGCCAATTTTCAAATCTAGACAAAACGGTATGGGATGGAGCGCTGGAACATTCGAACAAATAAACAAAAAAATGTATGCACATATGAGGAAAAGATGAAATCCTTTGCCATCTTTGGTGGCTGCGGTGATTCAATACTGACATAGTACCCATCAAAATGACGGAATTATTTACCAGGATCAGAGTATCTGTAGGCTCTGTCTGGGATCAAAGTGTAGTGTCAGTGTAATCTAGCTGAAGTTACCAACAGAAACAAACAGAAAAAGTTACAGTCCATTATATTGATGGATGAATACTTATTGCATCTTATATTTGTGGATATTTTGCCTGGATTCCCCTCGATCATAATCTAGTGATATAATTCTAATAGATGATTGGGTTTATAAAAGCTGGTATCAGTTGACCAATAACATTCGTTGAACTATTGGATAGTTATCAAATGTCACAAGACTAGTATTTAGTATGGATGGTGTGGGCTGAGAAGATTGAAGAAAAAAAGAGAAAGAATTGTAGTAGAGACGAGAAGTAATTTAGATCAAAAGAATCCGTTTAGTGACTCCAGATGATTCAATGTAGCGTCCATAGCTTTCCGTTTTTCTTTATTTCTCTCTCTCACTCTTTTTGATTGATGAAATATTAATAGAATCTGTCTCTCCCTCTCTCTTCCCATTCTTTTGAACTTTCACTTTTTAGTCTCAATGAATGTCTGAACTTGTTAATGTTGTTAAGTGAGGAAAATGAAGTCAACCCAGTAGGAGTTTGACCACAAATTGACTACAAAATAATGGCATCAAAAAGATTCTTGTGATTTTTTCTTTTTTTTTTTTTTTCCATTAGAGTTTAACAAATTTAACTTTAGTATCAAGTGATACCTAATTATGAGAGGGTGACTGCTAATATGTGTCCAGGTGTGAGTATTTTTGTGGGTTGTGCATGGACTCGTGAATTAATGTTGCTAGATGGTGCAGATTTTCTCCTTAGAAGAAAGAGCAGATGATTTTGATAGTGGGTAGATTGGATAAGCTTAGGACATTGACTCCCACTGGCACAGTTTCAATCTTTCAGCAGAGCGGAGCAGTCCAGTCAATTAAGTACAGTGATAGACTGCCTGAGTAGTTTTCATTATAATCGTTTTTTTTTTTGTTTTTTTTAATGTTAACTGTGTTTGTGTTAGTTTTTTTTTTTTTAAGACTAAAATTTTCAAGGTAACAAACATTGAACAATAATTGAAAAATTTTGATTAGTTGCTCGTTTGACTAGTTTCATGAGATATTGACTATTTTTAATTAGATTTTTGTAGTTTCTAATCACTCATCGAAGGTTGTGATTCTGGCTGGTTTTATGGCATATTGTGAGTGCTATTCAGGTTTTGCTGCTATCCTGAGGTAGTATTCTTATGAAAACTTGTAAGCTGAAACTGTTCCCAATTTAACTTAACTTTGATGGTGAAGACTAAAAACATAACCTTGCATGAGATTTTCACTACTATTGATAGTGGTGAAATGATTGCAGAAAAGTATAGCTTAAATTTCCAAAGGTCACCTAGGATTACGAGAAATTTGCAGGATTTTCGGATTGAATGAAATTTATTGTAAAATTTGCATTTTATGTTAATTCTAAAACTTGAAAAAAAAAAAAACTCATCTATGCTTAACACTGTTTGCTTACATTGACTTAGGAAAGGAAGCTTTGAACAGATGAATAATGGAAGCAAAAGTGAATAAATCCATAGATGGAAGAAATTTTGACTTGATTTTTTTTAGTTACTTCTTTTATTATAACTTCCATTCATAAAAATTGACTCAAAAACTGGTACCCTCTCACCCTCCAGACAAAGTTGATGAGTTGATAGATGGGAAGTTTTATCTAACTTTTATCCAGGTCCATCAGGGAATGAAAATATGATAGTTTTTCTGTTCGTGGCTATGTATCTATGTTACAGCAACACACTGAACATGGTGAGAAATATCTATTCCAATGTTAACCATACCTACTTATTTTATTTATTATCTGTAAAAAAAAAAAAAAGAAGAAAAGTTGAAAGGGCGCATTTATTTATTTCTTCTATGAAAAAAAAAAAAGGTCACAAACATTTATTTGATCAAAGCAAGATTAGAAATTTATTTTCAATTTTCATCAGTTTATATACTCAAAAAATTAGTTTTTATGTAATTTTCTTTACTAGTTAGACAATTCTATCAATTTGATGTAACACTCACACACATGGTTTGATAAATTGGAATAACTAATCATTTTCATTAATTTATTCCCAATAATGTCTTTCATTAACTAGTAACATCATCAGATCAGTTTTAAATGATCATTTTCAAACTTGCGACTTTTATCATTGTCATGAGGATCATACAATGTCATTTGACAGTTATTGATGCATTTTTAATTTTTCTTATGGATATTTTGAATCTCTTTGTGTTGACTATTTGGAATTTAAGCTGGTGTCCTTGGTCTTGTTAATTTTTATGGGTGTTTTGTTTTCACGATAAACTTTGCCAATACTGAAGACACCTGTTTTTTTTTCTTTTCATAGAGGTTGTTATATTGTTTTCTGAAATTGATACTGATCTTTTAATCATTTGATTCTCTCTTAATTATTTTTAAATCTATGAAATTGAAATATATATATATATATGTGTGTTTCCTTTTTGTTGACTGTGTGTTTATCATTAGATTAGACAGTATATGTCCGGTGCCGGACAAAATGCTTCCTAATGTAGTGTCTGTACAATTATCTCATAAACTCTCCAAAGTAATGATATACATACTGTCAGAACACACACACACACATATATACATATACCATAGCCCTACAAAAGGCCATGTGTTTTACAGATTCTTTTTTCTTTTAGTATCCGTGTGTATGTATGTCTCAGAGCACTACTGGTCACACACTTGGACTAAAACCATGGAAATTTGTATACCACTGGGCACCATTTAAAAACCTCTTTAGGTCTTATGGTCATTTTGGACCAAAAATGCCCAAAACTTCTGTTGGTATTTTTTTCAAGATAATTTTTGGTAATTTTTCACACAGTTAGTTCTGGCACATGTCATATATATATATAATATATATATATATATATATATATATATAATGTGTGTGTGTCTATGAGTTTCAGCAAATTCTTGTACTCATTTGAACAGACTATGAGAGAAAACATCAGAAAACTGGGGAAAAAACTTTCTAGAAAATGAGCACAAAGAATGTCTATACTTTCAATAAAACATGTTTAAAACAAGGGATGCTATCTCTGTACATACCCAGTTTTATTTTGAGTTGGTCTTTGCCCATGGATCCCCCAGAAAATTGCAAATCTGGCCCACTTCCCCAATAGATTTGCCGCCCTCAGTTCATGAGAATCATTACATAGTCCTACTTTCAAATCAACACACCCTTGAAAATTGGATGTTGCTGAGTCATGTTAACGGCTAACTAACTTTCTGAAGCAACTACATATACACTTAATAGAACTCACGTCCCAATGTTGCACCTAATGTACTACAACTATCACCTCTGTGAACGTATACATAGGCAACAGCAGGTCAGAATACTCTTAAGATTTAGTTACCTTATTTATCTGGGTAATTCAATGTTGTTGCAAGGCAACGTAATATATCAGAACAAACAGGTGTCAAGAGATATCCTAGAAACAATGAAGAAGCTTGAATGGCGATTGGTAGGCCTTATAGCAAAGATATCAAACAACTGCTGGACATCACGACTAGTAGCATAGATCCCTTGAGATCATAAGCTGATATGATGCTAATGGGAAATGCCCTCTTGAAACTTTGTTCACTAAATTAGCCATGATGTGAATGCGTGTATGCTATGCAGCTGACAGCTATTTAGTGTAAATTGTTACTGACATACTTAGATGATTCTGTTGTAGACGAGACTTTATATTGGATAATGATAATTTATAAAATATAGAAAAAGAAAATCGAGAGGTCTAAGTGTATAATCTGCTGTACCAGGGGTCCCTCTCCCAATAGCATAGTTAGCTTGCTAAGAATCGGGGTTGAGTTGATACAATTGAACTGGTATCTATTAAATCATCGTAGACCCGCAAATGGCCTGACCAAGTGGGCTACAGTTTCTTCTTTCTTTGAGTATTTCTTTGTGTTCGTGTGTGTCTCCAGGTATCCCCGATCACATTTTTGGGGCCACGAACTTGAGGATTTGCATGAGTACACCACTGAGCACCACCTAGTAATGTGTCAGTTTTTTTTTTTTTTTCCTTTTTTTTTTTAATTGCTTTTTTTTAAAATCTCTATGGTCATTTTGGACCATAATGCCCAAATTTGTGCTGATATTTTTTTAAAATAGTTTTAAGTAAAAGATTTATTTTTTAGATAATTAGTTCTGGTGCACTCAAGGGCTATGGTGATTCATTTATGCAAGATATGGATATTACTTTAATAATGAGAAAAGCTGTGAAAATCTCATTTAAAAAATTTTTTTTTTTTTTTTTTTTTTTTAGATAATTGTTCTGGTGTAGACTATTATTTTGATCATATCAGAATCTGTCAACTAAAACTTTGATATATCTTTTAGATAATTAGTTCTGGAACACGCACTGACTATGGTGATTCACTTAGATATAGAGATAACTTATATTATTTCACAATGGTTGATTTTCAGTTGAAGCTATTCTTTTTTTTCCGACTCAACCCTGTGCCTAAAATTGTTCCAGTAGGCTCCAAATAGGCTGTATATATGTATGCAAAATTCAAATGATTTCACTTTTCACAAAAAATATTTGTGGTCTGTTTGCTGTCACCCAAATCTGATTTCCATCAAGTCTGATTCAGCAAACAAAATTTCGCTTGCATATTCAATCGATCTAGGGAAAGTTTTTAAGTAAGATATATTCGAAGGCCAACAAGTAACAATTGAATTCTCTTTAGAATACTTTATTCGTTGAGTTCATAATTGTGTCATTGAACCAACATTCTTAGTTTTCAATTAATATTGTAAGATTCCACATGAAATGGGTTGTAAAGCAGTGATCCATATATATATATATATATATATATATATATATATATATATATATATATATAAAATGTGTGTATATTTATATGTATTTGTGTGTACATTAGATATATATATATACACACACACACACACACACACACACAGTAGTAGTCCCTTGAATTTTGCGGGGTAGGGGGTCAGCTTGCAGCTCTTTGCTAAGTTGTAATTCCACAAATCCCCACCACCACACACACATTTACACACTTTGTGTGCAAGTTTCATAACTACACAGCAATCAGAAACCGACTAACTTATCTGTATGGAATGATCATTTATTCACTTATCTAGTGGATTGGGAAAAAAAGGAGGAAGAAATGGATAATGAAAATTGAAACCATGTGCATTCATTAAACAGTCAAAAATTTTGATTAACTAAATTAGAAATTATCAGCCAGATCTAGCCAATAAATAGCTAATCTGGCAACCTTGATTCAGACTACATGAAACACTTACACTCAGGACTGCGGAATCAGGTTCTTTCATATTACACTCTTTGGTTGTATAAAAAAAAAAAATTTACTTGATCTCATCACTGACCAATATCTTGAAATTTTTCTCATCAGATTTCATGAAATTGAAAAATTTGCGGTGGGGTTGGAAAAAAAACAAAAACAAAACATTAATTAATGAATAAATAACCAAAATTTTATTGAAATCACTTGATTATTTGATATGAAAAGAAAATTTCAATTTTCAAAATTTGTTACAGGTTAAATTTTATGTCAATACAATGGCTTACAGTACACTGCTTTGTTTTGTCTTTTTTTTTGTTTTAAGTACGTTTCCAAACACAAATAAATCAGTTAAAAATACTTTACATGAATAATTTTTATCTTCATAGTTTTTTTCCTTTCTGTTTTCTGTCTATTGCCATAAGAATTATTATGACAGCATCAATATTTCATGTCCTTTGTTGCTTTTTAGTTATGGACCTGTCATCTGGTTTTATAGGTGCATGATACTCTTTATTTCCTACCAGATTTGTTTGGGTCTGCGTTGGGGGGGGGGTCATGCAATCTGGATCCTTGTGATAATATGGTAATTTTTTAAATTTTACTAATTTAGTCTAGAATCATAAAGCATGAATTTTTATAATAAAGCAATTATGCATTGAATTTGTAAAATATTTCATTCTAAAACATGTTTTGCATGTGAGCATGACGTAATTACCTTCAGACAAAGCATGGTTACCAATTAAGCTATTTTGGAGCTAGATCTATCTATTTTTCTGTAGATTTAGCCTCCAAGTTTGTATTTTGCTTTTTGCTTTTTTCGGTTTATCAAACCTTTTTTTGTTTTAGTATATTTATGAAATGATTAATAATTTGATCAATCCATTTCAATAAAAATTGAGAACATTTTAGGCATTTGTTATTGTTCTTGCTAATTTTCAACAGATGATCATGATTTTCTGAGGCTAAATCAAGTTGTTTTTTTGTGTATTTAACCCTGAAGTTTGTGAGCTCCTTTTCAATTTATCGAACCTGTTTCTTATTTACAGAATGAGATATTCTGCCTTTGTTAGTCTAATTCATTCTGATTTCAATGAACAAATTTTTGTGTTTTATTTCTAAATATGTGCATGCTGTTATTAAAATATCTTATTTTGCTAAATGTCTTTTTCAAAAAACAATTTTTATCAAAACATGTGAAGTCCATGAGAGTAACTTCTCTTCATTGATACCCCCCCCCCCAAAGAAAAAATGCTGATAATCAAGTCCATGAAATTGGAGGGACTACTTAGTCCCCTGCTTTCAGAACAATTGCTTCACAAAACAAAGCAAAAATTGTGTTCAGCATTTGTTTTGCTCTGAACTATCATAAGGGCAGCATGCATCTTCTACGTCTGTCTTCCACTTATATGATTTCTGTACCTCCTGCGCCTAACTTCAATATCTCAGCTTAACATTAAATTGTCACTATTTTGGGGTCTGGGAATACTCAAAAATTTTCCGATCTTAGTTAATGGTGATGGTTTCTTCACTTTATGCCATTTCATCTTCCAAAAGGTTTTTAAATGAACGCTCTACTTTTGAATAGCAGGGGAAAGCTGTTAGTGCTGGGCAGCTAATAACTTGAATTCACTACTGTAACGATGGTTTACTGTTTTAGCTTGGTAATTATTACTTTGTGGCATGTTTAGGTATGCGTGTGTATTTTTATATACTTGTATGTGTGTGCACACTTCATGGCTTGGAAAAAAACTTTCTTCAAAGCACGAAACTGAAAACTGCTCTGTTCAGTATGTTTTGCACTTTTAACAGAATCTACCTGTGTGAAGAATTTTTTATTTGTGCATGTGCTGAACAAGTCAAGGGGTATACAATATCATCAAAACTCGTTACTGCGAGCCTCGAAAGCACCTAGTAAAACGTGAGAGTAAACATAGACGGAGAATATTTTAACAATATCAGGTAGTGTGAGGATAATGCACTAATATCAGAAACTGTGGACGATCTAAAAAACATTGAGTGATCTGAATAGAGAAAGTAAAAAATAGGTTTAAAGATGAGAACAAAACTGAGACAAAAAATGTTCAATGATCAAGTCCTGAAAAAGACCATGATAAATGGTGAAGCCTTAGAAGGAGAAATGGAATATGACAGCATGTAAGGATTGATTGGAAAGCATTTTGTGTAAATAGACCTACTGGAAAGCAAATTGCCAGTATGGTTTAAACGTTAAGTATACAATCAATACTTGATACCAGCTATGACATATGGGTGTGAAATCTGGAAACTTACAAGATGACACAGAAACAAACTCAGAACAACCCAGTCGGCAATGGAAAGAGAAATATTAGGAATAATTCTTAGTTATAGAAGATCAACATGGATCTGAAGGAGGACTTGGGTGAACGATATCATTTAAGTAATTGAGCAACAAAAATGAAGATGGGTAGGGCACATAGTAAGAAGAAAAAACTGTAGATGGAGCAAAAGGCTAAAGATTGGTGCTCTTAGGACAGAAAGCCCAGTAAGAAAAAAACAGACACAAGATGGAGAGATGGGGTATAATCAAAGTTAGCTGAAAAGATGTGGAATAGAAGATGGGAAAAGTGTTTATCCTTTACTTGAGTATAAGCTAACAGTATGAATCTCATTGGACGGATTCCAAAAAGTTATGTTCATGCTCTTTCCATAATTTCCAAACTTATCTAAATTATTTTTAAAACTCTCAACACTTTCTCTATTTTTATAATGATTTGGCAAATCATTCAAAAAATATTATACTCTTGTAGGAAAAAAATCTGATTGTTCAGTAGATTTAATTTTTCAAATCCGTCCAAATTTCCAGTTTGAGGAGAGATATTGGAGAATGGTGTGCCATATTTAGAAATTCCATTAATTTCTTGAATGTCTCAATTAAATCCCCTTTCATTCTTCTCTTTGTCTTAGCTGTTAAACCCAAGGACTCCAATCTTTCTTTAACTAAGATCTTTCATTTCATTAATAAGTTAGGTAACTCTTCATTGTACACTCTTTAGTTTTAGGATTGAAGTTCCTGTGCATAGTTTACAACACCCAAGCCTTAGTACAGTATTCTACCTGAGGTCTAATTAATATATTGTATATTCAACCAATAACATATGCATTCCTTGAGTGAGTATTTCTAATCATCCAACCAATTTCTTGATCTTTTTTGATACAGTTAATAAAATATGATGATTGAGATTGCAGGACTTGTTGGAAACCACATCTAAATCTCTTTCTTCAGTTATTTTCTCAATTGTTTTATTCATATCCAATCATATTTTGGGAACCAACATATAGTACTTTGCACTTCTCTTCAATAATTCTTAATTTCCAAGTTTCTTCCCACTTTGATGAACTATTGAGATCAATTTGTACTATATCTTGTAATGATGGCCCAACAAGTATTTTAACATGGTCTGCAAATAATTCAACAAATGATCTTATACTTTCTGGCAAATCACTTATGAATATTAAAAATAACAATGATCCCAATACTGAACCCTGAGGAACACCATAGGGTACATGATGTGATTCAGAGTAGGTACCACCTCGATTTACTCTCATTATTCTATTTACAATATTCATTATATTAAAAATTCCCAATTTTTTAAATTTCAATTATGATACAAGATAATATGGCACAGTATTAAAATATCAGAACTGTTGTCCTCTAAGTATTCAGCGAAATACTAGACAAGGTAACATCCACTGCAAGCAAGAAGTGGTTTGAAAATTAGAACGGGGATGAAAAATGTCAAAATAACAGAAGCAGCAAGTGCCAACAAAAATGCGACATCCAGATTCATTGTCTCAAAATATTATATTTCATTTTGCCAAAAAAATGTTGAACTGTGTTAAACATGAATTTTATGTTATTTTTCATTTTGATCTTTATTCACCAGATGTTGTCTCTCTTTATCTATGCACCATTTGAAAATGAGAAGAAAACAATATTCCTCAAAAATAATTCCATCTTACATCTTAGATGACTTGGGAAGAACAGTGTGATGATATAAAAGACTGAAAAGGGGCCAGAAAGTGACATCTTATTTTGAAAATATTCTTTAGATCTTGAAGAATTAGTCATTCATTTATCAGAAAGTAAAAATGGATTTTTTCTCAATCAATGTTTAATTCTATTGGTTAATGTTTAATTTAATCTGCAAAACACCAATTGATAATTTTTTTTTCCAAGTAAAAGTTACAGAAAGTACTAGAATGTATTCAATGAGTATTCATTTCACATTTTGGTGATTTGCTAATCGATCATGAATCAATTGTCATTTTTACAATTGATTGTTGTATTTAACTAAGATGCTTTTGATATACATGGTAACATCTGACGATTAACCTGCGTGTGTGTAAGTATACATATATATCTTATGGTAAAATACTGATTTTGAGAAATCCTTGAATTTTTCAGTAATTTTATGAAATCCCAAGTTTCATAATCAAAGTAGTATTGGTTTACAAGCTCGTGATGCTGGCCATTACTACTGTAATGACTTGTTGAATATAAAGTATATCCTGCTTCAGTATTTATAGTATATACGTTATGCTGAATCAGGCAAATTATCTAATTGCAAAATTAACTTATTTTTTGTTGAAAAAAAAAAAAAGTTTGATTTCACTTCAAATACATGAACTTCTGATTATGAAATATATGATTATATCTTTGTTTTGCTTAAACAAACTTTTGATAAAACAAAAAACTAAATATTTATTTTTGAAAAAGTTAAAACTACAAATCTTTTTACGATTCATAAAATATTTGATTTCACAAACTTTTGATTGTTTTATATCTTTGTTTTTATTAAATGAACTCTTGTTAAAATCATAACTGAGTATTTATTTTTGTAAAAGAAGATGAAATGTAGCAAATGGAGCAATTTTGCCAATTTGGCGTATCATGTATACAAAACTGATGTTTGACACAATAGAAGGGCCTCCGGTGAGGATTGAACTCGTTACAGAAGTAATGGTGAGCATCAACAGTTTGTTATCGATCACTACACTGAATGGGGAAACTAGTGATTTTATGAAATTATTGAGATCTTCGAGGATTTTGCAAATTACTTCTTTCACAATCTTACTATGAGATACATATATAGATCATCAGAACTGTGTACTGTAGAGCCCCTGGGGTTCTGCAGAACTAAGTGACATTTCCGCAGTATACTTGAAAATTCTTCATTACATTAAGTGAACCTTCTCAGCTTTTATATATTTTTATTTTTTTAACAGAAAAAATAAACATTTTGTATTTTCAAAATTTTACTGAGTTTAGCACAAAGTCATAATCATAGGACATCCAGTAAAGATGAACTCATTACTGAGTAGTAATGGTCTACTAAAGTGTTTCCCAACCATTTTCCCCAGTGTCATTGAAGATTAAAAACCACTGAATCGCATAAATACAAATGCAATTATTTAGTTTTTCTGACTTGGGGAGCTGGGAGAAAATCTCTATACATCAAGGGAGCTGGTATTCGGAAAAGCTAAGGAACCGCTGATTTACTAGACAAGCTTGGTAACCTCATATTGAAGTGCCATAAGTAAATAAATGAAGTTTCACTGTCATGAAATGAAGCCACTTGCCTTTGAGTGTATTCTATTCATTTAAGCTAATAATGCTTTAATGAAAGATATGCACTCCTAGAGTAATACCTATAGAAACCAGTCTGGTTAGTCTCTTAGTAAAAACCGACACATGATCATCTTTTGGCAACGTGCTGTATTGGGGGGTTGATCAATTGGAAAATTTGGAAAAAGGATGATCAGTGAATAAGTAACTTCTCTCGCCTTTTTGTTGGGCAATGATCACTAATAAAGTACGAATTTTCTAAAAACAAGCCCGAATGCTGCTAGAGACAAATTAAAGGACCAATCTAGCCCAAACTCCAAATAACTTAGTGTTTCTCTGAATTTTTGAGATGAGGTATTATTATTTCTATTATTATTTGGACTATCCTCATCTTGGTTGTTTTTCATACAACGTTTCAGCCGTTGTACTCTACGGCCTTCATCAGGTATCATCTGGTAGGTGTGGGGGAAGTAATGAACCGAACCCTTTATTTAACCAATATGTTGTCCGCACTCCCGTCTTAGCAGTAGTAGTATTTTCGAAACATATGAAAAACAACCAAGGTGAGGATAGTCCGAATAATGATAGAAATAATCCCAATAACTTATTTGAAAATTTTATAAGGAGTAAATGTTTGAATTTTCAGCCCTCAAACCCCATCGTTATGGCCTGTACATACAACCCATACATAGCTAGCCAGCCAAACCTCTCGAAAACTGGGAAAAAAAATTAAAAAAATTTGATGACAGTTTTTGTTGATGGTTTCTAGAAAACATATATGTACAGGAATGTAGACTGTTGAAAAATGGTTTCAAATGAGGTTGGAGTCAGTCTGGAATAAAGATAACCTTCCCACACATAAGACAATGATAAACCACTTGATGTATTCTCTACTGAAAACTGATGAGCTTTATCAGCAGCTGCTACAGGAAAACAAAAAAAAAAAAAAAAAAGGAAAGGGGTGGGGATAGGTGGATGAAATGAGATATCTGGGTAACATCACATGCATATGAATAGGAAGCAATTTATTCTCTTTCTCTGTCTGGGCTCATGGCACTGCTAGTGTCATAAAAGCAAATTATGTATAAATTGCACTTAGTACCCATTACATCACATAACATACTCTCTCTCTCTTACACACTATAATCTATCTTTGTATGTATATCAAATCATGTGTATATGCACATATAGATATATGCAGAAGTAAGAGCATTTTTTTCTCGTGTGTGTGTGTGTATAAATATATATATACAGAGAGAGAGACACACACACATACCTCATTATATATGAAATAGTAAATATCTATCTATTTATGCTCTATTTCCAAATATTTAGCACTGTCATTGTATATGATGCAATCCCTAAAAACAATAAGAATATATACCTACATGAACTTCTATGTGCTATCAATAATTGATAACCATGAAAATCTTTTTTTTTAGCGATAAATATTGTGAACTCGTTCAAATTTTGTGTATTTTGATAGAACAGCTGGGATGCATAGTGTTGAGAAATTTTTTTAGTTATAAAACAATGATCCATTTGAGGCCGATGTAAAAATTACTCTTGCTCTGTTTTTCAATATGGAATGTTATTGTTGACTGAACTGAGATAGTGAAAGAAAACCGAATTTTTGTGTGTTAAGTCACAGTCAGCAGGCCGATTGAATGAAGTGGTGGGTCGGATTGGGCTCGAGGGTCCCTGATTTTACCTATAGCCCGGAACAGGAGAGATGGATTCAGCTAATTGATGTACCAGATATTATTGATGTAGCATTCTTGGATTGAATCCTAAAAAATTTCTCGTTTCTAAATTCCTCCTTTGATTCAATTTCTTTTTCTCCAAAAAACAAGTACAAAAAATTGACCAATTGTGTGATTCCTTCCAAAAGTTATTTTTTTCATAGTTACCAGATTTTAGATATTTGGGGTGGGGTGGGGGGAGGTTTACCAAATTTGGCCTTGCATACCACGGAAGGTTCAACTGAATTTGTAAAATACTCTAATAATAGCCACAGTTTGCTGGGGTTTCTACAAAATGCACAAAGGAAGTGCATGCTTAATTTGTGTTCTTTAATAGGAGTGGCAGTCTCTGTCTTGAGATTTGATATTAGAAGCCTCAGAATTTTAGCAATCCAAAAAGGCCAGTGATAATTGTAATGATAAATATCAATTTTTTAAAGGAAATTTCTGAGTTCTATTATTTATAAAAGTATATGAAGTTTATGAAACGCATCGATCTTATGAAAGGTAAGTTGAAGTATATTTTTTTTTCGAGGAAACCAACTTCCATCATGTATTTCTTATATTAAGTGTCATATACTTAGGGTATCAAACGAAAGAGTATCCTCGAATGCTAACCAAAAGTAAACAAATATGTAGAAAACATCATACTGTACCGAAGAATAAAAATTACTTATAGTTTATAGTGCGTAAAAATTTTGAACACTGTGTTGTAACTGATAGATTTAAAGTGCTTTTTTTTTTAGGCGAACAGATTCTCCACTTATAAGGTTGGACTGACAGAATCTTCCAATATTATAGCAGTTAATTCATTCATGTACAGGAATACCTTGATCAGCGTGGTTTTGATCAATGCAGGTTTTGAATACTGGTTGAGGTATTGATATACAAATTGATCTAAGTATAAGCTGATAAAATTACATGAAAATAATAGAAAGGCCTTGATCAGTATTGGAAATTTTGGAACAAATTAACTGAACTAAGATTTTATTTACTCAAATCTATTCACATGGTATAGATATATGCATGAACTGTTTGATTTAACCTTGTATGAAAAAAAAAATCTGTCAACTTCATTTTTTAATGATTGTTAATTTGGCCTTACATTATTTATGTACATTATAAATTTATAATGTATATTATGAATTTATAATGTATATGTCGACGTGGGTATATATAAAATGTATGTCTATGTGTATATTAAATGCATGTATAAAAAATGTATATATCATATATATATGTCTGTGTATGTGATATATATATATATATATATATATATTTATAATGTATATGTCTGTATATGATATATATATATAATGTATATGCCTGTATATGATACATATATAATGTATATGTCTGTGTATATTATATATATATATATATATATATATATATATATTATGTATATCTCTGTGTATATCATATAGAAATAATGTATATGTCTGTATATTATATATATGTAATGTGTATGTCCGCGTATTTTATATATATATATATATATATATATATATATATATATATATATATATGATGTATATATTTGTGTATATTATATATATAAGGTATATCTCAGACTGTATATTATGTATATATAAAGTATATGTCTGTATATTATGTATGTATATGTCTATATATTATGTATATGCCTATATATTATGTATATATTATGTATATGCCTTTATATTATATATATATATTATGTATATGTCTATATATTATGTATATATTATGTATATGTCTATATATTATGTATATATTATGTATATGCCTTTATATTATATATATATTGTATATGTCTGTATATTATATATATATTGTATATGTCTGTATATTATATATATATTATGTATATGTCTGTATATTATATATATATTATGTATATGTCTGTATATTATATATATATTATGTATATGTCTGTATATTATGTATATATTATGTATATGTCTGTATATTATATATATATTATGTATATGTCTGTATATTATATATATATTATGTATATGTCTGTATATTATATATATATTATGTATATGTCTGTATATTATATATATATTATGTATATGTCTGTATATTATATATATATTATGTATATGTCTGTATATTATATATATATTATGTATATGTCTGTATATTATATATATATTATGTATATGTCTGTATATTATATATATATTATGCATATGTCTGGATATTATATATATATTATGTATATGTCTCGATATTATATATATATTATGTATATGTCTCGATATTATATATATATTATGTATATGTCTCGATATTATATATATATTATGTATATGTCTGGATATTATATATATATTATGTATATGTCTATATATTATATATATATGTGGTGTCTGTATATTATATATATATTATGGATGTGTCTGTATATTATGTATGTGTCTGTATATTATATATATATTATGTATGTGTCTGTATATTATATATATATTATGTATGTGTCTGTATATTATATATATATTATGAATGTGTCTGTATATTATATATTATGTATGTGTCTATATATTATATATATATTATGTATGTGTCTGTATATTATATATATATTATGTATGTGTCTGTATATTATATATATATTATGTATGTGTCTGTATATTATATATATATTATGTATGTGTCTATATATTATATATATTATGTATGTGTCTGTATATTTTATATATATTATATATGTGTCTGTATATTTTATATATATTATATATGTGTCTATATATTATATATATATTATGTATGTGTCTATATATTATATATATATTATGTATGTGTCTATATATTATATATATATTATGTATGTGTCTATATATTATATATATTATGTATGTGTCTATATATTATATATATTATGTATGTGTCTATATATTATATATTATGTATGTGTCTATATATTATATATTATGTATGTGTTTGTATATTATATATATTATGTATGTGTCTGTATATTATATATATTATGTATGTGTCTGTATATTATATGTATTATGTATGTGTCTGTATATTACATATATATTATGTATGTGTCTGTATATCACATATATATTATGTATGTGTCTGTATATTATATATATATAATGTATGTCTATATTATATATATATAATGTATGTCTGTATATTATATATATATAATGTATGTCTGTATATTATGTATATATAATGTATGTCTGTATATTATATATATATAAAGTATGTCTGTATATTATATATATATAAAGTATGTCTGTATATTATATATATATATAAAGTATGTCTGTATATTATATATATATAAAGTATGTCTGTATATTATATATATATAATGTATGTCTGTATATTATATATATATAATGTATGTCTGTATATTATATATATATAATGTATGTCTGTATATTATATATATATAATGTATGTCTGTATATTATATATATATAATGTATGTCTGTATATTATATATATGTAATGTATGTCTGTATATTATATATATATAATGTATGTCTGTATATTATATATATATAATGTATGTCTGTATATTATATATATATAATGTATGTCTGTATATTATATATATATAATATATATGTGTGTATATTATATATATGTATGATGTATATGTGTGTATATTATATATATGTATGATGTATATGTGTGTATATTATATATGTGTATGATGTATACGTGTGTATATTATGTATATAATGTATACGTGGGTATATTATGTATATAATGTATACGTGGGTATATTATGTATATAATGTATACGTGGGTATATTATGTATATAATGTATACGTGGGTATATTATGTATATGATGTATACGTGGGTATATTATGTATATGATGTATACGTGGGTATATTATGTATATGATGTATACGTGGGTATATTATGTATATGATGTATACGTGGGTATATTATGTATATGATGTATACGTGGGTATATTATGTATATGTGGGTATATTATGTATATGATGTATACGTGTGTATATTATGTATATGATGTATACCTGTGTATATTATGTATATGATGTATACGTGTGTATATTATGTATATAATGTATACGTGTGTATATTATGCATATAATGTATACGTGTGTATATTATGCATATAATGTATACGTGTGTATATTATGTATATATCTATCATGTATATGTGTGTATATTATGTATATATCTATCATGTATACGTGTGTATATTATGTATATATCTATCATGTATACGTGTGTATATTATATATATATCTATCATGTATACGTGTGTATATTATATATATATCTATCATGTATACGTGTGTATATTATATATATATCTATCATGTATACGTGTGTATATTATATATATATCTATCATGTATACGTGTGTATATTATATATATATCTATCATGTATACGTGTGTATATTATATATATATATATGTATATAAAATATATGTGTGTTGGTTCATTTCATGTAAATATGTATGTGTGTATATCGTGTATATATAACGTATGTGTGTATGTTATATGTAATGTATATGTGTGTGTATATCATATATAAATAATGTATATGTGTGTCTATATCATACATATATAAATAATGTATGTGTGTATGTAATATATAATGTATATGAGTATGTAATATATATATAGTGTATATGAGTATGTAATATATATATAGTGTATATGAGTATGTAATATATATATAGTGTATATGAGTATGTAATATATAGTGTATATGAGTATGAAATATATATATAGTGTATATGAGTATGTAATATATATATATAGTGTATATGAGTATGAAATATATATATAGTGTATATGAGTATGTAATATATATATATAGGGTATATGAGTATGTAATATATATATATATAGTGTATATGAGTCTATAATATATATATATATCGTGTATATGAGTCTATAATATATATATATATCGTGTATATGAGTCTATAATATATATATATATATCGTGTATATGAGTCTATAATATATATATATATATCCTGTAAATGAGTCTATAATATATATATATATCGTGTATATGAGTATGTAATATATATATATATATATATTGTATACGAGTATGTGATATGTATATATAGTGTGTAAGAGTATGTGATATGTATATATTGTGTGTGAGAGTATGTGATATGTATATATAGTGTATAAGAGTATGTGATATGTATATATATAATGTATATTAGTGTGTATAGTATATATATATGATGTATCTGAATGTGTATAATATATATATAATGTTTATGAGTGTATAATATATATATATGATGTATATGAGTGTATAATATATATATATAATACGCATACATATATACATGTATATGAGTGTGCAGTGTATATATATAAAATGTATATAAATGTTTATATATATATGATGAATATGAGTGTGCATATTATATATATAATATACATGAGTGTGCATATATATATATGATGTGTAGGAATGTGCAAATAATATATATATAATGCAAATAAGACTGTGTATATTATATATATCATGTACATGTATATTATATATATATAATGTATATGTGTGAGTGTATATTATATATATATATAATGTATATGTGTGAGTGTATATTATATATATATAATGCATGTGTGAGTGTATATTACATATAATGAATGAGAGTGTGTGTATATTGTATATTATATATAATGTATCAGTGTGTGTGTATATTATATATGTATGTAATGTATAAGTGTGTGCGTATATTATATGTATATATGATGTATGAGAATGTGTCTGTATATTATATATGTATATGATGTATATGTGTGTGTGTATACTATATATATGTATATGTGTGTGTGGATAAAATATATATATACATAATGTATATGTGTGTGTGGATAATATGTATAGACATATAATGTACATGTGTGTGTGGATAATATGTATAGTCATATAATGTATATGTGTGTGGATAATATATATATACATATATGATATATATGTGTGTATAATATATATATATATATATGATGTGTGTATATATATATATATGATGTGTGTATATATATATATGATGTGTGTATATATATATATATGATGTGTGTGTGTATATATATATATATGATGTGTGTATATATATATATATGATGTGTGTGTATATATATATATGATATATATGATGTGTGTGTATATATATATATGATGTATATGTGTGGGTGTATATATATATATATATGATGTATATGTGTGGGTGTATATATATATATATATGATGTATATGTGTGGGTGTATATATATATATATATATATGATGTATATGTGTGGGTGTATATATATATATATATGATGTATATGTGTCGGTGTGTATATATATATATGATGTATATGTGTCGGTGTGTATATATATATATGATGTATATGTGTCGGTGTATATATATATATATGATGTATATGTGTGGGTGTATATATATAGATATGATGTATATGTGTGGGTGTATATATATATATATGATGTATATGTGTGGGTGTATATATATATATATGATGTATATGTGTGGGTGTATATATATATATATGATGTATATGTGTGGGTGTATATATATATATATGATGTATATGATGTATAAGTGTGGATGTATATATATATATATGATGTATAAGTGTGGATGTATATATATATATGATGTATAAGTGTGGATGTATATATATATATGATGTATATGTGTGGGTGTATATATATATATGATGTATATGTGTGGGTGTATATATATATATGATGTATATGTGTGGGTGTATATATATATATGATGTATATGTGTGGGTGTATATATATATATATGATGTATATGTGTGGGTGTATATATATATATATATATGATGTATATGTG
>OY735223.1:35784919-35787419 GCA_963457665.1 Thysanoteuthis rhombus | reverse complement strand
GTGTTTTGTATACATAAAGTGTGTGTGTGTATTTTTTATATATAAAGTGTGTGTGTGTATTTTCTATATATAAAGTGTGTGCATCGATTCCCCATGTATAAAATTTGTGTGTATGTTATAAAATATCCATAAATGCGTGTATATATTATACGTATGTATGTCTAATATGTAAGTGTATGTATCATATATATGGGTGTGTGTATATCTATTATATGTGTATATATTTCATACATGTGTGTGTGTGTATATATATATACATACATGGTTGTATAAATATGTTTGTGTGTATATATATGTGTAGATATGTATGTAGATTGAGCGCATATATTATATATGTTATTTATATATAATATGGGTGTATATATATGTGTATATATTATATGTACATGTGTATATGTGATGAGTTCATGTGTATATATTATATGCGTGTATATGTGATATTTGTGTTAATATATCATATAAATGTGTGTATATATTTTATATATACGTGTGTATATTACATGTACATATGTGTATATATTACATATACATGCGTGTATATAACATATATCTGTGTGTATATAAAGCATAAATCTGTGTGTATATATTACGTATATCTGTGTGTATATATTAAGTGTATCTGTGTATATATTAAATATACATGTGCATATATTACATATATATGTGTGTATACATCATATATATGTGTGTGCGCATCACATATATGTGTGTATACATCACATATATGTGTGTATACATCACATATATGTGTGTATACATCACATATATGTGTGTATATATCACATATATGTGTGTATATATCACATATATATGTGTATATATTACATATATGTGTATATATTACATATATGTGTGTATATATTACATATATATATGAGTGTATATATTACATATATATATGAGTGTATATATTACATATGAATATGTGTTTATAATTCACATATATGTGTGTATTTATTATATTTATTTAAATGTGTATTTATTATATATTTATTTAAATGTGTATTCATTATATATATATTTAAATGTGTATTTATTATATATATATATATATTTAAATGTGTATTTATTATATATATATATATGTGTGTATTTATTATATATATATATATATATATGTGTGTATTTATTATATATATATATATGTGTGTGTATATATTATATACATATATATCTGTCTATATATTATATATATATACGTGTATATATTACTTATATATATACGAGTGTATATATTGCATATCTATGCTTGTATATATTACATGTAAACATGCGTGTATATATATAACATATGTATGTTTCTGTATATTGCATATATAAATGCGTGTATATATTACATGTAAATACGCGAGTATATCGACATATAAATACGCAAGTATATATTACATATATATATGCGAGTATATATTACATATACGTATGCGAGTATACATTACATGTACGTATGCGAGTATACATTACATGTACGTATGCGAGTATATATTACATATACATATGCGATACATATATAAATTAGTGTATATCTTACACATAAATATATCTGTGTATATATTACATACATATATATGTATGTATATATTACAAACATATATGCGCGTATGTATTATATACATATATATGAGTGTATATATCCTTTCATATATGTGCGTATATATTACATATATATATTTGTGTATATATTACATACATATATATATGTGTATATATATTACACATATATAAGTGGGTATGTATTATATCTGTCTGTATATGTTGCATATATATATGTGTATTTATTACATGTGCGTGTATATATGTATACATGTGTGTGTATATTATGTATACGATATGTAATGTGTTTATGATATATATATAATATACACAAACACATATATATATGTATGGGTCTGTATATTATCTACGTATTATATACATGTATATTTAATATATACTGTATATATGTGTGTGTATTACATATATATATATCTGTGTGCATACTGCATGTATATGATATTTATGTGGGGGTTTATTATTTGATAAAAATATAAATGATATAGATATGAGTGTATTTAGTATATAATATGTATGTGTGTATGTGTATCATATGTGTGTGTGTATCATAATATGTATGATTTGGTATGTCATATTTATAATGTATATTTTTTTGTATATTAGATGTTTAATATGTCTACATGTAAATAATATATATGATATTTGTCCGTGTATTATAACTGTAATATATATATATTTGTTTGTATATTACATATGTATTATGTATGTGCGTGTATATTATATATGAGTGGTTATATTACATATATATATTTATATGTCGGTTATGTGTGTATATTCTCTGTGTATTTTATGTACGTGTTCATTTTATGTATATTGTATGTATGTGTATAAAAATTTATATTGTATGGGTTTATATATTGTACGTATTTCTAATATATATATTTTTTATGTATGTGTTTATATTATATATATTGTATATTCTTGCGTGTAAATTATATATATATGTGTA
>OY735223.1:35747419-35782419 GCA_963457665.1 Thysanoteuthis rhombus | reverse complement strand
TATATTATATATATATATGATGTATGTGTGTATATTATATATATATATGATGTATGTGTGTATATTATATATATATATGATGTATGTGTGTATATTATATATATATATGATGTATGTGTGTATATTATATATATATATGATGTATGTGTGTATATTATATATATATATGATGTATGTGTGTATATTATATATATATATGATGTATGTGTGTATATTATATATATATATGATGTATGTGTGTATATTATATATATATATATGATGTATGTGTGTATATTATATATATATATATGATGTATATGTGTGTATATTATATATATATATGATGTATATGTGTGTATATTATATATATATATGATGTATGTGTGTATATTATATATATATATATGATGTATGTGTGTATATTATATATATATATATGATGTATGTGTGTATATTATATATATATATATGATGTATGTGTGTATATTATATATATATATATGATGTATGTGTGTATATTATATATATATATATGATGTATGTGTGTATATTATATATATATATGATGTATGTGTGTATATTATATATATATATGATGTATGTGTGTGTATATCATATATATATATGATGTATGTGTGTGTATATCATATATATATATGATGTATGTGTGTGTATATCATATATATATATGATGTATGTGTGTGTATATTATATATTTATATGATGTATGTGTGTGTATATTATATATTTATGATATAGAAGTGTTTATGTATGTCATATATATGCGAGTGAATGTTTTGTATATATGATGTGTGTGAGTGTGTTAATATATGTATATGTGTGTGTGTTTATATTATATAATATATATGTGAGTGTTAATATATATATATGTATTTATATTATATATTCATAATATATGTGTGTGTATTATATATAATGTGTATATTATATACACACACACACACACATATATAGATATATATATATATATAGATATATGTATATCAGATATTTGGTATATCATATAATATAATATGATAATGATTGAAAAATTGTGTTATTATCAGACAGTTGTATCACAACTGTTCAGTGTGGATATAGACTATCCATTATCCCATTGATTACTATGAGGTAGGAATGAATCCGTCAGACATATATGAGCGTATATAACACATGTATATATACATTTATGAGTGTATATCGTTAGTATAATTATATGTATGAGCATATATAATATGTATATCTACATGTAGAAGCATGTATGATATATATATACACACACTCACATGTATGAGCGTATGTAAAATATATATACACATGTATGAGCTTACGTAAAGTATATATACACGTATTAGTGTATATAAAATATATATATGCATGTATGATTGTACATAAAATATATATATATACATACATGATCATATGTAATATTCATACATATATGACCTTATATGATATATATACGAGTGTATATATGTATAAATATGTCTCTGTTAGTGCGTATGTGTAATATATATATATGTGTCTGTATAATTCATGTGTGCGAGATGTATTATAAAGATATGATATATATGTTTGAGTGAATATTTTATAGATATAATGTATGTGTGAGTTTATATTATATAGACATAACTTTTTTATGTTTTACTGTGTATATTTCATTTATATAATATATAATACGTTGTTAAGAAATGGATATATGATCCAACGGAAAGATCATAAATTTTGTCGAATTGTATGAAAAATTTCATTTGAAAAGATCATTTGTTTTACGTAGTGAATACATCATTCGGTTTAGACGACATAAGTTGTTAAACAACTCAAGATTCTTGCAGCAAGTTCATTTTCTCAATTTTTCTTTATTTCTGTTGTGATGGCCAACTGGTACATTCACCATATAATAATGGGTGGTCATTTCAACCAAGTTGCTATGTAATATAAAGCAATTTATAATCTCATATATATATATATATATATATATATATATATATATATATATACATATATATATATATATATATATATATACATATATATATATATATATATATATACATATATATATATATATATATATATATATATATATACATATATAATATATATATATATATATATATACATATATATATATATATATATATATACATATATATATATATATATATATATATATATATACATATATATATATATATATATATATATATATATACATATATATATATATATATATATATATATATACATATATATATATATATATATATATATATACATATATATATATATATATATATATATATACATATATATATATATATATATATATACACATATATATATATATACATATATATACATATATATATATATATATATATATACATATATATATATATATATATATATATATATATACATATATATATACATATATATATATATACATATATATATACATATATATATATATATATATATATATATATATATACATATATATATATATATATATATACAATAACCAAGCTTTGCTTAGTTTTGGCACAAGGCCAAAAGCAAAGCTAGAAAAAAGATTTTACTGCCTGCTGCTGCAGTTTATTGAGAAAAATGTGCCTGCAGTCTGAACATTGCTAATTGTTGAATATATGAAAACAGAGATGCAGAAATAGCAACGGCATATCATAAGAACATATCATGAATAACCTTGAAGATTTATGCATTTTTCTACCAGTTATCATACAATTTGACATCACGAGTCAGTCTGGTCGCAATCAGCAGTCAACAAATGAGAGCTTTGAGTGCAGTTTCATTTTGCTGCTAATCACAGTACAGACCCCATCAAAATTAATTCTTCCTGCTTTTTGCACAAAATGCCAGAAGTTGTCTTCCTTAGATTCTTCGTGCTAGTAATCAGCCATAGCAGCTTTGACAACTTTGTCACTATGAAGGACTACTGGCCTGTTCGAGCACATCTGCATATAATGTTTAACTCTCTTCAGATATATTTCTGTGCTTCTTTACTTGTGACTCAAAGATGTAAACGTGTGACTCCAGGTTTTGGTGGGGGGCTAGAACTGACTGAATTTTTTGGTTGAATTAAAACTATCAGTTCTGTGTTGTAACTCAAGAAAATTAGATCTTCTAGATGGGCAAATTTTTGGTGCCTTTCCTTTCTAGCAAAATCAAGAAATAACTTCAGTACAACATTTTTCAAATGCATTTTCAAAGTATGGTTTTAGATTTTTTTTAAAAAGTGCACATTGCTACACAAAACATTTGTGAGCCCTCTTTTTTTTTTTAATGGTACACATGGAGAACACCACTGGAAATGTATAGAAATTGTAGTTACGAAAGAATTCCTGGTTCTCCTGCAGTTAATATGCAATATCTAGCATATTAAACACGAACAACAACTTAGACAAGTAAATATTTAACAATTTTTCATGTCAAATTTTGTTTGTGATCATCAATTGATTAGTCAAATAATTAATGCACCCCTATTCACCTATACTTGTTATTTTTAATCATTTTCTTCTTTATTGTGCAATTGCAGGGGAAATACTTGAAAGCATCACATTAGGGAGATCAGTCACTTGATAAATATGATCGAAAAACAACCAAATGGCTCCCATGTCATTGAAATCAATCAAAATTTTCTGTCCATGAAACTTATTCAGTATTAAATGATCGTAACTTGTTTCTCAATAAGTTCAGTCGATAGATGTTTTTTCATATCAAAGTATGGTAGATAATGTTGTGCTGACAAAATTTTCTGTGAGCAAAGATCGCCTCAATGTACTGCACATAAATGGTCTGCTAAGTCACCTCAGTCTGTTTAACTTTTGTACTGGGTGCCCCATGTTATTATAATGAAAATATCTTTAGATCTGAATTATCCATGCTTTATTCTTTATTGCCTTTTGTTATACTTCCCTCTCACGGGCATTTTATTATGTTGCACTACAGAATTGATAATTCATGACTGAAATAATTATAAAACTCACAGAATTGATTGGCTGATTGCATTGAAACTTAATGTTTCAAGCATCATTATAAACTTATTTGAAAAATTTTGGAACAGAGTTTTGTATATGTCAACTTTGACTCTTATCGCTCCATTCCAATGATGGCAATTAAGCTGTATTTTGATCAAAATTTAGCCCCTTTATTCATGACGATCTGAGGTCTGAAACCATCAGCAGTAACTTGACCTGCAATGATATTACTACTCTTTCTCTTGACCGGATTGTAATATTAATGTAAATATTGATTAATACCACTTATTAAGACTAATTCTACCGCTGCACAATTCATTTGATGAGGTTTTGTCTCTTGGCTTTCTAAAAGCTTGGCTCTTTTGACAGAAATTGGGTCTTAAGTAGATCACTATGGAGAATTCATATTTATATTTTTGTCAGACCTATTTCCCCCAAATTGCATCCCTGAAATTGGGCAAATTCTGTTTCATTTTTTCTTATGGACCATGCGGAGAGGCTAGATTCCATTACCTCAATTTCTAATTTTTACTAAAATTGTAACTTCAAACTTTCATAACATTTTATCTAATGGGTGGATTTTGGTCAAATGAAGTACTTTGTGCTCAGCAAAATGTCTTTTTATCTTTTACAATAACTTTCGGTAACATGATTCGCACAATGTGAATTTACCTGGCATCCTTAATTACATTCTCAAAGATACTGAAAGAATGGAATTTATTGTATAGAATAACAAAAACAAGAACAATTTACTATAACCATTTATACTCTTTTCAACCTGATCCTTGGTAATCGATCCCCAAAATTCTAATGTACCTTCTGAAGATCTCATTGAACCGTACAATAACCACACAATGTCAACAACAAATTTCTTAGTCTTCGTAATATCGAAATTTGTTTTGATAAACTTCTACATGTGATACAATGTCCTTCCTTATTTTATTACCAGTGAGGAGGAAAAAAATCTCTGCACGTAAACAGTTGCTTTCTCTATCAATTTGTGCTAGTTATATTTCCATGTGCAATTTTGTGTCTGCGACTGCTGGTTGCAACTTTTTCCAGCTCCGGCCATGTGTATGGTTCACCCATTGGTAGTCAGGTTCACTTCTCAGTAGCACTGACCCGTGAGATCAGCTTGATAACCATTTTCCCCAACATGTTTTTGTGTTCTACCCTATTAATGTGTGTGTACACAACATTCGCATAGAATTTCAATGAATTGGTGTGTTTGAATAATTTTAGTGGTGAATCATATCTTTTATATTAGTGCCTCTTAATCATTATTAAAATGGAGTAATGAGATACTTTTGATATATCATCATAAAGAATGTGAATTTTTTTTCGTTTGTATTATATATAACCATATATATATATATATATTTGTAAGATACATAACATGGAAGAATATGCATATCTCTCCTACTTGGTATTCAAAATTACTATCACTTGAAAACTCTGCAATTATGATTATGCGCATTTGTGTACTTCTATCTTGCATCTTGTTGAAGTTATTTACTTCTAAATAACTGATAACAGCTGAACTCTGAAACGTGTCTGAAAAATATATGGTATTAATAAAAATTCCATGTAGATTTAATATTCTTGTTCCAGCTTAGCTTGAATAGTACATCCCTATATATATATATATATATATGTATATAACTTTTACATCAGTGGAAAAGAAATGTCAAATTCTTCAGTTGAATACGTTGGTGGGGAATCGACTCAAAAAAGTTTTTTCTATGTAGTTAGTATTCTTGAAGATGATATCATAAGTTGGTTTGCATGCAGTCTGAGATTAAAACCAACACAACAGATTTGATATTCATATGGGTGAACACTCAATAGAAATGACAGAAACAGCTATTGTTGTTATACTTGTTGATCCCTCATTGTTAAATAAAATGTTTTTTAGGTAACCTACATAAGTAAGCCTTGTTCTAAAAAGTATATACGTAGTATAAAATAATATTGATGAACAATACATGAAACCTTATATAAAATGACAAACTACATGTATGGCATAAACTGCATAAGAAGAAAGGGACATGGTGTTGGATCAATATTGCTAGGGTACCATGTTGACATAACTGTATTGTTTTTAAAATTTCCAAAACAGTTACATGGTTAACAACTGATGATCCTAACAAGAGAAAAATTATACATTGTACCATAATAACAATGTATTGGGGAAACAGGGGAAAAAAATACTGAGGAAAATTACATGGATAGCATTGACAGAAATAGATGACTGAAGTGACTCAAATAAATCTTTTGAACAAGTTTTTTGATGCTTAGTGTTTAAAGCTGTAAAGCTTTCTAGACTATATAAATATATCTATACCTATATATATATATATATATATATATATATATATATATATATATATATATATATATATCAGATTATGTATGTATGTATGTATGTATGTATGCTTATCAATATTTCCTGATACAATATTTAAATTAATTTTTTCCATTTTTTTCTTTATTCCCCCACTTGAAAGTCATGCATATTTCCAAATCACCATTACTTGAGAAAGCTGTCAACTGGAAACTTGGTAAGATTATTTGACAAACAGAACAGTCCAAGAGTCTATCTCTGGTTGAAGCTGGAAACTATTAAATTTCATGTTAATGTATTGATATGGACAGTGTTGTACATGAATTTGCTGAAAGAGTGCGTTCATTGAATGTGCTCATATTTTTAGTGAACTGAACATCAGTTTCGAGACGATTGATATGAACGTGAATGCTGTCAACTCTTTTGAGACCTAATGATACCCGCTCAAGTTTTGCCCCCGAGATATGTGATAATGTAACGGAAGTGATGAATCAAATTTGAAGAGAAATGAAATAATATACTTGGTTATTACTTGTACTTAATTGTTTTTGTCATACTTTCATTGAAAGACCAAAATGTATGTAAATTCTGCTGCTACATAGAAGAGTCCATTAAAAATCTAAACTTGTTCTATTTATCAAGATGAATTTTCTCAAAGTATCACCATTCAACGCTGTCCTTTTTTTAAAAGAATAGAATATACTCATTTAATTCAAAAACATCCCATAAGAGACTACACTACCTTTTAATCTGGGCTAATGTGCAGTAGAAAAAAAAACATGGGAAAAGATTGCTACATTTTCTTTCATAGCTGTTGTGTTAATACTGCTGCGGATAAAATTGACAGAATTTCTTGATCCGCGAAATTTAAATTTCATTACCACCCTGTGGGGAAAAAGATTGTTTTTCTTTGGAATATAGATTGGAATATTTCAGCAGTTTATAATAACCATCAACTAAAGTATCCATTCACCATTTATTATTGATGGTCACTATAATGTGTTACCGAATAGTTTGATGCAGATCATTGGAGGGAAAAATAAAGCGAAAATTGAAAGAAATGCATCGAACTACTTCAAAAAGTTTCCAAATTGTGAACTGTAGATATGAACTGGTCGATTTTAATCTGTGTGAACTGAACTATAAGTTAGCTCTCCTGAAGTGTGTTCTTGCACAACACTGAATGTGGATTGTAAGTTATTTGACAATATTAGAATGAGAAGACCTTATGTACAAATGTCTTAGTTCATTTGATCGTTTTACCGGTAATTCCGGGAGAAGAATGAAGATTTTGCTTCCGAGATGTATCATCTAAATATCTACAATTTAGAACATTTAATATCCACTAAAATTAATTCTTAATCACCAAACACATCCACAACCAGACACGGACTGTGTATTAAAGACACTTTTTGTATCTCCATAACTTTTTTTATGAAGAAGCTGGAATGAACTGGCGAAACGTCAAATAAGAAATATCATTTGTGCATAACTAGGTTCTCTGAATTGTCATTTCACTCTGATAAGGAGCTGGGCTGTATATCAACTTCACACATGGTACAAGATTGCACAATATTGTTTACACTGAAATAGCCATAATGATGCCAATTTAGCTGTTTTAAATCTAGATCTGGCTCCCTTTTCCTTGAGCTTGCGTATTTCTATCCCAAATAATCTTTGTAATACCACCCTCACTCTCCCTCTGTATATGCGTGCCAAAACTCTACTCTCTTCCACAGTTTCATCAACTATCTACCTCTCTAGAGGACATTTTTTGTTCTATTTCCCTTTTTATTTTTAGTTTCTTATAGTCAGAGTATTGTGATCTTGTTAAAGTTGAAAAGAGAGCTTTCTCTGAGGTATGCCAATTTTTTTTTTTTTTTTTTTCATTGTGATTTTGATCTCTATTTGTTTCCATAAAAGTAGTGAAATCTCAAGTGGCTTTGACTTGCAATTAAACATGGAAAAATACCGGTAAATATAAAAAAAATATTGGTATTCTGACAATATCGGGATATGAACTATTGTCTATATTGTGCAGGCCTATTCTGACATGTGTGTGTAGACTTGCATACCCTTATCAATACCTAATATACAATTATATGAATCATCAATAGAATGTGTACATATAAATACATAATCATATACATACGTAACCCGTCTCCCCTCTTTCTATCTACCTATCTATTTATTTATGATGTGCTACCTGAAAGTTTTGGGAGCTTGAACAGATTGATTAATCTATTTAGATAACCAGTGTCTCCTGTATCTCACCAGACATTCCATACATTTCCTGAGATCACTCCACTAGGAAGTAAAGTGAATCTCTAACAACAGAGTTCTCTGAACTTTTGGGTAGCATTTAGTATGAATGCTGACAAGTAAACAAAATGTAGACTGGAATACGTAAGACGTCATCAAACATAGTATGAGGAGTCCGGCTCTGAAAATGATTCACTAAGTTGAGGGATATCTCTGATCTATTTATTTTTATCATTATAACTGTGATCTTCACTTTTGGACAAATGTCAACTATGTCCAGAAATAAGATTTTATATATTCTCCATTAAGTTTAGAAGAAGGATATGAAATTTACAATAGATTTAGTATGAATGTAGACATGCCTTTCTACTAAGTTAGAACAAGATAGCTCTTAAAATAAGTTCTCACAGAGAGATTCAAAATATCAATCTAAAACGGGTATCAAACCATTTTGGTGTTCTTGCTACGTATGCACCTGGTGTATAAAAGCAAGCCCACCAATGTCCAATTGTGCACAAGCCCGTCTGCAGTAGACATGTAAAACTCCATTCTGAATATTGCTTAAAATTTCTTGGAAGCTTATTTTTCATTGTGTTCATTTTTATCTTTTTTCATTCTTCATGCTTTATGTGTGTTCATTATTATATCTATTATTTTGTACTATTGATGTTCTGTAATACGCATGTTCCTCTTCAATTTTCAAATACCCTCTTGATTTTAATTAAATGTCATTATATTTTATAGGAAAATATATCTGTTTGTTTTTCCTTTGTATGTATTTAACAACCATAGACCCACAAATGATCCCCCCATTAACCAGTCAAGTGGGCAACAGATTCTTCTCACTTTGCTCATTTGTCTGCATGTGTGTGTCTTGGGGCTCTCCCGGTCATATTTTTGGGGCTACAGTCTTGAAAATTTGCATGACTTCTCTTCTAAGCACCATCTAGAAAGTTTTTTTTTTTTTTGTATTCTCTTTGGTTATTTCTAACCAATCAACAATGCTCGAAGTCAAGATACTTTTCTAGATAATAGATCTTTTTCTTTTTGGTAATTTTTTTAGATAATCTTTCTGGTACACATGCAGGCCCTGGTGATTCATTTAAGTATGGATATCCTACTGTTTTATTCGACTATACATACGTCCTGTATATGGAATGGCCTGACATAATTGTTGGGTATGAATCTATGGCTTTGAAGTACAGTAAATTGTTGGATAAATGGACTCCAACATAACATTTTTCTGATTTAGTGGATACAAATGCATATGCATATAATCAGGGATGCCAAATCAGTTTTTTTTCTAGTTAGTTCTAGCCAGTTTCTCCTGTATTTAGCTGATAAAAATCATTGATAACGGATAGCTGAAAATCTGGCCATTTAAAAAAAGATAATTACCTGATCTCATTTTCTTTTATAATCAACTCAGAATATATATATTTTATATTTCCAGCCATAAATTTAGCTGGAAGTGGGAAAATTTGGCTTATTTTAGCTTTTTTTAGAAGTTAGTCATAGCAAATCAAACCAGATATCAAAAATATTTTTTCATTTTTTTTTTTTTTTTTTCTCTCAAGATCGATGAATCAAAATTTTCGCTTTGAGAATATTTTTGACTCAGATACCAATTTTTTCTTCCATTAAATTAATTATAAATCTAGTTAGATAAAAGTAATTATACAATTTTTATCTATTGCTTGTTCTGGTGTCTTAGTATATAGTCATTTTAACGATTGATGACCTTTTTAGCCATAAAGTTTACTAAAATTATGTATGATTTGGCTGTTTCTAGCCATTTTTTAAGTTATTTTATCAGAAAAGGAATAAAATTTGAGTTGGCAACACAGCACACTTTCCCTGTTTGTCTTAGTCTTTGTCACGCCTTAGTGACAATGTTTGTTTTTTAAATGAATATTGTTTTTATTTATTAAATAATTTTGCCATCTTTTCAACTCAGGATGGCATCAACAGGAGTTGAAAGTAAATGTGCGAACTTGAATGTGGTGCAGAAATTGCTTATGTGATACCACCGTTGATAAGAAAAATGTCTCTTGACAATGAGTTAAAAATGATAAAGAACCATAGCGAATAGAGATTCATAATTTGTTTTCGTATTTATAATTCGTGTGGCATTTTCTCAAACTGTATCAACTAATCTTTTAAAATAAGTGTTCTATCAATTTCTCTCCATCTTAACAATTTTTTTCAAACACGTGGACATAGTTTTAGTTTTAATCATTTGATAAAATCTCAAAGCAATTTTAATTTAAGATGAAAGAATTAGATTTTCTCAAAACTGAAAAATTTCTGGTGGTAAACAAGCCTTAAGGATTGAAAGCACAAAAAATTACTTGTGAAAGATTTTATCTATTTTTTAGACTTATCACTTTCTTAACAATGGCTCTGTAAAAAAAAGTTTTGATGGAAAATATATCCTTCATCAGGTAACATTCAATTTAACGGATATTTGCAGTCAATAGACAACTCTCTGCACCTGTTGGTCTGTTAAACCAAGGAGTTACTGTATTTTGGTTACTTTTCAGTGTCACCAATTTAGATATTTTATATCTAAATTTAGATGAAGAGCTCTGATCTGTAATTTCTTTTTTATTTTCAATAGATATCTCGAGGACCACTGATCCTGAAAACGTAAAACTCAAAACTACACTGCCTTGTGGGCTGACTAATGTAATTGGCAAATGTCAACCTTGTGCAATCAACAATTGTCGAGTAATTGTGGTGCATACACACTCAGACTGAGATTTCTACAATTGTAGTTAGATGTTGTGATTATAATGAACGAAAGCTGTGATGTATTTGTTTGATAAATTCTACCTCTGATACACGAGGTTGTGTAAACTGCTAGTATATCCGATTTCATGATTTTCTTTTCTTGTATAATTTGCTCTATCGATTAATTCTGGTTGAAGGCATGTCAGTTTTCATCAATAACGATTCCCCAGGTTTTGACCTCTTTTTTTTCTCCCAGTTAATAGAATCGTTAATGGAAATGAAGGTGAATAGGTCAAAGTTGAGCTCTGTTTATGGACCAAGTTTTCCTGGCTATTCTGCTTATGTCTGGTGGGATTGCTGCCAATTTCATATCCCAGAGGTAAAAAAGGATTGTTGTTTTGAAACTATTCTTTTCCTTAACATCTTTCAATCATTATATGTATATATGTCTCTCTGACTCTCCCTCTGTCTGTCTATCTCTCTCTCTCTCTCTCTATATATATATATATATATATATATATATATACACGCACATATACATGTGTGTGTATTAGCTGCATGAATGGTTGTAACTTGACCATGTGGAAGTGAAAGATTTGAGGAAAAAGTGTGATATCTCAAAATTCTATTTCTATTTATTTATCATAATTTTTTATTCATTTACTGAGTTTCATACATTTTTGTGAGGTGATGTGTATATATTAATGTTTAATACATGTCTCCAAAGTAAATTGTTTATGGAGAAGCCCATAGAGACATTTTTATTTAATAAATAGTATCTTAATCCTTTTTCTTTATGATATAAAAAAATCTTTGATCACTATATATATATATATATATATATAACAATTCTTATAAATTGTAAGCCATAAATATTGGTTGTATGTATCAAATGCTACTTATAACTGCCTTGGTGGTTCTTATGGGGGAGTGGTTTTCCCAAGTCTTACTCGCCCACTCTATTCCTTGTCAGCATGTCAGAGACAAGATGAGACATTTTTGCCGTGATATCTAGCAATAGGACGGATGTGAAAATTGATGATTTACAATACTTTACCTTATAAGATAAAAATAGAATCAGGTTGAATTGAACTACCAGTTAACAAGAAAACATGGCGTTGAAGACATCGTGGATAAGGGGTGAGTATGAATGTTTGATTCGGAGTTCCAGTTAAGCAAACTAATCTCACCTCAGATTTATTCTTTATTCCATTCAACGCTTTCAGTTTAACTACTTGCTGCTGAAGGGAACTTAACCTGAGTCAATTTGTGATAAGAGAGCAACGACAATTAAGATGAAGCTAAAAAATTGTTAATAGAGAAATAAATATATTGGTCGTCCAGGCGTGTCTTATACATTCATTGTCTCCACAGATCTTTGTATTTTCCAGCTTATATTGATGTGCTCAGTTGATATTTACCTTGGTGGAAATTAACTGCTGGTGAATATTTATAATTCATTTAATGTCGGTTATAAGAAGTTCCTGTTAATCAACTTGAAATGATTTTTATTCTCTGCCAATTAGCTGTGTAATTAAAAATCATTGAGTCAGCTCAAAGTAACCAATATGTTTGTTTACTGAGAAACAGAACTATATGATTGCATCCAGTACACAGCGTTTTTTGTTGTTTTTTTTCATGTAAACATTTCGAAAATCTAATATACCAATAATTATCATTTTGTTAATTTTTCCCATTAACCATTGTCATTTTTTCAGTTGTTTTATATTGCAAAAAGGTTTCATTTTGAACTACTTTACCCTTGGCATCAAAAAATATGGCAGTGTTCAAATAATTTGCAATTCCATTGAATGGATAAAATATGTTGTGCAGCATTTTCTCATATATGTTCAATACTTCCTGAATATTGATCTAAAAGTGAAAATTAAGTAAAAACTTACCCACCCCAGTATGGAAGAGTCTAATTCATAAAGGATTGCATTTTTAATTTTTTCATATAAATATTGAATAGTGTTATATATATTTATATATATATATATATATATATATATATATATATATTGTGTCTAGGAAGCTGTACAACTTTGAACTCTGAATGTATGAAAACTTATTTCACAAAATCTTTGTCATTTCAGTCACTTATTTCCCAATATCTGTTAATGTAATTTATGTAATTTTCTTCAGTCTTGTTTGTTTTACGCTGGCTATGATATAGTTCTATACAAATCTCCCTTGTTGGGATCATCAGTTGTTTACCATGTAACTGTTCCAGGAATTTAAAAACATTAGTTATGTTAACATGTCTCCTCAGCAGTGTTGATCAAACACCATGTCCCTTTCAGCTATGATTTTAATCTACAGCTCATGTCATATTATATGCAGTTTAATATTTTGTATAGGGTATCACCTTAATGTATATGGAGGATTTTTTTCTAACATGACTTATATAGGTTACCCCCAAAAACGTATTTGATGCTGAGGGATCAATAAGTATAACAAATGTGACTCATTTTTTGTGTCACTTCTAATGAGTGTTCACCCATGTGAATATCAAATATGTTGTATTGGTTTTAATCTCAGACTGCATGCGTACCAATTTATATCATCTTTAAGAATCCTAATTATGCAAAAACTTTGAGTTGATTCTCTACCGACATATTCAACTGAAGAATTCTACTAAATTTTTTCCAACAACCTTGGAGTTAATTTTTCCACGTCATACACCATCTCGCTGCCATTAACAAATTATCAAATGAATTAGCCTTATATATATATATATATATATATATCTATAATTGAGATGAAACCAAACCACATTATAGCTGGGAGTAACACCTCAATGGGCCATTTCATTAATATTCTTAGACAATTAGTTACTTGACAATCTCCCAACACATTCAACTATCAATCTGTCAGACAAATGGACCAGTGCCTAATGTTTCCCCCTTTCCATGGTTCTAGTCAGTATGATGATCTTTCAAACTGACAAATACTAAGTCCATTTCTTTTAATTACCCAATTCCCCTTATATAAATACAAAAATTTTTGATTTAATATATATTACTCATTTATTCTATTTTTATAGTCTTGTTAACATTCTCATTGATTTTTATTTCATTATGGTCTAGCTGATAAGTTTTAAAGTGATCAGAATGTCTAGTCATGGCTTTATTAAATTGTCCAAAAATCTTACTTATTTTGTCACCGCTAAAACATTTTTCAATATAAAATCAATAAATCTTGGTGTAGCTCATGCTATCCTTAAATATTTTGACATTATAATTCCATAAAATAATTAAGATGGAATATTATTTGTTCTAAGTGGCATATCTATGCTATGGAACAGAAATGGATCTTATCTATCAATCAATTCATTGACAAACATTCCATCCTTGATTTTTGAAATCCTAATCTAGGAATGTTGCTTGCATTCCATTATGTTCATACTTTAGTTAAAGATCTTCAGGGTGTATAGCACTATACCATTTTCTGAATTCTCTTCCATCATTAAGAGAACATGTCACACACACACACACACACACACACACACATATATATATATATATATATATATATATATATATATATATATATATACATACTAAAAAGCAAATAGCCAATATGCTTGTGAAGTATACAATCAATGCAAAATACTAGCAATGATACTCTGGAACAAAACCTCGGAACCTGCAAAATAACTTGGAAACAAACTCCGAATAGCCAGACCACAATGTGCCCTACACCACCCATAATGGGAAGGCCACCAGTACATACATATGTATATATATCACAGATTGATGAAAATAATGACTTGAATTTGAAAAAAATCAAAAATACTTATTTTGAATAAATAAGAAATTGAAGTAATGCAAACTTTTCCTGGGTGTAGTAGATAGAATAAAGGAATCTTTTTTAAAATTTGGAAATCTATTATATGACAATCTAAAAAATGTAAGTAGTATGCAATAGATTATGAAGATAGTAACAGTTATTTGCAAATATTAAAATAAGTCATTTCATTGTATGAACTAGAAAAAAAATTGGTATTTTACCTATAAAATAATTCTATTATTGCTAAACGTTCTATTAATCACTGCTACCCACAACAGGTCGGTTTAATCACTTGCTTGATTTAGGTTATTCATGTGTTCTTACACATCTATCTATCTATCTATCTATATATTAAACGTACAAGTTATATAGCTGGATTACTGTGCATGATCTCAATAAATATCAGTATGTGCACTGGTTGCAAAATTAAGGGCGTATCAACGGTACTCAAGCCTCGTATTAACACACTGTATATCCTTGGGCGTTTTCACAGGCCTGTACTCTAAAGCACAGATGCAGGCAATACACTGGTAAGAGTGTTACTTTGTCAAAAGATGGCTGAAGACTTTGAAAATTCAATCAGAATATCTACCATCCCCGAGCAAGCACATCTTGTACCTAGGTCAAAATTGCGATTTCATTTTCCATCAGTGTATTTCCATATCAAAAATAATTATCAAAATTGCGTAAAAAAAATGTTAAAAAATGTTACTAATCTTATAGCATGTCACAGACAATTCATTTCGTTGTAAATGCACAGTTCTTTCATTAAATGATAAATCATTTGCTAAATATTTCTATAAATAACTTCTAACAAATCATTCACTGTTTTTTTCGGTGGCAAACCATTTTTAATGATGAGTCACTTCCTGTAAATTTCTATTGCAATCAAAAAGCTTCATACTGAATTCTGGGAAAATCATTTTTACAATATGAGATTTTGAAGAATTTAAAAAGAATAGCTTCCTTCTTTTGTCCATTTTATAAAAGACAGACTACACAATAATTAATATTTTAATGAACGCCAACGACATGCCTTGTATGCCATTTTTGATTTTCAGTGATTGTTTCATTCATGAACCACGAATCGCGAGCATAAAAAAAGAAAAGATGAAAACAAATGTATGGCTGAACCTTGTGACGATCATGGATTAATGTGAGAAAAGGAATGAAAGAAATGAAATCTTTTATCTATTAATTTCGACATTTGTGTATTTCTATAGCAGACACTGACCTCATAGACGACTGCTTTGAATCTAAATGAACTTCAATGTGTCTATAACCTCAATGCATTTTAGTTTTTGTAAACATTACCGAACAAAGAACTGTATGTCACTTGACTCTTGGTTACAATTAAAAAGTGTTCCATTGTTTAGGAAACCTAATGGAGTTTTTTTTTTTTTTTTTTTTAGAACTATTTACAGATGGTCGTAAATATCTAATTATCTACAGGGTGAGTGAAAAGAAACTCCTTACTGAAATTTCGTCGATTCCAAGACGGATATACAAAATGTACATATAATTTCTGATAGTTAATCTTCACTCACCTTTTATCAATTTATCTATCTATACTTAGGTGCATCTATAAATTAGCAGCTTTACGAGTAATTATTAACTGAATTTTGATCTGAATATATTGTACGTGCACCCAATCGGAATGCACAATTCATTGATGATTTGTTGTCATTTTCTTAACAAAATGCTCCTCTGATGTTCGTTATCGCACTAACTTTCCAGTGACAGAAATATCTACTACAATCGCGAGGGAAATCGCAATCAAAAATGTTTGGCAAGAAAGTCTAGTAGAACATTACTATTGGAGTGAGATCAGTCCTCTCCACTTGTGACTTACTACGGTACTAAGCTTAGTAAATATCAGTAATGTGGCACGTTTTTGCGGTCATGGTTTTACATGAATTATCTGAAACTATTTAGATCACTAAATTGACTAATTATCCTATCTGTATTCCTTTTTTTTGTGACTCAAACCACAATTACACTGTTTATCTTTCACTAAAAGGATACATCACTCTTGTCACCCACTATGCTGTTCTTGATGATACGTGCCTTGTTCCTAAGGATTACGGGAGGATGATCTGTTTCTTGTGCAGGTTCGTGGGTGGCTGTAGAGCCTAATCTGTGCGGTATAGACCTTTCTGCAATAAGAATATAGGAAGCTTCAGGATGGTGGTATTAAAAAACAGCCTGCTTCTTCTGTGTTTTCCTCAACAGCTGCTTGTCTCTCAGCTTCAGATTCGAGGCTGCATGCGTTAATGCCACAGCGCCAGCTGTTTCAGTTAACTTGCTTCCTGATGCAACGTGCGAGGATGGATAACGGCTAGGAAGAGCTGCTTCTTCAGCTGGTCTTTGAAGCACTTCCTTGGGGCCCTCTGAGCTTTCCTTCATAAAGTTCGCCAAGGCGTCTGCTAAGAGACACTTTTGCAAACCTAATGAAGAAAAGCGCGATCAGAGGGCCCCCAAGGAAGTGCTTTAAAGACCAGCTCAATAAGCAGTTTTCCTTAGCCATTATCCATCATCAACTTTTAGTGGATGCATGCTCTGTCTCCTTGCAGTATGACCTGCTCATTGTAGGTTATGTTCCAGTATCTCAGCTTCAATGCTGAGCATTCACTTGAATATCTCATTTATTCTATGAAAGCCTAAGCTATCTTCGAAGTGTACGTACATCTTTGATTACATATACACAAATAAAATGAGTTGTAGGGGAATTTGGCAGTATGAAAATAGCATGGGTTCGTTATTTTCTTATTTTAAAGATAAGGATACCCACTTACCCTTATTTATCTAAGAGATTCTAATGTTGCTGTTTTTGGAGAAGCCTGACAATTTCGGGTTTGTTAATGTCTTCTTGTTTCAGTCTTTTCTAAAAGAAATAAGCAGGAGAGTCCGTAGAGAGATAGGAGAGAGAGAGAGAAAAAAAAAAGAAATGATAGGAGATGAGGTCCAAACACTCATTCAACTATGATTCATATATACAGGAAAACCTTGGTTTATTAGACTGGTTTGGGCTGACGGTACATTAAATCTATTGTTACCGGTGAAAGGGCATTAAAAAAAAATCTTTTTGTATTATTTTCAAATTCAAATATTTTAATGCAAAAGTAGCTTTAATACGATATAGACTACATATTTATTGATATCGTATGAAGAATTAACACCCTGATTTTGATTGAGCTCCTAACAGTTATCAGCTGCTGGAATATATAGATGAATTGAGAAGAAATCAATTGATAAAATGTGCCTCGTGAATGTTTCTCTATTAGTGATAGACTTGTTTTCTTTTTAGTTAGGTTTTGTACGTTTTTGTCGTTTGTTTTAATGTTGAATACATATTTCTAATGTAAATTGCATACAGGCATTTTTATTTAATAGATAAAAAATAATAGTGAAACCGGTTTTTCAGCTGTCTTACTGAAAAGGAAGCCAAATCTACGTGAAATTTATCAGAATCTTTTTTTTTTTAATGAAAAATAAACAAAAATTATAGTTTTATTTTAATCACGATTTTATTTCATGTTATTTAAGCATAACAAGGATACTTACATCAAAACTTTTCCACGAATGGATTTTACAAGTAAATGATAATAAGAAGACATTGGGGAAATTCTAATAATGAATCTCGAATTAGCGAAAAACGAACCCCGAATTTAACTAAGTGAATTAAAGTAAATCTGATTTCCGCCTTAAGACATCGGACGAGCTTATTATCTGAATAATGACCTTCAACTTTCACCAGTGTTCGGGGAAATTTTGAAACATTTGAGTATATTCCCATTCACCGATGATTTCTAACGGCGACAGATCTAGAGATGGGGTGGGGTAGGTTGTGAGATGCCATCTGGCATGGCAACAATCCATTGATAATGATTAAAATAAATTGATGACCATTTTGAATTTATTTATTTCATCTCTGGACTGAGGAAGCGAAAATCAAAATCGTTTATATAATTGCTAACACCCTGTATCGCTTTATGGATAAGAGAAAACAAGTCATCTGTAAAAGTACAACCGACCAGATGAAATGAAAACTTCTTTGTGTGGGATGTGGAAATCAATAAATGACAATTTTAGCCCAACCGGGCGGTTAATAGGAACTGAAGTTTGTATTTTACATGAATAAAATAGAATTTCAACTCAGTAAGCAGTATCTTTCGTTTACTACCTAACCTGGTAAGCTTCACACGCTATTTTCGTGAGATCGCTACCCTTCTGCAGCTTCGACCAAATCGATAACCCTTCTTCAAAGACAGAATGTGGGGGGGGGAAAAAGGGCCGGTGAGAAGATATCGCAGGCGAGGTTGTGGTCTTACGGTTCTGAAGCTTTGACGGGCCTAGCAAGCCAAAAGTGGATTAGAACAAATTCCTCAAGTAAAATAAAGGAGAATAAAAATGGACAGATACCCCCCCCCCCCAGTAGACGATTTAAAAAAAAAGAACCATGTGTTCAACGATGTGCCAACTTTCCGTGATAGTAGTTGCAGGAAGGAGAAGAAGAGCAAGTAGTCTTTCTTTGAGTCAATGGATTCTCATACTTGTAAAATAGTGCGTTTTTCAATAAAAATCGTTAATGGCCATTTTTAGCTTTTTTTAAAATGCAAGAATGCCGAACTCGTTCCTTCTATTAGGATATCATAGCAATTGTTTTCTTTAGTGATCAACCTTTTATGACATCACGCCATTTCTTCCCTTCCCATTTCTGTTGTTTAACGTAACTGGAGCCGACTGAAAAGTGTCTTATTGAGATATGTGGACACGTCTAAAACCAAACTTGAGAAAAGCCAGCTTCAAGGTGTTTATGTAAATGGTTAGCAACATAGGCTGTGATGCAAGTTCAATCTTCACTGGGTACACCATTATTGTTGTGCTGTGTGAGACTGAATTAATATTCTTGGGCCTGCTGTTGAAAGTTGTTAGCGGACCAGTCTTTCCCTTCCGTAGTGAGTTCGATCCTCCCCAGTTGTCCCATTGTTATCACCCTGTGTAAGCTTGATAAATATCCCCGATTCGGGCCGTCTAAAACATTTTGAAGTTTTTCTTTTGCAATAAACACGTGAAGCCCCATTTCAAAGATACCGGCCCTGATATGGTATAACATAAGCACCGTCCTTATGACCAAGACAATTACAGTCAATTATTGCAATTAATGACTCCAATTATAGAAGAATGTCCGAAAATAGGTTATCACTTTGGTCCATTTTTTGTGAAAAGACTAGTAAAAATGGTTGGATTATTTACGTATGAATAAAATATACTAATATATATATATTTTATTGGAAAAAGAAAAGAGAGAAAAAAAACGCCTACTTCGAATGGAATTCATTTTTCGGTCGATTTTCTATATTTATTTACCGCTTTCCATTTTTCAGCAGAACATAAAGGCGGTATAAATGGGTAAAATGAGATAGATAGGTAAATTGTGAACAGACGGAAATAGATAGGTAAGTAGATAAGTAAATTGTGAACTGACGTAGATAAATAGGTAGGCAGATAAATTGTAAACTGGCAGGGAGAGATAGATGAGAGATAAATTGTGAACAGACAGAGATAGCTAGATAGATAGTGCGTCCACACGAAATGAAATTAATGTCAGTATTATATCTGATAAAGCTTATCCAATCAAATTTCGCATTCGATTGAATAGAACCAATCAAAATTGGTCCATCTTTCGAACATCTATTGAATATAAATCTATTCACCATATCTTAACGGAACCGATCGAATCGCTATAACCCCGTTACCATGAAAACCAAGGTGAAATTCTCATTATCAATATTTACTTCTCTTAGCTTGATCTAGCACAAGGCCACCGAAGTGTTGAACACCCTTGATGATCGAACTATCTTCAGGGGTAATGGTATACGAAACACTCATTGATATTTTGAAGTTTATGAAGGTAGATTGATGAGGTATACTTAGTAATGTGTTGCACTGATGGCCTTGTGGCGTACAAAGACAAGTTTCCTTGATATTGAGAAATTGCAGAGAAGGGTACAGTAAAACAGCTCCCATCTCCTCTCAAATCTATCATCTTATAGATATGATGTCGATACATATGAAATGCTTTTTGAATAATAAGATGAAGGATGATATAAACAACAAAAATTGGTAAATATTTAATCAAATTAAGACCGATTTGAAGCAATAGAATATCCCCAAGATCCTCATATGGTAATATACCATTTCTATGTGATTCCCGATGTTTAGTGGTCACAAATTCAGTAGAAGCACGAATTATGTCTTCGCTGTTATTGAAGCTTTATGAAGTTCGAAATGCTTGAAAAGACGAAGATATCTCGGAGAAATGTCAGATGAATATAGAGAGGATGCTGGCAAGATTTCATTTATCAATTATACAAGCTTAGACACGGTCTTGCGCATCTCGCTCATCGTTTTGTAGTCCTTGTTTGGACGAATGAAGTTTTTGGTAGAATTCTTTGGCACGTTCGACAATCCTAAGGAAACCCAAAAGACCTCAACAACTATAGGCCTATAAGCCTACTCAACTGTGTATACAAACTTTTCAAAAAGATCATCACCAACCGGATCACAAAAACACTCGATGAAAACCAGCCACGTGAACAAGCTGGCTTTAGAAGAAGCTACTCGACCATGGACCACCTACACTCGATAAATCAGCTGAAAGAAAAAGCAGCTGAGTATAAACTACCACTTGCCGTAGCATTTATCGACTTCAAAAAAGTAGAAATCCCTAAAGTCATGGAGGCCATCAGTCAGCAATGTGTAGATCCAGTAAATGTTGAAGTGTTGAAACATATATACAATCACGGCAGCTCCTTTATCAGGCTACATAAAGACTCAGACCCCTTTCAGCTCCTGAAAGGAGTAAGACTAGGTGATACCAGCTCACCTAAACTCTTCATAGCCTGCCTCGAGATGATCTTCAGAAGGCTAGACTGGGAGAGTAAAGGAAACGACGGCTAGTATCTGAGCAACCTCAGATTTGCGGACGACATAGCCCTTTTCGCAGAGAATCTACACGACCTCCAACTAATGATAGATGAACTAAATGAAGAGAGCAAGAAAGTCGGCCTACACATGAACTTCAGCAAGACGAAGATCATGTGCAACAACCACATCGGGGATAAAAACACTAAGATCAAAATCGAGGACACACAACTGGAAGAAGTAGACAACTACATCTACCTAGGACAACGAATCTCCATGAGACCCTCGAAAGAAGAAGAAATCAAGCGAAGAATCACACTAGGATGGCAAGCCTTTGGCAGAGCTAGCTCAACCTTCAAAAATGATAAGATCCCATTAATCCTAAAGAGAAGGGTGTATAACCAATGCATCCCCCCAATAGTCACTTATGGAGCTGAAACATGGAACTTAACCAAGAGACAGACCCGTAAATTGAGAACCATGCAACGTGCACATGAAAGAATAATGCTGGGCCTCACATGGAGAGACCACAAGACAGCACAGTACATCCGAGAAAAAATAAAAGTTAGGGACATCATAGAATCCATCAAAAATCTCAAATGGTGGTGGGCTCGCCATGTTGCAAGAATGGCAGACAATCGATGGACATCGCGACTCACAACATGGATCCCCCGAGACCACATGCGCAACCGAGGCCGGCAAAATGTTAGATTGAGAGACGAGCTTGACAAGTTCAGGAAGTACTGGCTCCGTGACGCCCATGATAGGGAAGTGTGGCAAATCCTGGGGAAGGTCTATGTCCAACGACGGACGTTAAAAGACTGATGATGATGAATGAGACACGGTCAGCATCTGACTCTGTTCTGAAGCATTTCATTCAGTTTTTGTGCAATTCATTTTCAAACTTAGTAATCATTCTGATTACATTGAGATGATGTTATATAGTCATCGTTAAAGTCCAAAAGCTCTCAGAAGATGTTCGGGGTCATTGGTCACTGCTATCGATAATTTTTTATCATCAAAGATAGGCTTAAGCCTCCTTCGAAGTCCATTATGAAAATCCATATTTTCGGAACTAAACCTATCGAACCAACGCTGTATGGTATGCATTGTAGCAACGTTCATTCCAAATATTTTGTTGGCGTTATTAGTAACTTGAGCAGAGGTAGATACCATTGCTGTTAAGGGTTCAAAACCTTTTATAATAACGAAATAAATGTCTATTTACATTAGATCTGTAGAAAAATGCAATTACATTAGTAAATCTTTCACTTTTAGCATTATTTTCTATGATGCAAAGGAAAAGAATCGACTCAGTTCAAAAACTTGCGAAGTTATGTATACAATTTGTGGCTACGTTCGTCAATATTTGTTTCTGTAATAAAACTATTTTTTCCAATTGAGTTTTCAAGTTATCCCCGTTTAAATAAAAAGATCATTGCATAAAAAATAGAACGAAAAATATCGCCCGAAATGCAACATGATTAAAAAAAAAGTATATATATTTATATAAAGGGTGAACACTGTATAGTCTGTTATCTTTCTTTCATCTTGACCATTAATTTCTAAAAAATGGAATGTGACGTAAAAAATATTCGTCTCTTTCTTAGCTCACTTTTTATATTTTATCTTTCTATTTCACCAACGCTTTCTCTCACTCTCTAGATAACAGCTTTCTTTCTTTGTTACGAACGCTATCTACTCTCATTAACCACTCTCTTCGGTTCACTTAGGTCCCACAAACGCTGTTAACCTATTTAAATCTGATCTCAACAAAAATTTTTTTCCCGTTCTTAGAACTGTCGACTTTCGTCACAGTTGAAAACGCCGTTTCATGTGTCCTTGAAAATTAATCCAACTTCATGGTTAGACACCATTGCTGCTAACGTCTCAGAAACGAAATATATCTCTATTTATGATGAATTTGTAAAAAAAAAATTGCAATTACACTTGTAAATCTCCCACTTCTAGCATTATTCTGTGATGAAAAAAAAGAAAATTCTGGATACAGTGAGTATCAGGCTAACTCTAGTCGTTCTTTTTCTCCTCTTTCCTACCAGAAGACTACGTTCTTGTAGAAGATTCTTGCAGAGTTCTTACTCTGACTTGTCTGTAACCAAAATGGCATCGGCAAATTCCGTTGTGAGTTGAGAAATGGGAAATATTTCCTGTTGGAAAAGCAGCCGATTCTCTCGTTAGAGAAACTTAGCTGCAGGATGTTTTTTGCTCACCCTCAATATTCTTTCTTTTGCGACGTTCAATTTCATGTATTTTTTTTCTACTTCGTTTTTTGTCTTTTCTTTTTTTAGCAATCGATAAAAACTGAGTCAAGGTTAGGGATCTAAAATTTCCCAAAAGTTTTCTTTCAATTTCTTGTAAATCTTTTCGGATTTTGTCTCTTTTTGTCCCCTTTTTTCGTTTTTCGTATTATTTGTTTTGCTTTGTTTTTTCTTTTTTACCTTCAAATTTTCTTCCTCTATGTAAGAAACACTCTTGGAGAGATTGAGAATCTATGAAAAGATAATGAAAAATTGAAAGAAATTAAAGAAAAACAAATGAGAGAACGAAACAAAGACTGAGAAAGAAAGAACTCTCTATGAACGAAGAAAAATCTTCGTCGGAAAAATCAAATCAAGTAAAAAAAAATCGAGATTTAATTCAAAATAAATGTCAAGTTGACCTTTTTGAACAAAAGAAACGGTAAATTCGTTTACTGTTCTATGATTATCAAGAGCTTTTTCATTTCCTCCCATTTGTGTTTTATCTGTACACCTTCCTCTCTTTTTTCTTCTTCCTTTTCATTTCGTTTCTGTGTTGTTTCTTCACATTTTATCGCCTTTCTTTCGTTCGTCATTTCTTACAATTCATAATTTTCTATATTCTTTCTATTTTCCTTTTTTCATACAACCTTCCTTTCCTTCTTGCTTTCGTTTTTCCATTCATATTTAATTTTCTATACACCTTTTCTTTCTTTTGCTCAATTCATCTTTTTGTTTTCATTCTGCTTGTATTTCAGTTTATCTTTCTTTTCCAATTAACTACCCTCTTATTTGTTTCATTCTTTGTTATTCTTTCTCTTCATGTTTGATTTACTATTTGCCTTGTTTGTTTCTTCTGTTGCTCCTTTTTTTTTTTTTTTTTTTCATCTCTGGCGGAAAAATGCCAGGATCCATCATTCGCTATGCATGTCTGTCGTGTAATATTTCAATTGTTTAACTTCGTTATTCCTTAATATATTTCAATGAAATTTTGTATGTAGGTTTCTGGAGAAATTCGACCTGTTGTGATGGTGAATTATATCTGATCCGATTTTTTGTTTCCATTTCATGAGTAAAAATGTTTTTGTTTATAACTGGGAATTGTCCTCAAATTGTGACTACTTATGCTGAAATTCGACTTTAATGTTGACATAAACCTTGAAATTGAATATTGGCAGTTGCATTCGTTTTCCCGAATCTCTTTTGACCGCCGACTTATTCGCCGCACTTCCATTGACTGACAGATCATTTCCTTTAACCATTACGTTACCGTGCAGTGAATCACTGGAAAACAAAAAGTCAATTTGTGGGCTTTATATACTATCCCATTGTATTTTCCAATACACCAGTTGACTTTTTATTTTCTATAACTAGTACGTTAGGCTTATTTTCACAGGACTCTTTTTACAATTTATCGGGACGGGGGAAGCGTCTATTGTAAAATCTGTACTATATGTTCTGTTGATGTTCAGTAATATTTAGTATTTCAAAAAATATCGTCAGTAAGATTTATGAGGAAAAAAATATAACTGAAGCTGTAACTACACAATTCGGATATTTACTAGCTTGTCTTTTTTGATGAATTCTCTTTTACGATTGTATGTGTACAGATGCATTATATACGATATGGTTTGGTCGTAATTCTTTATGTGAAGTAGTAACAGTGCAATTTATTTATTCATTCGTATTCCTTTGAATTCTCTGATTTTTAAAAAATTATTTTCCCACCCTTTGTTCTCTTAATGAAGAGAGCACCAACATTTTTTAATAGAAATTTTTTTTAAATTTATAATTCTAATAAAATAAGAACCTTTCTATACAATTTTTGATTTATCCATTTTTCTGATTTCGTATTTTTCTCTGTTTTCAAAAATTATCACTGACGTAACTGTTTTGGATTAAAATCCAATTAAACATTGAAAAATTGAAATAAATATCCAAATCAACACTAAACTTTTTTCATTTCAAAATTTGTGAAGAAATAAAAAATGAAAATACCGAAGTGCAGCGAAATCTAAGGTGACAATCGCTTAAAATTATTTGTTTCGTTTAACTGTGTTCATGCCCTTGGTGAATTTGAATTTCCACTCCAATTCCCCTAAAATTAAATTGAAAGGCGAGTAAACATTTTATCAAAATTTTTATTTTTGTCTTATTATCTGTATTTGTGTTGTACTATAGATTGTAATTCTTCTGTGTTCAAAATTGTTCGTGCATAGTATATATATATATATATATATATATATAATTTTAAATCTTGTACATGAATAACATGCATAATTTAAATTTTACAATAGATGCTTTTCCCTCATAAATTGTGAAAATAGGGTCTCGTAAAAATGATCCCATCGCACTAGTTGAAGAAAATGAAAAGTCAACTGGTGTTTTCGTGATTCCCTTTGTTTTCGGGTAATTTGCTACACCGTAACGTGATGACTTTGGGAAAATGATCTGTCAGATATCTCAAAAGAGATTCGGGGAAAATGATACGGACCCGGCTCTTGGGCACCTAATTGCTTAAATTATAATACGTTTTCTAAGAATTTTGTTTTGAATGGGGGGAGGGATCGTGTATCCTGGAGTTGATGGTCCTACTAAACAATGAATTGGCCACCCCCTCTATTTCAACCGTTTTTGCCACGAACTTTTATACGTTTGAGATTTTTTGCTTTTGTTCTTTCTTGTCTTTGTTGCCCTTGTCTATTTTCCCTACTGAATATAGTTTTTCTCTCCTGCTATCTCTCGGTAGGGACGGAGCTGGAATTTTGGGGGCCTTGGGAGGCTTGATTACTTCAGTGCCCCACCCTCCAACATGTAGTGCAGAGGATCCCAACCTGTCGGTCCTCGAAGCTAATACCGGTGGTCCTCGGGTAGACCTTTCAAAAATCAGTGAGCTTGTTTGATGTTAGCAGTGACGTAGCTTGAGATTCGAGGGCCTGGGTGCGGTGGGTTGGGGGGGGGCGTGAAAGTCCCCCTTCCAATATTTAGTGAGATTTATTATTGTATAATGTTACTTGAAAAGTAGCAGGGAGACTACTATTCATCAAGCTTTTGGGGTCCCGGTGGACAATTTGAAATCGACCACACCCATCCTGCAGCCACGCCCTGTTCTTCACCATTGTCTTTCATTCCACTTAGGCGTTTTGCTTCCTTCTTTTCCGCGTTATCTGCATGTTTTTTCTTTCTTCCTTTGTACTTCTGGGTATTATCGTCGGTTTTTCATCATCTTATAATTGTTTTGACACGCAAGACGCTGAAAGATACAAGTTCCTTGCCGCCATTGTGTTCTGCTTTCACAATCTATAACACGCATTTCCTGTAATCTCTCCTCTTGCACCACGCTGCGTGTCACCCGTATCTTGAAACCCAAGGCATTTGTCACTGAATACTTCACCCTACTAATTGGGAAATACCTAATCCTCGGTCTAGTTACTATTGAATATACGAATTGGTTAAACAGATGAAGAAACGATTATGCCATTTTCTTGCTTGTTTGTATCTTCATTCTCCTCATGATCTTCCATCCTTTCTCTTCTACTTTCTCGTCTACCCTTGCAATGCAGTGAACAAGGGTAAGAATGGAAGAGAGCTTTAATGCCTGAATGACCGTAAAGTGACTCGCTCATTATGTTTGTCTCCCTCCTAACCCACTCTTATGCCTGAATGGGAGTAAAAGTACTCAAATGTCATTCATTTATTACTCCTCCGCCACAAGTCTGAAGCCTGAAGCCTGAAAAGTTATTACTGTTGTAGTTGACGACAGGAATATAGCAAGATGGCAAAAGTAATCGATAATAATGATAGATGTATTAGTTTCATTTCACCTTGCAAGTTATTATAGTCGATATAGATACATTCCATTGGTAATGCATTACTTCAACAAAATGATATACTTCAATTGCAAAAAAAGAGTACGAGTTCGAGTCTCGTTGGGATCTTATTCTTTACTCCCGATCCCCGCTGTCAACTAACGGCTTCTAGAATGGCAGTTTGGGTATTCTTGAGATTACAGACCTACTTGTCAGAAATTAATAACCTGGTTCAGTCATTTTTCTTGGATAGAATGTTATCATCATATACCTATGCCAACGAATTTGTACAGGTATATGTATTCGGCCTCGTCTTTCCGTCTGCCAGTCCATACGATATCTCCGAAAGTACCCAACGGATTTCAATAAAATTTCGTGGAAGAATGGGTAATGGAGAAGTGGTGCTCAGGTGGATGCAGGAATCATTTTATCGATTGAGAGATATTTTTTTTACGTTTTTTTTTTTGTTTTTTCCCCTCATACATTCATATATACGCTTATGTCTGTCAACACGATGTATCCAAAATTTCTCAGGGGGATTTCGATAGAATCTTGTGAAACGATGGGCAATAGGGTATGGAAGAAGTGATTCAATTGTATGGAGCGGATCCACGCAGAATTACCTCCTGTACATTGTAGTTATTATGTCCAAACCACATATCACCAAAATTCCGTGCCTGTCCACTCAGTATCTCTAAAATTTCTCAGCGAATTTCAATGAAAATCTTTGGAAGAGTGCACAATACGGAAGAAGCTGTTACATTTTTGGGTGTATCCATGCACAATTACTCTCCCTGACAATATTGTTGGCGGAGGTATGCACTCTCTGTGTGGTTCCTAGCTTTCTGAAAAGAAAATGTTGTATTTCAAGATTTCAGCTGTTGGGATTCACGCTTCTATCATAATGTAAAACGAAAGACTCCTGAAACAAATCTTGTATTCTGAACTTGGAAAAGATACATGGACAAGCGATGGCCAAAGAAAAAGATAAAAGGATCAACTCAGGACTATCCCCACCCTCAAAATCTATTTGTCAACCGTCCAGTTATGAAACATCATGTAAATAGGCAACATTGAGAGGAATTAGTCACCACAGAATAAAGAAAGTTGAGACCAAACGACGTAGGTTATACGCAGAACCTAAACGGGAGACATGCAAGCAGCGACAAGGACCTATCAACGACCTGAACATCGCTGGACAATATCCATGCATTGTGTGAAAGAATATCCCTTTGGAGGATTGAATTTCAAAGCCATCGAACAACAAGAATCACTGATGATGACGACGATGAAGTTAAATTCTAATGTGTATCTACTAGTTGGTGTGCCAGTTCATTAGAGAATGAGAAATCCATCTGCGATCATTTCTGGTTACGGGAGATTTATTGTTGTCTCTATTCTATTACGTCCGTGTTAGAAGCGAACTGCTTTCTGTTCCCTTGATCATTAAGCGAAGAGAGGATACTCATCGGCTGGGTACGAATGGTGTCTGTACGATAAAGGAGTTTTGTTCTGTTTGGCTGGTAGTAGCCACGTCTTCGGTGTTCGCGATTGTCTTTCGGCAAGGAAAATCTAATCCACATTAGTCTAATCCGTCTATAGTGAAACCTTTACACCAGGAGCAATTTTTATTTCATTCTTGACGTTTAACCCCTGTCGGAGGCCGCCACATCAACTGCTCGTCCCTCAATATTTATTAAGCTCACACCTGCTCCAGATTAGGGCCAATGCTCTGTTTTTTTCTCTTCTTTTCACTTCTATTTATTATATAAATAATTGATTGTCGGCTTTTGTTTTCTTTAAGCTGAATCACGTTTTTTTTTGGAGGGGGGGGTGCGCGATGTGGGGTGAAGACGAGAGACAGGTTGCAAAGAACGCTGAAAAAAGCAACACATATCTTTAGAATGATTTCTATGGTGAGGATTCGGATTATTAACCTTAACTACTACTACTACTAATAATAATAGTTATTCAATTAAAACCGTCACTGACCAACGTCTTTTAGCAGCATGTTTTGTTGGGGGTGATCAAGGATTAAGTCGCTTCTCTCGTGATTTATTAGCAGTGATAGCCAAAAAGTCAGAATTTTCATAAATTAAGTCGAAGGGATCAATATAGCATAAAGTTACATTCCAAATTGTCACCACCAACCTATTGGGGAGGGATTAAAAAAAGAGATAGTTTTCTGGACAATAATGAGTAAATGTTTGTATTTTCGACCTTCTAGCTCAATCGGTGCGGTCTGTAAGTGTGATACACACATAGCCAGCCGGGCCGATTCGAAAACCGAAAAAACTTACTTATTCAGTTTTAGTTGACGGTTTCTCTTAGTAATAGTACCAATAGTATTAATTTATTACTATAAAATAGAAGAAATTTTTATTATTTCGTCATCGCCCGGTTTTGGAGGCTGAAAGTCAATAATAATTAACTGAAACCTGATACCCAGTATCCCCATTCTCTATCCTTACCCCTCTTCCCTTATAAAAAAATATCAAAGACGGTGATGATCGTAAATTACGAGTCCATCATCATCATCGTCGTCATCACCACTGCTGCAGCTACAGTACCTTCTCTGTCCTTACGCTCTTCTCTTAATGATAATGATAGATCGTATTAATTCTAGCACCATTATGAAAATTACTTCGCTCTCTATCTTTTACGTGAACAAAAATCTATATACCCCTTTCCAGGGATGCTAAATCAGCCACTCGCCGGCTAGATATAGCCGATTGTACCTATTTGGCCGATGAAAATCTGCGAATTTATTAAAAGAATAATTAACCGATTTAATTTAAATTTATAGCTTGCTGAAAACATATTTAATAATTTCAGCCATAAAGTTAGCTGAAAATGGAAAAATGTAGCCAGTTTTTGCCATTTTGAAGGTAAGTTAAAGCAAATTAAACCACGCTCAATATTTTTTTTTCGTAATTCTCATTTTTATTTTATCTAAATTTTCCACTTAGAATCATTAAACCAATTTTTAACCGCAACATGTTTTGAGAATATTTTGGAGTCAATCCACTACCAGTAAGTTTAAAAGTAAATGTACAATTTTTTATTGATTATTTGTTCTGCAGTCTTAGTAAGTAGTTATTTCTTCTGATGATTGGGCTTTGAATGAGAATAAAACATTTTTAGCCAAAAAGTTAGCGAGATTTTGAAGCAGTTTCAGCCGAAAAAAAATCAAATTTGAGTTGACAACGCTGCCTTCCTCTTAGCACTAAATTTTTTCATTATCATTTTTCTCGTCTGATTTGCTCTCCGACTACGAAGACAAACCAATGACTCTCGCCAGAATAGTAGCGGTTCACTATAACCCTAGAAATCTTTTTTTCTTCTTAGTTCTTCAAAGGGGTGGCCAGATTAGCTAGTGTTAATGTCTACAGGATCAAGAAACTGGAGGTAGTACGTACAGGATTGTCTTTAGGCATAAAGTAAACCTGCGTAAAAACTGAACGGAACCTAAAGACAAGATATAGGTAATGAAAGCTAAACCGAAGAAAAATTTCACGAAAACACTATAGCAGAGAGAAAAAAATTATTTGTGGGCATGAATCAAACCGGCCTGAAAGCTAAGCCGGAGAAGAAATTACGTAGAGAAACTTACATGGCAGAGGAGAAAAATGATTTTTGAAGTATAGTGAAGTGCTTACACGATCCACAATTATTGTTGAAAATATCGGCGTACGGATTGTGTTAAGAACCCCAAGTTTTTTTTTTTTAATTCTGGATGGTCTTATGATATTTACCGACATCTGACATGATTATTTGTTTCAAATTATTTTTGTAATTTCTTGCAATAAACCTTTTTTCTCCAAAAGAAAATTCGTTTATTTCTTCATAATTTGTTACAGTATTTTGTATTTCAGCGCATTAGAAAGTGAGTCATATTGATATTTTCGTAAGTATAGCCTATTTCATCAGGCGTTAAACTATTTTAAAAAAAAAATCCAAATTACTGTTTATCAAAGCAAGGAAAGAAAAGTGTCGATTAACTCATCCCGTTATGGGCGTACGTCATGAAATAAACAACGTTTCCCTGTCTGAGAAATTCACGTTTGAGTACTTCGCGAGTGGTGTGGATTTCTCATTGTTTCATTAAGTGTTTCTATCAGTCTTTGTTTGACATGACGGTGGTCTGTTATTGCCATTAACTTATAAATGAAGTACTTGATTACGTTTATTATGATGAATATTTACCTCCTTATTTTGTGGATCTAGCTCTAAAATCTATTTTCTAGTTCGCAACCTTTGTTTACGGACTGTTGCCATTAGATAGTTCATATAAGAAAAAATGTTATAGAAAATCAACGTTTAGTAAATGGTGTCTCTATAGTACAGTAACAATTCCTACAGGACGAGATATGGATATTTCGAGTTATTGTTACGATATGGCTAGGGTGTGATTTACTGTCGGTTTTATTTACTGAGTTCTTTTTTCCAATGATGTACAAGGTTCTGTTTCAGACCTAAAGTTTCATCGCTTGTATTGAACTTAATGGTAGCGTCTGTCACATTTGAAGCTTGATTAGATTCAGATTGTCTTCAGTTTGCCAACATCCTTACTTGCTGTCTTTTACGAGGTGCATCTTCGAGTGACTCATTTCCTTTCAAATACCACCTGAACTATTTTCACTAATTTCACCTTCACAAGTCAGGGACGTAGTTGGAGATTTGAGGGCTCAATGGCTTAGTTCCTTGAGGGGGGGGGGGCTCTCCCCCCCAACATCTTCTTCCGTGGTTGCTAACGTGAGGCACGCGGACTCCTGAGTGGCATTACCGAGGTTCCGTTGGCTGACCTTCTAAAGGCCTTGGAACCCGTGAACTTGTTGGGTAGGCAGTTCTTTTAAAAACAGTGACGTAGCTAGAGATTTGAGGGCCCGGGGTGGGGTCTTTTTCTCCGAGAGGCTCCAACACTTACTGAAATTTCATATGCAATAGATAGATAGACATGCACTTTCACTTGATTGATGAAAACAACAAAGACTGGATAATTCACTTCAACCATTTTGTTGGCAGAGGGACGTATAGGTGTGTCCGTCTTTACTCCTTTTTGTTTGTCCACGTGATATCTTTCAAAGTTATCAATACATTTCGATCAAATTTTACGAGAGGATAGTCAATGTAATACGGATTAATCGATTAAATCATGGAGTGGATAAACCTCCCTAGTTTAGGTACATGTCCACTCCACACAATATCTCTGTGGAAGTTTCACTGAATTTCAATGAAATTTGTTAGAAGGGTGGACAGTGAGCTGATAGGAATTCTATCTTCCTTGCATAGTAGTTATGTTCACACTACATGATACCTCCAAAAGTTCTGGACTGATAGAATTTTTGGGCGGGTCCAGATTTTTTTTTTTTTTACACCATTAGTTCCTCCGCATTCTAAGTATTTTTCAGACGACTTTCATTCAGTTTATGATGATGGGTTGACACGGGCATGTGTTTCTGGGTGCTTTTTAGTTGTCCATGCAATTCATCTATGTGCAAATGACCCTTGTGCCAATAGAAATACAGTAGCTGAATCATAACTTATACAGCGTTTAGGCCCCCTTCAAGCTACGTCTCTTGAATGTTTGTGTGTTTCTAATTAAGGTTGATTATCAGTGATTTTAGTTTGAGAATAGTTGAAAGCCAAGATTTTCAAGGTAGGAAAGCACTCACTATCATTTTTACGCTTGGCACAATACAGTCTTCCAACTTACCCCCCCCTTTCAATTTCAACAAGGTATCTCTGCGCGTACCAGCTGATGGTTCCAGAAGTGGTCAGTTCCGTTTTTGCAACACCCCAGTCCCACTCCTCTAAATGTGCAGATGGGAAGTGCAGCCTGGGGGACGGTCTTCTGGAGCTGGACATGGTATGCAGGGGTGGGGGTGGGGGAGTACGGGTATTTTGTGCCACCATAGTTTATATGGGGAAAAAACTCTTTATTGTTGATGATGTTTATAAAATCACGTTTTTATTGATTTTTTTCGATGCTACCTTTTTAACAAAATGATGAAAATTGTCCCTCCCCCTCAATCTGTGATGGAAATGGGTTTGGTGAGGACTAAGTATACGGTAATGTCTCAATCAGGAGACACTGAACTTAAAAAAAAAAACAACAAAAACCCCCTGGTAAATGACAAAATACGCCGTTCCCCCAAATTTAAAAATAAAATCCTCCCAACGTTTCTCCATTTGATTCAAGTTTGAACATGTGCAGTTGTTCTAGAGGAGACGGTGTCCGGGCCGATCTCTCAAGGTACACATATAAACATATCTAGATAAAGAAATTTTATTAATAAAAACTCGAATTATCCCAAATAATCATAAATTAATGTTAAAAGCAAAATTTTTATCATCTCCATTGTCTTGGACTGTTAAAATTTTAAAAATTACATTAATAAATTGCCCCTCCCCCGCTCAATATTCTGGATCTACCCATGTTATGATTGCAACTAACTATAACCTCGACTGATACTTCAAAGCTCCAACATCCAGATCAAACCAGCCTGCACTTGATTTATACTGATATATATGTCAATGTATCGACTTACTGGTGATGTTATAAAGTTTGACCTGATTGTCGCCTTGACGATTTTACAAAGAAGGGACAGATGGTCGATTCTAGATTTCAATAATGCATTATAGTGGGGCGTCTGTGATTAAGAACAAACAAAAAAGTACAACATTTTTATTTTTTGAATTTGACTGAGAGTAAAGGGAGAGAAGCATCACAAAGGACATAAATCTTATACCAGGGACAATTGATACATGACAAAGCATGAATTGAATATCATGGGTTATAATCACGATGGGTAGGATTGTTGGTACAACAAACGGACACACACACACGGCCGCTCGTGTGTGTGTGAGTTACGCCACAGCAACAAAATTG
>OY735223.1:35527971-35737971 GCA_963457665.1 Thysanoteuthis rhombus | reverse complement strand
ACTTCTTCAAAACTTCCATTATGGATGGAAGGGACGCGATCCAATCGTAAATTTTATTTAGGCCGATGAAAAAAATTTCTAAAAAATAAGCTGAAAGGTTATGTGTAGCCATAAAAATTAATAATTATTTGAATTCATTGAATAAAACTGAAAGGGAGAAGAGAATACAAAGAATGAACTTTAGATATGAAAAAAAGAAAGTTTTTTTTGTCTATACTGGGGTAGAGACAAACAGATCCATGCCAGTTATTCACTTTTATAAATGTTTTAAATCCAAAGAAGATAGTTCATAAAAGTACAAACGTGTAAAAATAGCTAAAATGAGAAATTTATCACCTATATTTTGAACTAGTGTTTTCATTTTAACAGGTGTATTTTTGTGATTGTATATATTTTTTTAAAGCAAGTTTAGTTAGTGACCCAAAGCTTGCTTTCCTTTTGGGATAACTGTTTAAAAATGGCATCCAATGTCTCGTGATATGTGGGTGAAAAGCATTTCCTCTGAGTAACTCATGAAGCCAATCCCTAAATAAACTCAAGATGGAAAATCCATTAGTATCAAATTTCGTCCATTTCTTCATCAAAACATTTGAAAAAGTTTAATTTCTGTTGCATTCAACTTATATCCATTTTCTTGAACATTTACTTAATAAAAAAAAAAAAAGAAAAAGTTTTTCATTCTTTTAAAAGATTTTTGTAATGGTCGAATTGAGACCTTTGCAAGTCTAATGACTTGCTTGATATTCTTGTCAATAGGTAGCCACTTGTTACCTCCCTTGAAAAATAGATGTATTTTGACGATACAAGGGAGGTAACCTACATGGTAATTGTGCAGAATATCTGGGATGAAAAAGTTTCATAATTTCATCTTTCCTCTTGTTTTTCATTAGAACGCTCCCATAATACGGTATGCAAGTTCGAATCTCGCCAGAGGCTGTGTTGATTTCGATTCACATTCATCGAATAATTGTAAAAGTAACCAGAAAGCAACAATAAAGATGAATGAAACACTAGACAAAATTGAAGTATTGTCAAGTAGTATCATTAAATTTTTTGGTTCCTCCAAGTTTCCTGAATTTTTGAACAAATTAACAATAATATGATAAATAGATAAATTCTAACTGATCAGTGGATAGACAAGACATAATAATTTTGTAATTTACAGATTTAAAAACTAATTAAAATCCAACACTCACATAAAATGGACTCTTGGAGAAGACATTCAAGAGTCCATTCTTTTGTATTTTCTTTTAATATTCAATTGAACAATTTCAACTCATTTTTTATTTGTTTAGATAAACGAGGTGAAGTCAGAAATATGAACAGAGTTTTCAATATGAACATCGTACTGACATTTGCTCCAACTCATAGCGTACAGTACCAATTTTGTAGGATCAACATATCCCGATGAATTACTTCAAAGGTGACGGTGGAAACTAATTTTTGGGTAAGTAATTTTTTAATTGTCAGATTGTCTGAACTTCTGAATAACACCTTGAGTATACTACCTAAATCCCTGTCCCCATGGACATGTTTAGGTAATATATAATGTTAGAGGGAAAATAAGGGTCCTGTTTTCTATAATAGTTACATTATGGAGCCCCTGCCTCTGAAATATTAAAAAAATGCTTTTTTTTTTCCTTAGAACTTTAACTTATGATAACGTGTCTTCACTCTTGACACCCCTCAAAAAATTATATATCTACAAATTAAAGAAGATATTTTATATGGGAGGAAATCGGTTCCACTTCAGCATTATAGTTACATAGTAAATAGAACACCTCTGTAAGACCCTTTAATAAATATTTTCCTCAAAACTTTTTGTTTTAAACCCCCCCCCCCATTCCCTTAGTTGGGCTGTACCCATGTTTAGCTATGTTTTTAATAACATGACTGACAAACACTTAGCCACCTCTCACTTAACATTATATATATATATATATATATATATATATGCACACACACATTGCAAGGGAGGTATGACCAGGGGCATACCTTGATATCTGGCACTAAGATCAACTGAACCTATGAATTGACCATTAATGATTTTACCAGTGGTGAATTGACCTAGTACTACTCCAATATTGTAGCCTGGGGGACAAAGTTAAACTTCGTAAATACAAATAATAATTCTTAGATTCACAAACTGTTTGAAACTGCAGTGGAATATTTAAAAAAAAATTTAAATAAATTCCTTCGTGAATTGAAAGAAAAAAAAATTGAAAGAAATTTTACCGAAGAGTGAAAGGGATATTACCTTGATCATAATTTATTTCCCTTGATTTAACATTTGATTTTTTCTCCAAAATATGAATTCAAGTGTTGAAGGAAAGCAGATGAAAATCAACAGAACAAACACAAGCCTTCAAGAATGTTTTTTTTAATATAAATATACTTTTATTTTCTCGTAAGAAGTATTTCTTCTTTTCTATCACCCACTATCATAAAATACAAATCCTCCGCTACGAGCAGGAGGAGAAACAATCCTTACAACCTGGTTGTTATTGTTCGGCTGAAATGTTCACATCTGATGTTTCACTACCAAAACCATGATCACAAGTTTTCTACACGTGAAGAGTTTTTCAGTTGAAAAAGCAGTTTAGGGTTAGTGGGGGGGGGGCGGTCAGCAGACAGGCAGTCCATCATCTCAAAGAAGGCATTCAGAGACAATTTGGGTTGGGTAAGATTAAATTGTAAAAGGCAAGGAAAGGGCAGAGATGAAAAAAAAAAAAAAACAGTTGCAGATAGGGTTGCCAGATGGCCTTGATGCCCAAGACCTAATTCATATGGTCTCGGCTCCAAATTAAGTAGTTTCAGTACCAAAATAGTCAATTAACTTAAAATCCATCATCAGACTAAAGTTGCAGGAAAAACGAGTTAAAATACAATTTTTATTGTTCAACAATATGTATTGATGTCGTATCATATTGTTCACGTATAACTGATTGATATTCTTTGTAAATTTTACTTTTGGACCAAATCTTTATTGTGGGAATTGAACAGCTGTGTTCAATACCAAATTCGCCCAATTTTGGTCATGAAATTTTCCAAAAGGCAACCCTTGTTGCATTGGCAGGGAGGGTGGGGTGGGTGTCCTGTTACTTAAATTCTTCCCATGTAAAAGGGGTCCAGAGTAGTGGGGTGGGCCAAAAAAAAAAAAATAATGAATCAGAATAACTATCCATAAATCTATGTTTTTAGGTGAAGCATTGTCGACCGTTATTATTAAATCAAGATGAAAAAAATAGTAAAAAAAGGGATAATAACAGTTGATGAAGCTTCCTCTAATAAAAAATGATTCAAGATAATGTAGCTATTTCTAGTACAGAAATCAATAACAAAAATGGCACCAAGAGATTGCAGTGGGGAATAGAGGGTAGGTTTAAATATTACATTTGGTCTTCTGCTAATCATACGATTCTCATAGCTCAGTTGGTAAGAGCAGCTGATACAGTTGACCAGGTTTCCCTGAGGCAAAGGGACACGAGTTAGTCTCGGCCAGTGCTTATTCTTCAATTTTTGATCTCCAATGTTTACTCACTACTGTAGATTAACAGCAACTAAAATATTAAGTTGAAAGAAAATACTTGTCTATTTTCATTTTTTTATCATCATTATCATGATAATAAAAAAATGGAAATAACTTACAGATTTTTTTGAGAATGGCTGACCGTTATCGGTGAAAGAATCCCTGACAAGTGATCATAAATTTTTTTCACTAAAATCAAAAAAGATCTTGATGAAGCATTTTTCAAGAGTCAACAAAATAGAATTGAACAGTAAATATAAAATTTTTATCAAAACAAGAATGTTTCGATGGTCTATAATAAATATTTGCAATATAATTTAGTCCAAGTAAATACAGAATTGTTTAGAAAAATTATCCAAAAAATTGTCAGAGAATCATTTTAGAAGTAAAATTCAAAATGTGAGAAAAGCAATTGTTAAAATTAGGATTAAAGAGTAGAAAATATTGTTTTAACAAAAGAATTGAAAAACCAGTAAACTTTTGTTGTAACGGCACTCGATCTAAAAGGTATGTTTGTTCTATATTCTTGCAAGACTATTGTCCATAGGTTTATTCCTTTCATTGGCCAACCTGTAACCCAGACATTACACTGTGAAAGGATTGTAAAAAGGCATTTTTGTATATACTTTTCAGTTTCTCATTATTAATACACTTTGTATAAAATCCATCCGTTATTCTAGCAAATATCATAGAAGTATTTGTGAATCCCGAGGGTGCCGTAATAACAGGAGTCTACTGTAATGAAAATATTCTTTTAAAGGAAAAAGGTGAGTGTATTGGTAGTGGTGGTAGGGTGGGGAGCCTCTGATTTCCAAAAAGAAATTCATTATTGCAAAGATGATTCGTGGACCGAAGTAGGGAGAATGGAGTTTTCAACTTTCAGACTTATTCTCCTGATAAACTCGCCTAACATTAGAACAAACGAAAAAAAAAAAAAAAGGAAAAAGACATCACAAAACAGTGAATGAACATACACAAAGTAAAAACAAAAGGACATGTTACATTGTCCTTGAAAATAAAGAAACAAAGCTTCCATTTGAAAGAACCCACCGAGTTATAAAAAAAAAAAAAAAATCACAATTTGTCTTCAACAAAATGCTTTTAGAGAAATTAAATTTACCATGGGGCAGATAATCCCTTTGTCTTTTGATGTAAAAGAATTGAATCTGAAAGAAAGGAAGAAAACAAAAACAAAACAAAAAAAAAAAAAAAAAAAAAAAAAATGTGTGGGTGGGATTTTATACATCAAAATAATATTAACAAATTTTTCCTTCTTCAAAAATATAGCCATATAAACCACATTTGAACATCTTACAGCACACAGAAGCAAGAGCCGAATTGGAACCAGTAAGAAGAAAAAAAAAGCGATCAAGGGAAGATCAACTCTTTTGCAATAATCTTCTTCCAAGCAAATTGAAAAAATACGGCAAGCAACTCAAAAAGACAAGCAAACTGAATGGATGAAGAAGAGTAATCACAAATACAATTACTGCTACAGTCACTGAAAATGTCAATTTTTCTAGTAAAATTAGTTGAAACTTATCCTATTTCATTTTGTTCCAATGATATTCATTTGTAAATTTCAACTTAAGTATAAAATTTATTACCTTTCCTGATGTATTAAATTGAACATTTGATTTTCACAGTAAGCAAATTTGGGTTGTGCCTCACTCAGTAACTGCATATATATATATATATGAATATTCATAATTGTCAATTTGGTTTGCTTGTCTTTTCAATTTGTTTGCCTTTTTTTTTTTTAATTTGCTTGCCTTATTTTTTGATTTGCTTGGGAAAAGGTAGAGAATGCCTTGATCCCTGTTTAAGGATATCAATGTTGATTGCTATTTCAATACTAAAAGCTAATAACAATATTCAACTGATTAGATTCCGAAGGACAATACTTTACCACTGAAACTGTGAGAAAATCCTTTTCACATCAAAATATTTTTGTTGTATCAAACATTAAAAAAAAGTGCATGATGAATAATTTTTATCACATTTTTTCCTCTCAACAAGCAATAAGAAAAAATAAAAAAAAACGTTGGTTCTTGGTGAGGGGGAATTATTGCTTAAGAACATAGCATGGCTGCCCTTGAACAGGGAGTTTGAAGAGAAAGTATTGGTTTAGATGGATTTTGATACAGCCAGCTACAAGTGGGAGTAAAAAGGGGTAATTATTTCACAAAAGGACAAGGCTTGGAGGAAAGATTCCAGCATCTGATTAAATTGATGGGCTTTTTCTAAACAAAATGTTTACTTTCTGTTGTGTGCACAAAAGCTCCCAACACTCTTTTTTGAAAAATATAGACAGAATATGAGGCCTGACCATGAAGAAATGGAACTTTCAAAACGGTGCATGAAGGAAATGTTTCAGTGTTTGCACGACCTGAATATTATGTAGCAGTGACCTTGACCTCTTGTTAAAAAAAAAAAAAAATGCATCAACTTGTAGAGTGAACATGTATCTAGTGTGCTTGGCTTTCTTTTTCTAGAAAAATAAAGCATCTTAAAGAGCACTGTGTTTGTTTGGAATTTTGTTTCAAATGAAGAAACACTTTTTGGGAGACACTTCTGTTGCAAAATCAGGTATGGAAACTTTTGCACACAGCTTTTAAAAAGTATTTATTATTTCATGATAAATCTTTTCTTGTGAACTGCCAGCTTCTTGCAGATAGTATAACAAATAAAGCAAATCAAAGTTGGTTTAATCCAACAAATAACTTTACCAAAATAAGCCCATTAAACATTGTATTTCTAGCTCTTTTTTTATTTGAATATGTGACCCTTGATCTCATCTAGAATTAGTCATTTTAACTGAGCTTTTTTAAAAGAAATTTTCATTATTTCCATATGGCTTATAATAACCAAATATTATTGTGCTGAAACAAAATTAAGCAAAGTTGTAACTACTCTAAGATTGAATTATGCTTATTGTGAAGAGATTCCTTGGTTATTTGTGAAATAATTACAAAGAAGGATGGATGGATTACTGGTTGAAAAGAAAAAAAAAAAGAAAAGAAAAACTCACTGACTTTTTTGTAGTCTTGAAATTTGATGAAAAGATAAAATTATCCTCTATTTTTACAAAACAAGAAAGCTTGTTGAGCAGGCTTCTGCATGAAGCTTAAAAAAAAAAAAAATTAAAAAAATGAAGCAACAATACTCTCACTCTGGTATTCCAGAGTTATTATCTTTCTTTGTTACTCTGGAATCGTCAGGAAAATTTATCACAAATATTTTAGTCTAAGATTCTATCAGTTGTCCTTAAAGTGAATAATTAAAAATCAGAAAGTTTGTTTGAGTTGTGTCATAAAACCAAAGTTACTTTAAATTAGAGTTTTGCCTCAAGCTTTTTACTTATTCCATTAAACACATAATGATAGGCCCTGTTCACAGTTACACATGCTTATATTAATAGACAGCCATTTGTAATTGTCGGATTGTACAGTGTAAATAGATAGCAACACTCTCGTATTTGTAGATTATCAAAGATGGGCTTTGAGTATTAATGTAACACTATTTTCCGTGATTGAGTTCAATTTAATACAAAAAAAAATGAAAAGTTATCTTGTCTTGAGTTAGTTGAAATCAAGAATTCAATCAAATTTCTAATTACAATGTTTTAAACCCAACTTAATCATTTATGGTTCTTCTACTATCATTATTACCTCCCTTGATTTATAGATAAATAAGTAAAAAAATTTAAAAAATTGAAAACATTGGGAGTGGAAAAAGAAGACAACTTAATCAGTACAATATATTTGTCACGTCAGCGTGGAATGTAAGAAGTTATTTTGAACTTGACAATGGTGATAGCTAATTTTGACAGCTAAATACCAATCTTATTTGTCAGATAAATACAAAAGATTATATATAAGGAAGATAAATGAAATGAAAAAGAAATAAAACAGTAGAGATAGATATAGAAGGAAACCCTAAAATGTTCATTTTCATAAAAGTAAATTGCAATTTTAACTTTTATTGACACAGTATTATTCTAAAGACAGTTACTAGTGAATCACAATAGTCTTTGGTTAGGAGTGTAGGGAAAAAAGCCCCATGACATTCATCATTTCCAAAACTATTTTTCTAACTTCAGACCAATATGTTAGGCCATATTACAACCCCTGGAAGCCCACAATTCACCACAAAATATTTTCAGCCACTTGTATAATTTTTTGAAAATTAATGAATCAAGACTCTTCTTTCTTGGGGAAGACAAAAATTTGTTTATTCTAATTTGGCAAATAACAAAATGGGATTGTCTGCAATTGGATTATAGAGATCAGGCTCTAATCGGTGACGTGAGAAATGTATTGGATTTTTAAGTTGTCTGTATACAGCAATACCTTGAATAGTGGGGTTGATTCATTCTAAAATTTGGCCACTGTTCAAAGTCTTATAATTCATATCATTTTTTTTTTGCTTATACTTAGTTATAACATTTGTTTGCGTAGCCATACTACACCGGAACCCAGAACTAATCAAGGTATTGCTATATAGTGCAGGATGAAACTTTTTTATACCAAAGGGAGATAATTATGATATTTTTGTATCAAAGGGAGTTAGATGGAAATAAATTAGTGAAATGGGACACTAATGGTTTTCATGGGAAAAATCCAGACAAGTAATCATATATATATATCATCTCAAACTTCCTAAAATTTTCGGATGATAAGTTTTTCAACGGAATAAATTTCGAGTGAACATCAAATATGAAATTTTATCATCAAAACAAGAAATTGTTTTGATCGTCAAAAAAAAAAAAAAATGAAAAGAAAAAATTCTGTGTCAATAGATTGGAATTTTGATGTTTGATTACAAAGAAAAAAAAAAACACACACAAAAAAAAATGTAAACTGTTCTGAATCATTGTGGGAAATATTAACAGAAACAGAATAAAGATCCCATGTTTCAATTTTTCATCTTTTTTTTCAAAGCTATGTCTAATAAAAATTCAATAAATCTTCTATTCATTTAATTAATCTTTCTTCTCAATTCTGCCTTTTGGAATGTGGTAAAATTCTCCTTAAGAACAAAAAAGAAAGATGAATTGTTTTCTTTCTCTCTCAAAATCTCACAAAAATAGGAAATATCATTTTGGACTAGGAATTTTTGAGAGAATCTACCCCCAACCCTAAAAAGAAATCCATCATGTCTTCTTGTTTGTTCCATACAACAACGTTGATCTAAGACACTGACACATTTCTAATAAAATACGATGAATATTTCACTTGAAAATATTTCACTAAGACAGTTGAGAAACAATGTATTTTCAAAAAACCTTTTTTTTTTTAATGACTGTCCATTGATTACCAAAGGAGAAAAAAGTAACAAATAAACACAACTAACCTATTTTTTTTGTTTTTAAGTACCCCCAACTCCCTCCGTGAAAAAAAAGTGGCATTGCTATTTTTCTTCAGAGAGAAAAAAAAAAAACAAAAAAAAACACAATTAGAAATTTTCACATATAAAAAAATGATAGCATAATTTTAACATGAACTAATATTGAACTGATAACTTGTTTTCATATAAAGAAACAGAAATATTAATACATTCCAGCAGTAAAAGTAATAACAATAACAAAAATTTCAATGCAATTTCAAATTGAACTTGAGATTTTTTTACCTTGCTTTGGATTGCAAATACATTTTTTTTTAGACTGCATTTACAGCCATTTTCAATCTTGAAAGGATTATACCTTGTTCAGACCAGCAGAAAAAAAAAACCTCTTCATAGGGCAGGTTTTCAGCTAGTTATAATAATAGAAAGAAATTGGATCATTATTATTGGATCATCACAGACACCACAATTTCATTAGGTTGCAAATTGGACTGGAAATTGCTTTGTTGCCAAAGTTAGAGCATTGTAATACTATAGAGCTAACAAAACGCTAGCTATGATGTGTTGTTTTATGGTGAAATCGGATCATTGTAAAATAAATTCTATATGCCATGAAATATTTAATGAAAAAAAAAAAATCACTTACCCAAACATAATTAACAATGTGCAGATATCTTCTATCATGCACAAGAAATGCAACTGATGAGGTAAAATTGAATTTCATTCATGTTCTAATGACTGAATTTAAAGAATAGAAAAAGAAAAAATATTCTCTAAACTTACTGCAATGCAAATCTCTATCAATGTATATAAAATGCAAAATGTATCCATATATTTTATATAAGCCATCATTTTTAACAATACAGGTAAATTAGTTGAAATAATTACCACCTCTGCCAAAGAGGTTATTGTATTCACCCAGGTATCACTGTCCACATGATATCTCCAAAAGTTCAGATTGAATTTCTATGAAGATTTATAGGAGGATGAGTCACGGACTACAGAAGAAGTGATGGAATTTGTTTTCGATTGAGAGATATTTTTATTCTGCTGAAAGATTAAAAAACAGTTAATAAAGAGGCTAAATTTAAATTCCCAGCAGAGTAACTCAATATTTATACAGTCAACAATTTTCTCCCTTTTTTTTTCTAATATTTCATTTTCATTTAGTGTCTAGTTAGTGTATTACATTGGTTGAGGCATGTGATCTCTGTATGCTTTTTTAGTTAATATTGATTTGCCCTCAACTTCAGAAATCTTAGAATCTAAGAAAATAAATAAACAAGTTGCGTTAATGATTTGCTCTTATTCTACATCTTATATGGGTAACCATAGGCCCACAAGCTAAATTTGGCACCTGGCAACATTTTTTATGGTCCATGGCCACTTTAGGCATTTATTTAAATGAAACTCCTTGGACATATATATACACACCAAGGTTTCTATGACTGCTGGGATATGTATGTCCCATAGATCTTTCTTAGAAGTCAACTGAGACATTTTAATTCAGGCATTAAGCCCCCTAATTTGTTAGTCTTGATAGGGTTAATCATTTACTATGAATTCAAAATCATAATTTTAAACAAAGCATACTTGCAATATGAAAGATCTTTTTTTTTAGGTCCAAAGATTCAAATAAAAAGTCACGGTCAGTTTCAGTGACTCAATACACCATTTGATGAAACAGGCTTTTAGCAAACAGAATTTCTAACCATCTAAATTGGATTATTTGAATGAAACTGATTTCAACTTTTACCTTTTTTTCAAATACTGGTATGTTCTGTTTTTTTTTCCTTTTTCATAAATTTTTTTTATTTCCTTTCATTTGAAAATTTTACGGCCATGCACATCTGCTGTTAAAAATGGGTCATAAATAAAATAAGAGAATTCATTAAAGAAAAACAGAAAATTCCAGTCTTTGAAGTAGATGAAGAGTCAATTCAGACGATTAGAAACTCCTTGGTTGCAACTTCTTATAAAAATAATGGAAATTGTATGATATATTGAAAAAAAAAAAAGAAAAAAAAAGAAAAAAGAAAAAGAAAGATAAATAAACTGTAATTATCTTCTTACAGAATGTCCGTAACATAAACAGCAGTTAAAAGAAAAAAAAACTGGACAGTAAACTCCCTAAATTTTGTTTGTATAATCGAATCTCCTTTTCCTTTTTTTAACGTTAACATAGTGTTTTGTCTGATCCATTCTCAAGTCCCCAACAGGTGTATAATTAAAGAAAAGAGGTGAACCTTTTCTCCCCATTCAAAGAGTTTTTTGGACAATTGAACTCTTAGTTGTTTATATTGTTAACACAACATTTCAGCCGGTCAATTCTGCAGCCTTCTTCAAGTGTACAATCCGAATGGTTTGGTATGGTGGTAAACAGAATTCCCACACCTCGTCCGTGTTGAGTAGTTTCACTCAACACAAACAAGATATGGAAATCCAGGCCTAAGAAGGGAACAAAAAGATATCACCTGAATTCAATGTTATGAGTGTGGCTATCATTGGAGAAGAATTCTTTTTACCACCATTATATTCTGATATAAACCTGATGAAGGCTGTGGAATGGATTGTCCAAAATTTCATGTTAACAACAAGGATTTCAATTGTCTGGAAAACTCTTTGAATCTTAATGACTCTTCTTGAAACTATAGAGAATATCTTTTTTCTCCAGGCGAAGGAAAATCATGGTCATTATTCTACCAATCAGATCAATCCAGTACAGAAGTGTTATGTACACAGACGTAACTACCACACCAAGCATTTAGTCAATTCCTAAGTAATTTGAGTTTTCCATAGACTGTTTTTCTAAGCAAAGAAAACCATGTGGTGTTGAAATCTGTACTAGCCTGATTGATAAATTAAACCGACAAGCCAATACATATGGTCTGGTTCAACTTCACCCCCCTCCAATGGTGCTCCCTGCCAAATATCTGAACCCATCTAAAAAGGGGGAGAGGGATTCTAAAGTTTCTCACCCCAGCGGGGAAAGAAACGATTTGATTATACGAACAAAAGTTGGAATGTTAATGACTCCTCTCCAAGTTATAGACAATACTGAGCGATGTAAGTTTATATAAATTCTTTATAGACTGATTGTTAATTATTTGGGGCTTGGTAATACGCAGTTGTGGACAGAATTATACTGTATACATTTCTGCCATTAATCAAAAAAATGAGCATAAAACAATTCACAATGAAATCTGAAAACAATTCATCCGATTATAAAAACTAAAAAAAACAGATTGATCTTAAATACGTGTATATTTTTCAATTTGAATTTTAGATAATTGCAAAATACCTGAGCACAGCTCTGCTAAGGCTTAAACAAGATTTTCTAGATTGACTTTGGCCAGAGAGAGAAATTCTCACATGTATTTCAGCCTACAACAACAGAAGGAATGTTATAGTTTTCTTTTAAAAAAAAGTAAAATTATTTAAAAAAAAAAAAAAATGCATATGATAAAATTTTGATTAAGAGCCGAGAAGAACGAGTCATAATTTTGGTTAGTTAACTTGGATATTCTTTTTCTCTCTCTATACATATATCTCACTTTCTTTCTCTCACTCCATTTCTCTCTTCCTCCCTCTCTTTATATATCTATATCATTCTTTCCCGCCTCTCTCTATACATCTCACTTAATTTATAACATTCTTCTTCCCTCTCTCTCATATATATATATATATATATATATATTTTCTTTCTCTCTCTATGTGAATTATATCACTGTCTGTCTGTATCTCTTTCTCTCTCTCTCTATATATATATATATATCTCTTTCTCTCTTTTTGTGTATATATATATATATATATATATATATATAATATATATTTCTCTCTCTCTCACTATACACTCGTATCACTTTCTCTCTTTCCTGCTTATTCTCTAACAGTTTCAAATTTTCCTCATCCCGCATCTTCAGTCACCCAACACCACAACTAGATCTTAAGCTCAAAGTTAAGACAATCGTAGACCAATATGAAGAGATTTCCCTGATCTAAAAAAAAAAAACAAAAAAAAAAACAACAAAAAACCAAAAATCAATTACATCCTTTGCATAAACAAGTCGAAGATCTCAATAGTTAATCCCAAGCTTGGATTTAAATCAACAATTAATACCAAAATAGTTGGCCAGAGGCTTACATGAATTTTCCCCCAATATATTTATATGAAAAAAAATTTAGTTCAACTTTGGTCCTCAAAATAACCCACTTGGAAATAGATATGGCAGATTTCCTTTGTTGACTTTCATATTATGAATATGCATTTTAAAATAAGATTACAAGCCACTAAAATACCTTGACAAAAATGTGCAAGTTTTTCTCACAGGAGAAGAAAATATCTATAAACAGCAGTTAAAGGCATATCTATATACTGAACAGTGTGATTTTTTGGTTCATTTGTCTGTCCACAGCAATTGGCCCTTAAAATAACAAATTTGCTGATAAACATATTTCCTACCCACCATTTGAAACTATAAAAGTGACTTCACTTATTCAAGTAGTAGACACTTGAATAAGTATATATAAGTTTAGTCACTTTTAAATGAAACCTCAGATGAAGTTGAGATGTAAACGTTTTCTTTACACTGTATATAAAAATCATCTCATTGAAATCCAATTATGTCTGAATTCTTTCAAAGGTAATAACTAGTGTTATCAAATTTTTGTCACCCATGAAGAGTTTCTGTATATATTTTTTCATTTATAACTTTATGTTCATGTTCTTGAAGATTTAATAAAGTGCATATCCATTATATGAAACAATAAAAAAATCTATCAATGATAATGGCTTAATAAAGAACAAAATAAATGAAGCAAACTCAAAAAGCCACTTATGACCTGAACAAATCAAGGGAGACAACTTTTCTGTAGCAGCAGAATTATTCCTTGTCCAATATAGCTGTCATGGACTTGTCTGGCTGGGAGCTGGTTGGTGCTTTTGTCATGTCATGTCCAGGGTTGAAGCAGTAGTATTAGTAGTAAAATGTGTTGGCAGTATCAGCAGGAGAAATAAGTCAACACAGAAGTACTATGTGATCCAAATCTTGTTGAAGAATTGCATGAAACTGTCATAAATCATGAATGTGATGGCCACATCCAGGCAAACTCGACTCAGCCGGGGAATGGTTCCTTTATAAAAGCTGAAGACAAGAAACAAAGGAGTTAAGAGATTAGTAAATAAAACACCTTTGCAATAGTTGGGATCCTAGATGTAATATGTGTAAAGATTTAGAAGCTATTCCTCTATATAGAAGAATTATCTGATAACTAAGTATAGAATTGTGTATCAAATATTGTTATTAATGGTTTTGTATTAGAATAGATTTTTTTGCCCGGTATTTATCAATATTATTGTTGTGTGTGTACAGATTTTTTTGATTATGTCTGGACTCCCTAAATGAAAAAAAAAAAATCTTGCAAGGGGAATAAGTATTAATCTTTCCAGGGCTCTACTATTATACAAGTACTGGAAATAATTTTCAAGAAATTTCTGACTGGAAATGGGTTAACATTTCATGAAAAAGACGCTTGGATAGAGTTCTTTTTATGTTTTTTTGTCCCCCCCAAAATAGTTAAGAAATACTAGTCCAAAAAAATAATTATTGAAGAAATAATAGTCCTCAAATTAATGTTATCAGTTACTATTTATTATTTTGAATCTTTTTTTTTTTTCAGTTTCATGCCTGTCTGGGTTCACACCGCTATGAATACGAAGATTCAGCAAGACACACTTGATCAACAATCATCCCTTTTTCATAAATGCTTCCAAGTGAGAGCCTGGTCTTAGCAATCAGTCGGAAGACCATTCAAGAGAGAAATGTGTAAGACACCTACATGCAATCAAACCTGATTCAGGAAATGAGTACTTACGCAGCTGGTCCTTCATGCTTCATCACTTTCATTATACAGTCAAGAGTGTTCTTGTATTTGTGGGCTTCAAGACCCTATAATAAAAGCACGAAAAATCAAAATCAATAAAGGCATTTATCTTACACAAATATTTTTTTTAACATAATCTCCTCCCTTATCAATGCACTTAATTTCAGTGGCAAATATCAATTTTATAGGTTCCGTGCCTTGAAGTGGGTTGGTTTAATGATTAAACTTTGGGTTATTAAAACCACCCACTACAAGACCTGGACCCTATATAAACACATAATCTCCATTATGCTTTTCTTGAAAAAGCCAGAAAGCACAGGTGAAACATTGAAATAAACCTAAGAAATCTCATTTTTACAAAACAGGGTCTTCTGAAATTGTCATTTCACTCTATCATTGTCGTATAAATCATAATTCACATTGATACACGGGTCACATTCATGTATGTTTTACATTTATTAAATATTCTGTTATACATATTAGTTGATTTGTATGAAACTTTAAAACCATTTTGAACATGTAATGGAGATTTTCTGTTTCCAGTAATTTTTTTTAAAGAGAAGAATCCTGCACGAGAGTACCATGTTATATATTCGGTGATGAACGGGTTCAACTGATGTCACAGAAATTCAATGAAGATGAGTGATTACTTCATGAAAGATGGGAAAGCTAAAGTAACCATTAAATTGTAAAAAAATGTTATAAATTCTACTCGTGATATCATAGGTTACATGATCAATGATTTATATGGAAACTATTTCCCAGTTAAAGGCTGTTCATCAAAATTGCCAACATAGTTTTCTTCAATTTTCAAATTGGTCTGGCCAGCTATGTATCATTTTCAATGAAGCTAGAGGGATGAAAATTTAAACATTTACTCCTTATTATGTTTAGAAAAAATTGTTTTTTGTTCTTTGGACCCCCCCCATGTCCAATTCACAATGTAAGTTTTTGCTAAAAGTTAAAACTATGGATGAATGAGACCACTGGAGAGGAAATTTCAAATTATAATTATCATTATAAATCTACATAATTTGATGCTTGTAAGCATTGATGATTTTAGATCTATCATGAGAATTGATAGGAAAAAAAATTCTCAAAAAACAAAAAACAAAAAAAAAAACAAAACAAACGAACATTCCACTGAAATGGAAACCACAGGAATAGATAGAGAAAAAAAAATTTATGTCAGTTAACTGGGGACCCCCAAAGTGAATTATTGAGATTTTGGACTCATCTAAAATCCATTACTAAACAAAAATCATCAATTCATATTACATGGGGTATAATTTTTGAGTATTCCTAGCCCCCCAAAATGGTGCTGATGGTATGTTATGCTGAGTTGTCATAGGTTGGGGTGGTGGTGAGTAAAAAACACCAAATTGTAGGAGAGGGAGGGAGGGAGGGAGGGAGGGAGAGAGGGAGGGAGGGAGGGAGAGGCAGCAAGTATCCCTTTCCTTTAACAGCTCACTCCAAAACAAATGCTGAACACTATTTTTTAAAAATTTTTCATAAAAGTGAAAAAGTGGCGTAAAACAAATTTTCAGATATCGTCTAGAATTTTGAGAAGAGTCATCAACATTCAGAGAGTTTCTACAACAATCAACTCATCCTTGTTATTTTTGTGATTCACAAAACATTTGGGTAAATCCATTTTACAGCCTTCCTCAGGAGTACTTACTATTCATGTATAAAGAGATAACAGTAGCCAACAGAAAATTTTTCTTCAAACAGCAATGCTTGTAATGTAGGATGCAAATGGTTTTAATTCATTTCTTTAGAGAGAGAAAAGTGAACAGCATCCTGAAAAGAAGTCCTGATAATCGACAGGGAATGCGATCAAAGAGTGATAAGAGTATAAGGAGTGGCATAAATCCCTGTGGAATTCAATTCGATGTGGCTTTCACTACCGAAAAAGAACAAGGTATAGAAGTGCTGGCCTTTCAAAGAAATGAAATAAAAACATCTGTATCCTACATAAACATCGATATTTGGAAAAAAAAAAAAAAAGTCTGATTGTAGCTGTTACTTGACTCTACTTGAAAAAAAAGAGTCCACCTCTTTACATACAAAGAGTACACCTGAAAAAGGCCGTATAATGGATTAACTGAAATGTTGGGTGAATAACTGAGATAACAAGGTGGATAGCTGTATATTTTCTTTGAATCTCACCTGCATTCGTGTCTTAATGACATCAATTGGCGTATTGCCAAACACGGAGACTGCACCTGCCACGGCTCCAAATAACCCAGTCAGAAGTGTTGGTACTTTGACATTAGGGTCACCTCCACGGTACCTATCTTTTAATGTTTCCATCACAAAGAACCGCATTGCTTGATTAGAGCCCTGCTTCATGATGGTCGGTGTCAAGCCTTGGTATGTCCCTCGGATTCCTAAATGGCAGATGAAGAAGGAAAGAAAAATTCTGACATTTTAAAAAATTTTTTTATCTAGGTAAACTTTGACAATTTGTGACATAAAAAAAAAACAAGAGTATTTTTCATTAGTCCTCGCCACACTAAATAATTATGGCTATCACAGTTCACCGTATTTTTGTTTGTTAAATAAATGTATGGAAAAAGAAGTTTACGACACAGAAATGTTCAATTTTATGATGGTAGATTCAAACAGCTTTAAAACTTACACTATTATGTTCCTTCTGCTCCGACTGTAGTAAAAAGTTAGTTTCATTCAATAAGTTCAAATAAAATGATGTTAGGAAATTTATTTTGAAAAGAATTCCATGAAGGACAAGTCTAATACTTTTGACTATATTCTTATAACTCTAAAAAAAAAAAAAAAAAAAAAAAAAAAATTATTTAATAAAAATTTATTTTGGAAAAAAAAAACAAACAAAAAAAACTTGAATTACAAATGCAAACTAGGATCCGAGCAAAACAGATCATTCTTTTCAAACAAATGGCAGCCATTACAACCGATCGTGTCAGACAAAGATGTTTCCCCCAACTCCAGACAAATAATGATTTCTACTACCAATTATGGAGGAACAACTGTTTGAAAGTGAAATTCAGATATTAGACAATAGCAAGACCACATTTTTGAATTATCGAGAAGGGACTCTCCCTGTCTCGATGGTCGAGAATACACCCACTCATCACCCGAAGACTGTCGGAGAATACTATGGCCGAAAGTTTGCATTCAAGAAATAAACCAAGATGAAGATAAAAGTCTGCACAAAACTTCGCATATGATATTCCCTCATCTAAAAAATTCTGTAAGCCTTGGTTCAAGGGGGGTAACTCTGTGAGCCTTCGAAGCTGTTAGCATTATTATCTAAGATTCGTCGGCAACTTAGCTGTTATCTTATCAAGATGATAACCTTGGTTTGTGATAAGTCAGGGCAAAGATTTATTCATTTTGAGGGCTTTTAACTTTTTTTTCTTTCTTTTTTCCAACATTTAAGTAACAAAAAATAGTGAGCTATGAAAGCTATAATTATATAGTGTGGTGGGTACTGACAAAAAGGACCTGGTACATTCATTAGAGAGATAGCAACACATTTGTAAGGAGTTTGTCCCCATTGGGTGCCCTATGAATGTGTGGGTGTCCAATTTTGGTTAGGTGAAGAAATAACTAATCCTTTGTGGCTTGTCATATTTTTATGCATGCATTCATTAAGACCGCAACGATACATTTTTCCACAATACATGTATCACAATATTTAACTCACGATGCGCAATACAAGATAAGCTTAGGTAAAAAAAAATTCCAATAGAGAAGTATTTAAAAATTCAACGTAAAAAAAAGAAAAAAAAAAAAAAAGATATATTCATATAAATGCCAGAGGAATGCATTTGAAGTTTAAAAGCATGTTCTAAAACATTTATTTCATTTAATATCATTTGTTGTATTGGTGATAACAAAAATGTATGACTAGTTACCACCACCTCCCAGCATTTTCACTGTGCATAAATTATCAGAATTCATATAGATAACACGATTCAGATAAGAAAGAAATATTGTCTAGATTTCAAATACCCGTATACAAGCTCAGTCTGACTTTAACTGATTAGAAGTACATACTTTATCAAAACAAAATGACTCTTTATTCAACATAAGATATGAACAATGTCTTTTTATTACAAAAAAAAAAAAAGAAAAAAAAAGAAGCTATTCTCCATCAAAGGTACCTCGCAGCTCATTTTCAGCATTTATAAGGAAAAATTTTGTAAAAAACATATAATTTCTCTAGAATTGTCACTTTCATCAACATTCTGTTGGATTACTTCACATCCACAATACGAGTATAATTAATCAAATAAATTACAATAGAACAAATCTTCACTATTAAAAAAGCATATTTTTCATATCAATTACTTTTTGAATGAATGCATGTGATTTTAAAAAAAAATTAAGGTTGATGGGTTATGATGCATCAGTATGGGTTATATTTTGTACATTGCATCATTATCCACTGTATATTAAATGTACATGTAGTTGCAAAAAATGAAAGAATAGATATGAGTTTTGTAAGAAAAAAGTTCGATTTTACTTGATTTTTAAATAAACTTTCAATCATATCAAAACAATGTATTTTTTTTTGTAAAGAATTAAGTAAATTCTAACTTCTTTTCCAAAAAATGAAAGTAGTTTCAATTTGATAAAATACATATGAATAAGTTTGATGCCAAAATAATGATGGAAAAATGTCTTAAAAGCAGAAAAATTTATGTTTGATCTTTTGTAGTGAAAGTAAAAGAAAAAAAAAAAAAAATCATCAAAAATGGCTTATAACACTGGAAATAATGAGCAAGGTACCATCAATGAAAAATGGCCCCCAAAATATTAAATGTCTCATATGGGTTTACAATAAGGAAAACTTTTTCGTTTGAAATGTTCAGAATGTATTTTGATGGTAAAAACGCAAAATAACGACATGGATTTATTTTTTTTAAGTGAATTCCATTGATTTGAAAAAGAATGGTTTAAAAAAAAATTTTTTTCGGTTTTTATGATACAAGAACAGTAACAGTGAAATATTGTTTTTATATATTTTTGAAATTTGTGAATATCTGATTCAATAGAAACTGAAATACCACGGTATTTTGATCATTCCACTGTCAAATGTAGTTGTACCAAAGAAACAGAAGTTAGCCTTGAAATGTTTACTCTGCAACATAGCACCCAATCTCTCATTATGACTTCTGCACTGATAAAAGTTTCTACTGACAATTGTAGAATTTCCAAAATGTGGATGGTTTATAGATTGGGCAGGTTTACTAACTGCCATCTGAACTATGATGTAATTTATGAAAATTGGTTTGGTTTTTTCAAGACAAAAATTCAGTCTTTTTTCATTCTATAACTAAAATAAAGAGACAAAAAAAAAAAAATCTTTGATGAGCTAAAAAATTGTTGGGGGGGTGGGGTGGAATTGATTATTGCTAAAGTGAAGAATATTGCAATGCATCCGTAAATCATTACAGCTCTAGCATGCATGGAAGTCGACTCATGTTAGTCCAAATCAAAGACTTTTCTGTGTTGGCTGTAGAGGACAACCTGAAGGCTCCTCTTTTATCTGCTACAATCCTTTTGAATAGGGAGGGCACTATTTAATCTCCTATTTTTTCTAACCTAATCACATAGCTTAGGGTGTACTCAATTAGCTTCCTAGTGCACAGGGAAATTTGTCCTGATTAATTTTCCCAGCTCTTTGTTCATACCAGGAAACGAACCCAGATCCATCGGAGCAGACTATAAATTTTTATAATACGAGTGAATGAAGGCCACTTTTATTTTTGAATATAATTAAGTCTCAAATTCATGAACTGCTTCGTACCATTCCTACACACAACGGAACTTTTCGATGGATAGAAAAAACGAAAAAAAAAGAATATCCATTTTCATTTTATGATTGAGCAAAAACTCACCTTGTTCTTTGATGATGTGTTTTACGCCATGGAAGAAGCCCTTGAATTTGGGGTTGGCTGAGGTTTGGTCGTTGATGAATTTTACCTTCAATGTCTCCATTGGGGTGACAGCAAATATCGCCTCAGAGACACCAGCACCTGAAATGAAGATAATCAGTGGCCATTTTGACTTTGTGCTAAAATTTGGAGAAGGATGATTGAAGGAGAGGCAAAAGAAATTGGTGAACCAGAGAGAGAGTGAGTGAGAGAAAAGATAAAAAGGGAGATTTAAAAGAAAAGAAAAGAAAATTCAGATCACACACACATAATGTAATTTACTAAGCATAGCTTAAATTCATCACAAAGCCAAGTATTGGACATCCAGCAAGAATAGAATTCACTACTCAGTTGTAATAATCTGTGTGTTAGCTTACTCATGGGTGTAAGCAGAAATAATTGCCAAGACTGAAACTCAATTATTGCCAACTCCAAAAATATTTTTGTGTTAGTTTGACTGCCAAAAAGAGCCAAATGAAAAATTGCCCCCCATCCGAGGATGCTGAAAATGGTAAAAAAAATAGCCAAAATGTTTAAGCACTTCTGCGCTAATTAATCAATTTCTGCACTGCCAAATTTTTATTTGTCAAAGACGGATATAACATTCACGCTTACTAACCATTACGCCATAAGCCTTTATTTGCTACTTCTCTGATTTTGATAAGTAAGAATCTAAAATATTCCAAGTATGCATAATTATTTTCACATGTTAGATAGATACACATTTATGACAATTATATGATATATCTCCTGTAACTAAATCCATCCCATTTAACTGATGGATCACCCAAATACAAACAGGATAATTTATAACAATTAGCCACAAGCATGAAAATAAAAACTCACTTTCCCTATGGAAGATAAATAAATAAACAAAAAATATGAAAGAGAATTAATACTAAAAGACAGCAAAATTTACCAACAGATAGATTTACCGGTATAATATCCAAATCAATTTTGAAAACCATAAGCCAATAATGTAACGAAGAGAATATTTTGAAAACAAAAATCAGAAAATAAATTTTTTAAAAATTTAACGCAACTAACAAACCTGAAACCTGAAGATACTACGAATGGAACAATCATAAACAGGAAAAATGGGAAAAGTATAAAAATGATAGGGCGGAGCTTTTCACCCAGAGGAAAAAAATACACACTCCCTAATAACGTAAATAGGGATCTGATGAAAAATCAAATCATTTGCCTGAAGGCGTGTTTGTGTAAATCCATTATTTCATCATATCTAAAGCTGTACTCTAAACGTTTTTGTATTGAGCACTTTTACGAAATAAACCCACCACACATTGAATTACAAATGTGAACTTTGAGATATATATATGTTAAGCTCAATGGTAAGAGCAACACTATGTTAAAACGGCTACCCTATTGGTCGCAGGTTCGATTCCTGTAGCAGCAGAATGAGAATTTCTATACAATATAATGCGATTTATTATCATTCTGTCGGATCATATATCCATTTCTTAATACACAACTGTCGCATCGAAAGAAACAAATAAAGCAAATATAGACTGAGAATAAACAAGATGAGAATTTGGAGTGAAAACAGTTATTTGGGCCTTTACATTACCAGTGCCTGTTTAGCTCAATGGTAAGAACAACACTACGTTCAAGCAGCTACCATATCACTCTCAGGTTTGATTCCTGCAACAGCCCCGTTTTCTGTGATTATTTATTCAAGTTACATTGTCCAGGCCAAGTGATATAGCAATTTATAAATACATGCTCATATATATTTGATTTAGTTTGTTACTTTATACTTTTTAAACTGAAAACATTGTAAAATAAATAAATATTGTACAATATCATAAAACATAAAAACAAAATATTTTCCCTTTCTCTTGTTATTGCATCAGAAATAACAAAGAAAAAAAAAGAAAAAAAAAGCACTGCATTTTATTCCTTTATTTATTATCGTACAAAATAAATTTCTTCAACCATGAAAAGGAAAGACCGAGTTATTTCAAAATACTTTTAATGCTATTTGCACTAAATCAGGAAGTGTTTGTTTTTCCTATGGTTTTCCTGTTCCCTTATATTAGTCTGATCCTGGTTGGCTGATCGTTGTATATATTTACATCCTTGTTGTTCTCAGGTCATAACAAATAACTTTTGGTTACTTGTGCTGAGACTCGAGTTGATTGTGTGTTGCTAATGAATGAATCGTTTATTCAGTCAGTCTAGCTCATAACTTTTTTTGTTCTAGGGTGATGAATGTTATTTTCCGATAGATTATCTGTAAAAAGTATAGAAAATGTGAATTATTCCATTCAAGCTTTGCTTTTGCAACCAGGACAGTGATAATTTGAAATCTACTTATTTCAATATGACAATGGGAAAATTTGCACATTCTTAATTACATCAAGTAAGAAAAACAATTACAAATGGATATCTTTGTCCTGGCCACAAAAGCAAACTTTGAAGGGAATAAGTGACACTTTCTATATTTTTCATACAAAGGCAATCAGAAAATAACACTCACTACCCAGGGACAAAAATCGCATTGCACAGTATAATCAGCTTTGACCTTTGCTTCCAGAGCAAGACGCTGGTAAGTGAGAATAAAAGCTCAAGGTTCATCCACTGCTAGACAGAATGAAAAATGTCAATTAAATAAAGTAAAAAAAAGAGAAGAAAGAAAAAGAAAAAAAAAAAATTTGATTATAAATATATATATATATATTTGATGTATAGAAACACATTATTCCACTGCCACCCTGTAATAATTCTAAACACTTGATAACGACAACACCAAGCTTTAATGAACTTGAAAAAACCCACAGCAACTCTAGGAATACAGAATCAGACAGACACCTCTGGCTTACATGTTGTATAAACTCTAAATGCGTTCCTACATAAAGAGGCACTAATTTAAACTTCAATAAGAATAACATCCCTCATTCAAACACAAATGTTATTCCACTTTGTCAATTGGAGCAACATCCCTCATTCAAACACAAATGCCATTCATAAATATAACACACCCCTTGTGTCTTGGAGTAGATTGTATTTTGGTATCAGTTTTTCTTAAAAAAAAATCATTGAAATCTTCTCATTCCAAAGAAGCAATAATTCTTTATTTCTATGGATAACTTGTAAAACTGAATTTGAAGTCGATGCTATTACTATCTTAGCTCAATTTAAAAGAATAATGTATTTGAATTCAGAATTCACCTTAAAATACAACAAATTACATGTTGGCACTTATAACCTCATCTTCAACTCTAAGAAGTAGCCAAATTAAGGTTCATATAGAAGATGTGTTTGTTCATAAACTCCTACTCCAGGTAGTGATACGTAATAGGAGCATGGAAGGCAGAAGGCCAGAAATATTGGAGTTTCTTTTGTACATAACAAGATCTAGGCACCTGTTCATATTTTCATGTGTGTGTTTTGTTGTTTTCCCAGGCTGAAGAAGGAAAACAGAGCATTTGTCCTTAGAAGGTTAAGGAGTTGAACCTCAGTAACCTAAATGAGCTATTAGAGTTGAGTGTCACAACAGGCTGGTCATGTCAGGCAGGTCTTGATTAAATATGACATGTTATTGGTACATTTCCTGAGCGCTGATATACATAACTGGTACACAGATAAATTATATGCGTAGGTGTGTTATATATATGTATATATATGTTTCATGCTGCAAGAATATAAAAACACCATCCAAACTTTGCACTTTGAGAGGGAGAAACAAAATAAAATCTGGGATTACTATTTATAAAAGGACAGTAAGTTGTGTGTCTACAGATACACTTCAAGAGCCGTTTTTCTTTTGCAGGGTTGTCACATGTTCCCATTGACTAGTCTGAATTCAACAATCGATACACACTCGCAGGGAAAACATCACCAACAAGTGTGGAGGAGTACTTTCAAGAAGGATTGTCCTACAATAGTCAACTAATCTATCATCCGATCAAATTATTGCTGATTGAATTCAGAGTTCAACTCAGGTTGGTTTTGGTGAAGTGTCACTGATTTGCATTTTTAATCGAAGATCAAGACATTTTAAAACTCATATTGCTACGACCCAACTCTCAATCATTGCAGATGTCTGGCGTCACAAGACAATAGTAAAATTAAAAACAAAGATAGCTACATCAAAACTTTTCTTTACAAAAAAGTGGTTAACAAAGTTGAATATTTAAAAATAAAATAGAGAAAAAACTTTTTGTAAGTAATTTCAATATCTTCAAATACCTCATTTACCCCTCTTGTAAAACCAATTATTTATTGAACTGACAAATACTCATTTTGCCTGTGCACTCATTCTACAAACAATATTTTAGATAAACTAAACCCCAAATTTATGACAAAACTACAAAGCAAAGAATAATTTATAATACAAAACTATTTATGAGCTATTTTCTAATTCAATGTTTACTTTTATCAACTTTCATTATTGAAAAGATATCGATATTTTACGTCCAAAACTGAGGCATTAATAACATTCAAACATCTAAATTTTCCTGAAAATAATGTAAAAATAGACATAAATAATTAACCAAAGTTCCTTGTGATGATACAAAAAGTTGCCATTTTTATTTCGTCCAGATGAAAAGAAAGTGACATAAAATTCTTTCTCCCTATTAATTGGCTAGGACATCTGACTTGATTGTACAAAATAGAACTGTTTCTGTCACTACGATTCATCCGCCGACACCATTCACAGACCTTTTTAAGGTTGTATGAATACTCGTGAACCGTTGATCGCCGATATATATTGATCACCAATTGGACTCAAAGAATTGACGATTAGTAACCGATTGTAAATGCATAGCTTAATGCATAACCTGGTCCTTTCAGTTGTTAAGCTCCACCCCTCAATTTTGATTGACAAGACAAGACAACACAGGTAAAGCACAAATGACCTAGACAGAAGATAGCAATCAAGGGTCAGATTTAAAATTTAACTGGATGGGGTGTGTGTGCAAATTTGCCAATTTGCTTCAAAAAGAGAAGAAGAAAAAATGAAATAGATAGGGAGAGAGCATATCAGTGTTTATCTTGCAACAAATGATTATCAAACAAGACCGTCCCTTTGACAACTTTCAGAAACCAATAGATTAAACATTTCAAAGTTGAGATGAAGAAAAAGTAAAAGCAAGAGAAGAGAAAGGTGGGGCACAGCGAGAGAGCAAGAGACAAAGAGAGAGAAAAGGCAAAGAAAATAGTGGAGAAAAAGAAAGAGAGAGTGGAGATTACAGAAAAATAAGAGGGAGACTGAGAACGAGAGATTGAAAAGACAGAAAGAGAGAGAGAAAATCCACTGACAATATAGGAGAGAGAGAGAGAAGCCATGAAGTAAAGAGAAATAAAGTAAGAAAAACCCAAGTTGGGAGAAAGAGAGGTGAGAGGGTAAAGAATAGAAACAGATACACAAATAAAGAGGTGTAGCATTTTGAAAACGCCCCCACCATCCCCAAAAGTATCATAAGTAGTAGTTTACCCCAAATCTCTAGCTATGCCTCTGGACAAGTAGGGCATCTTGGATTCTAATCTGTGTTGATAAGACAGAATAAATGTTGGAAGATGAATCCAGAGAACTGAAAATCAATATTGATTTTGTTCCAATGTCATGAAACAAGCAAGAACGTTTCAATTAATGATAAAAATAGAACAGCCTTTCTGACCTGGTATTCTGTGAGAGGTTGTTAAAAGGTTCCACATTAACTCTATATATGCACAGAAAACAACCCCCCCCCCAAACAGCAATGGGGGGGGGGAGAAATTCATTTTAGTTTTTTCAATTATATACAAGTCTATATGACCTTTGACAACTTACAATCATTATAAATTTTAGTTTTACAAAAAGGAAAATTTCTAAAAAGCTACAATATTACAATATAATGAGATAAAATATTTTTTAATTGGTTTCCAGACTTGATTTCTCTTGATTTATCAACGATGGTAAAAAAAAAAATTCTGATTTCCCATGGGCAGAGCCAGAGATAGGAGTAAAAAAAAAAAAAAAAAAAAGCAGATAGGTCCCTCTCCATTCAGATTTGTTCAGATAAAATATTCTCCCACTCATCTTGAATCTGGCTTTATCTAGATAAACTAACTTGCTGTAAACAGTAGAATCCTGATAATTACTCTTAGATTATAATACATAAATTTTTTTAAACATCTGTCCTTGGCTGCACATATATTTTTATGAGTGGTTTCCTCGAGGCATGAAAGTAATTTCAAGGGTTCCTTCAGCCTAAAAAGGTTGAAATAGAACAGATATGAGATTGAAGGCAAGGCAAGCATATGGGGTGCAGAGGAGGTTTCTGAAGAAACTCTCCCATTGGAGAATAGAAGGTAGAAATTAGGGAGGAAACCATAGAAAAAGAAAAGAACCAAGTCATTGAGAAAAGGTTCAAGTCGGTAACACTAAAGGAAAATGTTTGCTTAAATGAAGAGCATTTCTTTTGAATATAAAAAGCCTATTGCAAGTCAGCAAGTGTTACCCACGATAACTTTCAGATAATTCATCCAATTGGTTTATCTACTTAGTGTGTATCATTATATTATCAATCAGTACTTTAACTCTAAAATTAATAAGAAGAATTGGATGTTAATATAGAAATAACTTCTGATCAAAATTATCTCCTTCTGACCAATAGATGAATTTTTTAAAATTCAACTCACAGAAGATTTCCACTGTGTGTTGCAAGCGGTGTATGAATTCTAGAGTTGAAGTCTGTGGTTGGACATAAACTGGCAGACCTTGGGGAAGGCCTGCTGTTTTTTTTTTTTGTTCCAGAGCCTCATGGAGCCTCTGACCTTGTCCAGATCATAACATCATCTTATTTCTTGCTAACCACAATTTTTCCTATGATCTTAAGGGGCCCATGTTGTGAGTTGCAATGTCCAGCGGTTGTCTGATATGTTTCAAACATGGCCTGTCTAATGCCATTCAAGCTTCCTAATGGCTTCTAGTATATCTCATGTCAAGTAAATACTAATTCACTAGTGCACTGTTGATCGAACATTCTTACGTCATCTCTTTATGGCTTCACAGTTCACGGAAGCTTTCAATTCTTTTGCTTCTTTATATAAAAGATGAATTGCAAATCAATAAGTACTAGCAGCAACCTGGGGAAATTTTATGATTTAATCAGAAACAACAATGAGAGAATCGTGCTCAACCTTACATGGGGAGATCACAAGACAGCACAGTATATAAGGAAGAAAATGGGAGTCCGAGACATCATAGAAACTATTAAAAAATTCAAATGGCAATGGGCAGGCCAGGTTGTAAGAATGAAAGATAACCGATGGACATCACGCCTCACAACATGGATCCCCAGAGATCACATAAGAAACCGAGGTCGATAGAACACAAGATGGAGAGATGAACTTGACAAATTCAGGAAATACTGGCTCTGCGATGCCCATGATAGGGAATTGTGGCGAATCCTGGGGAAGGTCTATGTCCAACGACGAACGTTAAAAGACTGATGATGATGATGATGATGATAGCTGAAATTGTAACAAGTGAACAAAACTATTGTTTAAATGTCTTTATACTTCCACACATTGTCTCTCTGTTTTTTTCTCTCTCCTCTTACCCCACCCTCTTAAAACATATCCCTTCAAACATCCAACAGTCATCTCTCTTTTCTCCCCACTGTTGGTAACATTCACGTGTTATCATGGCATCATTTCATTAGGTGGTAGCAGATAACACACTTTAATGATTGAGATTTGTTGGCCTGATTACAAAACTGTATTCAGAGAAGATTGAACTCATTGTTAGTAGAGTAACAGACTAAAACTTTAACCAGGGCACAGCCATGAATGCTTTGCAATAAACAAATCCTATTCATGTCTAATGCTTACACACACACCCATGGGCATCACAGTCCAATCTCACATTAGTTTAAGCTTTTCTTGGATTGGTATTGACTGGTGTTCATACACTTGACGGTACCATTGAAAGCTTTTTAACAAGGTCTGTTTGGAAAGTATCCAGCTACTTAATATTGATAAAAAATAAGCCTACCTTAGGAAATGATGTATTAGACCCCTTCAAATTACTTCCCTTGGAACTTCACACTCTCTCAGTGTCCCTTCTACTTTTCAAAACAGTCAGCAAATTTCTATCCCTTTTCATATGAGCATTTGTTTGTGTGTTCCAGCACTCTTGGTCGTACAGTTTTGTCTACAGAATCAAAAATTGGCATCAGTACTCCACTACACTCCATCTAAAAATGTTTTCAAAAAAATTTTTTTTTTTTGGGGGGGGGGTCTAGTATCTAGATTCTTCCGATTCTAAATGTTTCTTTTACTCTATTCTAGATGTTTTCCAAATGCCAGTGCAGTCATTGATAGAATTCTATTCTGCCCCTATTTAATCTCCAACGGAATTTTTTTTTTTAATACAATGTCAAAATTTGATGCCATGGTTGTTCAATTATTGACTGTAATAGCAAGTTCTTTAATTTCATCAATGGTCGAAAATCTCTTTGAGAAAAGCAAGAGGGTCACATGGAGCCAAATCTGGAGGCTGGCAAGAATGGGTGATGCGATGCTTTGCCAAAAAGCCCCACAGGAGATGTGAAAAATGACTCGCTTTGTCATTGTCAAGGAGACAGTGACAAATTCAAAAGTGTCTCATTACCAACTGAGTAACTCCATTGGAGAGTGTGTTTACACATGGGCAGTAAGTTTCCCTCTGTTACATCACAACTGGTTCTTGAAATATCCAAAATAGCTGGATACTTTGAGGACAGACATCATATAAGCTATTTCTAGAATTATATATAAACAAAAAAGATTTGTAGATGCACTCACATATCTAGTACTAATTGCTGTGACTGACTGAATGACTGACTGACAGACATACCCTGATAAGAGAAATGTCAATGGTTTAAATTGTTAGCCACCTAGCTCCCACTGCAGATAACGCTGTGTGTCCTTTCCTGCTGCAGGTGACATCAGTATTGTATTCTCATTTGGTTTTTGGAGGGAATAAGAATAAGAAAAATAAAGAAAAGAATTATGTCCCTAGCTAGATCTTTACACATGAATACTGTATTTACTTGAGTACAATGATCTCGAATATACTGCACCCTACTTTTTGTAGCTAAAAATCAGTGATCTATCAATAAATATCAGTATTTTTACACTCGGGTATAAATGCTATTCACCAGTAAATTTCTCACCTTTTACACAAATAAATACAGTATATGTCAGCTACACCTGTTAGTTGATATAATTTGTATAGAAAAAAAAAAAGTATTGTATCTTTCAGTGGGTAAGGGGACCTTTAGATAAGACTACACCCCTATTTCAGTCTGAATTTCATGGCTTTTAGCTCACTGTTTGGATCTGGCCTATAAAACCCCTCACCCTTAAAAAATAGGGTTGTCTTATCTGCTGAAACATACAGTAAGTACAATTTTGAATTTTTATGAGCTGATGCACCCACAGTTTGACTCTCAGGCTTACTTAAACACCGAGAGCAATATTCGAACCATTAGCAGAAAAGACTCACAAAGTCATGAGGAAAAAAAAAAAAAAAAAAGATGATCCCACTCTGGTTGAAGAACAATGGAAAAAACACCAAAGTGAAGGAGGGAGAGTCCAAAACACTCTGAAAGGGGGGGGGAATAGTTTGAAGCAAATGATAGGGGCTATTGAAAACATGCAATGAATGGTTAGAGTGTTCTATTCAGCAGATGTTAGTGACACGACAGAACAGCAAAAAAGTTGGTGAGTAGGACATAATGAAAGGAAGAAAGAGTTGACCAAATCAAAAAATGCACAAACACACACACAGAGTTAGACAACAGAAAGAAAATCATAGAATCATTGCTGCAAATGTCATGTGACTTCATGGATGCTTCTATATCCGTAAAAAATCAACTTCAATTTTCTGAATAAATTTGAACACACACAAAAGAACATGTTAGCTATCAATGATCTAGTGTTCACAAATAAAGCATTTTCCGGGCCATTTTTTATCTTATTTTGATTCTTAAATTCATAAACCACTTGTTATTGACTGTGGATCTCTTCAGTGAATACCATTAATAAAAAACAAAAACAAAATTCTTCTGTGAATTGAATAAAAAGATCAGAAATTATTTCCTTTGAAATCAACATTTTATTTTCTTTGTATGAACTTAAGAGTTAAATACATGCCGCTTACCCATAAGTTTTTTCTATCTTTTTGAATACATAGCATTAACCTATAATTTTTTTATAAATTTTAAATATATAGTATTGACTTGTATTTATGGGCATCAAATTGCATTGGAGTAATGGTTAGCAAGCTGATCTTGGACACAAATACAGTTTGATTCTCACTAAACGTCCTACACTTGAACTTCATTGTATCAAGCTTAATGAATATAGGCCCCCATCCTGCTAGATGAAAGTAGAGAGTTTGTATAAAAACATCTCATAAGTTGAAATGGCATGAATCAATGCACCAGTCAACATTTATTTTTATTCGGAAATTATTTAAGTGTTCCCTGACCCAAGAAATGGTGATGATGATATGTTAGGTTGGGCTAGTAGGAGATACAGGACACTGAGGTAGGAGAGAGGAAGAGGGAGCACACTGCCTCTACAACGGCTCACTGCAAAACAGACACTGAATTCTACTTTCGCATTTTTTAATGAAAGCAGAAGTAGTGGTATCAAGCAAACTTCTGAAAAATGAGATATACCTTTATTGTAAGCACCCTGAAAATTAGCATTTAAAATCCTGGCTTTAATACTAACCACTGGCACTGTAGGGAAATGTGTAACTATCTCAGCCATCAAGCAGGATATTTTTCATTGTGGTGTTGAACAAATCTTTTCATCAAGTTGCATGAAATGAAGCTCATGAAGCTGGGTAACTACTGATGAGTCCTTATTTATTAAGTGTTGAAATTTCAAGCAATAAGTATGTCAGTCAAAGTGTATACATTGGGGAGAAGGGACAACATAAAGGAAAAAAACAATTATTGTATCTAGGGAATATTGTAAGTCACAGAATCTGTATATCGAAGAGAATAAAGAATACAGGTCAGCAAATGAGCTGAGTGGGTCATAATCACTAAAAGGTAACAATTATATTTATTAATGTAGAAATATCAAAAGGTACAAAATAAAGCATAAGGATTAGAAACAAAGCATAAAAAGATGAAAATGAAATTGAAAATCAAAATCTTGAGAACACAAAATTACACAATATAAAAAAAGTTATACATTTTTTGAAATGGTGAAATAGTAGGTGGCCATGTTGATGGATAAGATTCTTGAATATACATGATGTTCGGGAACTAAATTCATTTATCCAATGACTATATCTCAAACCAACAGAAGTAAACAAACAGACACTAGAGACAAATTACCTAGCACCATACATTACAACCTGTATATATTTCAATGTGTAATGCATTTTATACTACTGAATAATATATATATATATATATATATATATATATATATATATATCCCCTCCATCACATCATTACCCTGGTTTCAAGCATGGCAATGGTGGAATGTGTTACCATATTTGTAAAAAGGTGATGAAAATTTCAGTGAACAACTATTATTATATGCCATCAGAATAAATAGTAAAAAGAAAAAAATAATTCAAGTCTCTTATATTCAAAATGGCATACAACTGTAGAAAAAGATCTTTTTTTTTTACATTACAAACCCACCATCTTCCCCAATCTATCAGATGTACAAATGACAAACTATAGGTCATGTAATCCACCCCCTCCCAAGTCTGGGTTAATTCATAGAGAACACTCGAGTCATAATTCTTACTAGACCAGCCAAAAAAATAGTTTGTTTCTCCATCAACAATTGCAGAGTACACCTCTTAGTACAATGGGATAGTTCATTATATTACCAATATAAGCGTTTATTTAAATTATATTCACTCATAGAGAGAAAGTGGATTCGTGCTTTTCCCAAGAGCATTAGTGCAAAGTGGATACAAACTGCCTCAGACGGAATTTAAACCCAGTTACGCTGCCTTGCTGTAAAGTGTTAGGTCACCTACACCTTCAGTATATTCAGTGTAAAACAAAAAACAAAATAAAGAAACATACATCATAATATTTACAGAAAGTGAACAGACATACATAATTGAAAAATATTCATATGATAGATCATTTGTGAATTTTTTACAGTGTTTTTCATTTTATGTGTTGTGCCCTAGGTAACTAAGATATTAGGGTGGTGCTAGATTCTAAGTGGGTGAAAACAGTGGACAACAGAAGCCTATCTTTTTTTTTTTTTTCAATTTTGAAAAAGAAAAAAAAAAAGAAAAAAGATAATATGTAATAATTCAAAATGCCAAATATAAAGAGAACACATTTTATTCATTTAAAAATCAATTTAAAATCATAATTATACTAATTTAAACACGAATTAGTCCATTGGCATTTAGGGATTGAATTGCCTAATCAATCATGTCTACATATCAAATCTTATTCCATCATAATCCTTCCTATTGATAATGATAGAAATGTAAGGATATGTAAGTGAAACTATGTCACAATGAAGTATTTTTGTTTGTTCTCTGCTAGCATTGCTTTCATATTACTACACAGAAACCATATTTACTGTTGCTAGAGCTAAAAATAAGTATAAAAGTTAATTTTATCGTCAAAATGTTTGGATCATTAGTAAGAGAGATTGGAAAAATTTCATAGATAATCCTTGGCAACTTTTTAATCTCATTTGATTAATTATAATTCAGGATTTTGATCTTTAGAAAAAAAATAGCCATTATACTTTTAAGAAGATTTATTAGATATTTTAATTAATTTGATATTTTTGAAAATTATTTCTTACTTATTCTCTATCCTATCATGGTTGGAAAAAAACCCCAAAAGCAAAAAAAAATTAATGAAATTTTGTTAATAATAACTAACTGGATTGTCACCCTCTGGACGGCAGATTCAGCCAGTGATAAATAATTTTTGATAAGTTTCAAGGAGGATAAATCTGATTTCCATATTCTACTCCTATATCCTGTTGTCTAAAAGAAATGAATAGATACACTCACATATTTACTCAGTGCCACCTGAACAATACAGAATAGCATAATGTCTTTTTTGAGGAGTTGGATGAAAAAACTATCCCCAATGACATATCAGAAGGAAAGGATCAATTTAATCATACAATGGAAATTCTCTTTGATTACCTTTGGTTATTTGAATGGTCACTAGTCTAAACAGAGAAATATTTTAATGTCCAAACTGTGTGCAATGTTTGCAAGCATGTTTTTACAAATCTTTTAATATACAAGGCCTAGTCACTGTTGGTTTTCTGTTATTCCAAAGCAAACAGAAAGAGAGGAAGGGGATAGTGTGCACATATAGACACTAAATGCTGAATCAAGGCTCTTTGTATGAGTGTACTTGCTGAAGTAGGCTGCCGATAATATCACTGCTCTGTTTTGTTTTCATCCAATTCAGTTGCCTTAATGATTTAAAATTATTAAAAACAGAACACAGTTGGCAATAAATACATCTACTATAATAACAAACAGTGTATTTTTTTTTCTGTTTCTCTGACAACGGACGATATATCCCCTACCCACCATTTGAAACAATAGACTCTTCCACTGGAACAAGTTCAGTAGTTCACTTGAATAAAAAGAAAATCATTATGTAAAAATTAAAATATATATATATACTTGTATAATTTATCCATACATAAATAATCCTGTTATTTTTTCTGTGGGTTCTATGTTAATAAACTAAATTTATCTTTAATTGATATTCAAGTAATCAATTGATCAGACAATCAATATCATTGAACTATGAAATCATAGCAAAGGAAGAAAACAGTTTAGTTTGAATAACCATGTGTTCAGCCTATTTACTTTTCACCATAATATAAGCCAAAGACAGAAATTGAGATTTGACTTTGTTAAAGAAATTCCCCAAGTCTGTGAAGCCGGGGTCTTAAAACTATGGTCCACAGCAACTAGAAATATTTCAGTGAATAAAATTAATCAAAAAGGAATTAACTATAGATGAGAAAGTGGTCAAATATTTTGTCTGGGCATTAGCTAATGTTTGACATTTTACTCATTACATATCTTATTGAGCACAATATTGTAATTGTCACATTTCTTTTTTGTTCAAGATCATACAGCCAATTACAAATAAAGATTCAAATAAACTTATCCATTTATCCTTTATTCATTCATTTATAAACTAATTTTGTTTTCTTTCGCCCATGTGAATGTGTAAAATATATGACTTAGCCATAGTACAGGAAAGTTTACAGACCGCAGTCAAAAGGAGAGTCCTTATCATTAAAAGAGCCAAAAATGGTTTGCTTTGTAAAATTTATTCAACAAAAAAAGATCAAAATTTGGAATAACTTTGATTCTGTAATTTGACGATGATAAATGAACTGAGAACAAAGTTCGGGTTTTATGAGGTACTGCAAATAAGAAAGGTTTTAAAAAAGAAAGAAACTAGGCTGACAAAGCAGTCTAAAATTGTTACCAATTGCTTGTATTGTAACACTCTTGCAAAAAGGCATGAACTAAAACACTCCAGCCAATACAAACCCAGCAAAACAGGCTCTTTTTTTTCTATATTTAGAGAGCAGTATGAATAGTCAGAGAGAGAGAGAAGAGACCATGGGGTATCTCACTGAGTTATTGAATCTGCCCCCCAAACAAAAGATGTTAAGAAAAAACAAACAAAAAACAGGTCTGGTTAGTCACACAACCAACATCTTTTGGCAGCATGCCGTGTTGGGGGTGATCAACTAAAAATTGGAAAAAGGGGTGAATAATTAATAAGTTCTCTTGTCTTTAACTACATCACTAAAAAAGTCTTAGTTTTCAAAGAAAACAAGCATGACTGCTGCCAGACACAAACTACGAAACCGATTTGGCATGAACTTTGATTGAAAATACCCCCCCCCCAAACAAAAACAAACACAACCAAAAAACAATAAAATGAGCCTTATTGGGGGAGAGATTTAACAAAAAAAAAAAATAAAAATAAAAAAAAAAAAAGCCCCAAAAAACTAAGGAGGAGAAATATTCAAAATTTTTAGCCCTCTAGCTCTCCATAGGTACAACCTGTACACTCGATACATATATATAGCCAGAACCACTTAAAAACTGAAGAAACGCTTGTTGACAGTTTTGGTTGACCGTTTCTAAAAATACACCTTATATGCCGGCAAGTACGGTGATAACAGTCAAAGACAAAAACCACATAATGAACTGCAGACTTAGGAATCGAACTGTATAAAAGAACACAGAGAAATTATCATTTTTGCAGTGAAAATATTTTTTAAAATGCACGTTTGTGACATGAAATCATAGATGTCTACTTGATGGTCATACAAGGCCAAAATGGATAGATCATACAAGGTTGGTGATTCTCTGTCAGCCGCAACAGATCCTCTAAGTGCACGTGTCAAGCTGGAGGAAAGAACATTTGGTAGAGGTTAAGTCGGATCTTGGGAAGAGAGTGAGATGCCTAATTGGCTAAATGGGATCAAAAAAAATCCATGCCAAAAACAAGAACGGTCATAATAGGATTACCTGCGGACGGCTGCATCCGAAATGCAGACTAGATTCAGACAATAACAGCAGTGGGAAAATACTGAAAAGAACATCACCAAGTCATGTGAATAAATAAATATTAGTATATCTGTGTATACATATATGTGTATGTATATGTTTCTGTATGAGCGTGTGTGTGTGTATACACTGACACACCCAACGCTTCACACATATGTATCATGAACCTGTGATGTCAAAAAGAGGAGATACATTACTGAAATTTGAGAAAATGAAAGAGTTTTCTGGCACACCAACATCTATATGGGTCAAATAGCATGAGCCATCATTACTTCACATTAGATAGATTTATATTAAGAAAAATGAAACAAAAGACTGTACACACACTTATATTTTGGTTTCATCTAGATGTCAGAAATTGATATGTAGATGATTTTTCTAAGAATTAAATAAGTTATATTTTAATATAATTTATAAGAGGAGTAATATTTTTAATGAATAAGTGATATTTCAATAATGTTGAATATCAAAGATGAATTTAATTCATAAATAATATCTAACATATTTGCTAGATTTTAGAAATATATCTGAAGAATCAAGATGCTTCTAGAAGTTTTAAGGTTTTCTGATCATATTTTTAGATGTAAACTTGAAAAAGTTGGCAACACAGCCCTTACTAGATCTTCACACAAGAAAAGAACAAACAAATCTATTATCTGACTTTCAGGCTTTTTTCTAATCATCTTCACCCCGGTAATTTCTTTTCTTGTTCCAACAATTTAAGAAAAAATTGAAATAAAATCAAATAAAAAACAAAAACATGTCTACTTAGTGACTCAACATTTATTTGCAAATGCCGTCTTGTGAGAAATCAAATAAAAATTGGAAGGGGTGATCAATTAGTACTTCTTTTACCTTTTGTTGGGTGACGATCACTAAAACTATCTGCAAATTGACCCCCCCCCCACTAAAAACCTCTTTGATGGGAAAGTAGGGCAAATTTTTTTTCTAGAGATAAGTAAATCTAAATTTTCAGCCTTCTTGCTCCATCCATACAGTCTGTACGTGCAATTAATAGACAGACAGACTCACTTGAAAACTGAAGAAATCTATTTTAACAGTTATGATTGACAGTTTCTAACTGGTCAACCTTTGAGAGAAAAGAGCGATGTAATGTAATGAAAATGAATGGTATATCTAAAGGCATAATTGCTACTGGATTTCTTCAATGGATTTGCAAATCAATGAGCGAGAGTACTCCATAATTAGCATTTAATAGTTATCTCCCTTGAGAAGTCCGTTCATTACAGAGGTGAGCACGAATGCAGACTTGAAACTTTTGTTATCAAATTGCAGATTATCTGGAAATTTTTTTTATGCATTGTTCAATTCACTGCATTTTAGGGATATCTTGATTCAAGATATATAGCTACAATGCACTGTTTTGGCTAACTAGAGGTCAAAAACAGAATGAGACTTTTAGTATATAGATAATTCTTTAACCCTTCCAAGACTTCAGGGACATAACGGTGAGGTTTCTATGACTATGTCTCATAGATTTCTTTTAGATGTCTACTCATACACATGATGTATTTACTTGGATAAAAAGATCTATTTCTTTTGATAATTTTGAATAAAAGATCTTCTGTCAGATGATTTCTTACATTATTAGTTCTGGTACATGCATTGGCCACAGTGATTATATTTACAGATATATACATATCTAATATTGATCTCTTCAACAAAAGAGAGAAGTTTATGACTCTGGTATGATGTAGCAATTTACACCTATCCAAATTCTAAATCAAAGTAAATAAAGATTTTATTGCAAATGGAGTTGTTCTGTAGACAGCAGAGATAAAGATAAACTTGTATGTTCCTTGAACAGACACAAAAGGTAGATGAAAAAAAATAAAAAATAAAAAAAAATAAAAATAGACAAAAAAAATTTTCAGAAACGAAAGCAACAAAGAACTCACCTAATCCACAGAGTAAACGTTTATTTGGTGCCAGGTTACCATTTTCATCAACACTACGTTTCTTGAATTCTTCAAAAGCACCAAATCTGTAAGAGAAAAATGGCAGAAAACCATCGGATTAAATGAAAAGAACTATGAAAGCATTGTTCTATACACAAAAGAAGCCGCTTATTGTAATCACTTTGGGTCTTCTAGATTACAAGAACTGGCTGATAATATTAAGGATATAAAGAATCAATAAAAAAATTTTTGACTCAAAATTATTATCTATTTGACTTATTTGGATTTATCTATTGAAACTAATTTAATTAAAAACTTGCCTAGTGTTGACTGTATACTATTTCCATTCAGTAGTTCATTAATTGCCGATACTTACAATCTTTTTAGAATTCTTTGCCCATTATTTTTAGAAACTCTTCTGCTTTTTAATCCTTTAGGTGCCAAGTTTTTTTAGGACACTTTCGTGAATTTGACATTGTGCGTTTTGAAGGGTTATAGAGGAGAATGGTTCATAATAGAGGGTTGCTACAGAGAAATGAAATGATCAGAATGGCACAATGTTTATATTGGAAAAAAATATCTTATTTGCATAAGATGATTTCATCATCTAGGATTTTAGATTTTTTAGTACAACTTCTCAGTTTTGTACTTATGTTCTATTTTTTAAGTTACAGCAAAAATCTGAATATGATGACTCCAGAATTTTACTACAGAATTGTGTCAATATATATGTACCACTTATTGGTCATATCAAAGCAGATTTTTAGCCGTATTTTCATAGGTATCATCTGATTGAGAATAGGGTTGTAAGTCAGTGATGCTAGTGGAGCCCTCTTGTGATCTATGTTCTCATTAGCAAGTGCTGATTTTTCAATGTCCAATCTGTTCATCAAAATCTTACAGGATAGTGTGTTCGAAATTTTTAAACGAAAATCAGTTTGACTCAATTAAGCATTTTTTTTTTTTTTTTTCTTCTCCAAATCATGGTCTGAAAAACTCTTCCTTATTTCTATTGATATTCGGACCATCCTCATCTTGGTTGTTTTTCATACAACGTTTCGGCCGTTGCATTCTACGGCCTTCGTCAGGTATCATCTGGTAGATTTGGGGAAGTAATGAACCGAACCTTTTATTTATCTGACGGGGGTATATTGACCGTACTCCCCTCTTAGCATTAGTAGTATTGTTATATTGTCTCACACTAGGATCGAACCTAGAACCATCAGATTAGAGGATTGCTCTGATGCTGTAACCACTGCGCTATGTGTCCATGTGGACATCAGGTGCTAATTTTTAGGAGCCTTAAACCTCAGGTGACAGTTTTGATTTATTTTTTTTTTTGATGTTATTGTTTTCTGTTGTATGAAACGTTGTATGAAAAACAACCAAGATGAGGATGGTCCGAATATCAATAGAAATAATAATAATACCTCATCTCAAAAATTCAGAGATATACAAACTCTTCCTTATTAATAAATTTTGTTCTGAAAGAACCCAGTAAGCCTCCCATTCTCAAGGGAATCACAACATTTTTCTCAAAACTGACTCAGATAGACTTACTAGGTTCTTCCACTTTACAAGAGCATTGCAATGGCTTATTTTAGGCACTCCAAAATAGTTCTCTAATATTTTTGGTTTTCCTTGAAGAGATGGATATTTACATTTATTTGCTTCGGCCATCATTACCAGTTTCACATAATCAACAACTTGTCCAGATTAATACTGTCATATCTTTGTAGTTGTCTGAAAAACCTGTTGAATAATGATATTGACTCACTTCAATAAATCTTTAGGATTTTGAGGTTCAAGGACAACTGCCCCTGGGATAATTACACAGCGATTGTGAAGCCAAAGTTTGTAGAAATTGAGTAGTTGGCCATATGAATGATCAAATTAATCAGGGAATTGTCTGGAATAATTAATGGAAGAGGGCGAAAGTTTTCCAGGGAGTAATTGTCTGCCAGGGGCAATCGTCCTGATATCCTAGATTAATACTTTCATATCTTCGTAGAAGTCAGAAGAAACCTGTCGAATAATGATGTTGACTCATTTCAGCAAATCTTCATGATACTGTATTTGCTGGCATATAAGACACGCATCTAAATCTGAGAAACCCCTCCCCCATAATAAAAGAAAATATTGCACCTCATTGAATACCCTGGTATTACAACTAGGGGCCATCCACTAAAGAATGAAATAAACAGCTAAGTATTCTGATAAGTTGCAGTGAGTGGTAATCAACTCAAATACCCTGGAAAATTGGTCTGGTTAGTCCCTTAAAGAATATATCACATGACCAACATGTTTCGACAGTAGATTGCTTTTGGGATGATCAATTAAAAAATTGGAAGATGGGCTGATCAATGAATAAGTTACTTCTCTTGCTTTTTTTTCCACTAAAAAGTCCAAATTTTTGAAAAGCAAGTAAGAATGCTGCTGGACACAAACTGAGGGACCAATTTACCATAAAGTCCACAGACGGGAATTTTCAAAGACCAAAAATGACATCAGGGGTAAGTGTTTAAATTTTCAGTGGTCTAGCACCATTGCTATGGCCTGCACACATGACAGACAGTTAGCCAGAATCTCTTAAAAACTAAAAAAACCCACATTGACAGTTTTGCTTCATTGTATATGTCGGCTAATATGGTGATGACAGTCAAAGACAAAAACCACGTACCGAACTGCCGACTTCGGAATGGAACCGTATAAAAGAACACTGAGGCCTCGGTAAAGTCCGCGGACTCCATGTTCTTTGACAGTGACCTTGACACAGTCTACGGGACCCTGGTAGCGTTTTGCCTGTCCTGATTTCTCGTCCAACTGTAATTGGGTCTTCACATATTCTGTGGGGAAGGTGATACAGATTTCGATCCCTCCAGTGATGCCGCCTGAACAAAATACAAAGAAAATTTTTATAGAAAGAAAAAATAACCAGTGTAATATATATGAAAAATGATAAGAACATAATCCATTGCACCATGTTATCAGGAGATAACTTCTCAGTGCTAAAACTTTTATACATTCATTTCATCAAAGAGTGTTTATTTTGATTGATAATTTTATAATATTTTTCAAAAAAAATCTTTCAAACCAGTACCTGATAGTCCTCATTTGAGATCAAATAACAGCAAGTCTCCTCAATGTAATGAGATAAGGCGTTGGAACGATAATGCTGGAGTCTGTTATGGCCTCTGATCATTGGGAAGTGAAATTGAGACGGTCTTCTTTTTGTGGCTTCTAATGAAAGGGAAGACTAAATTAGGACTGACAGGACAAAAAGTGGAATGCTATTTATTTGGGCAAACCAGTCAAGAGATGGCAGAAAAGATAACGAGAGAAGATCCAAAGAGTAACAGAGCTACATCCTCCAGGGACTAAGCTTGTAATCAATGTAATTTCTGACCGTTCGACCTAGTATCATTTCATGTTTAAAAAAAATAAGTGTCTTTCTCTTAGTCGACAGAAAGAATGAGCAAGTTTCTCTAGTTTTTTTGCAAGGTTCCTTTGGATTGTTCCAAGAGCACTCATACTTATGGGTATGATTATCACTTTAGTACTCTAGCAAGATCCTGAAAGTTATCTAGGATTTGTTAACTGTTAATCATGTGCACATAATAGAGAATATTGAAAGTCATCAGCCATTACAGGTCTTTCCTAACTCCTTCAATACCAACTGTGACTGCGCTAGTCTCTGCAATGTCTTACCAGCAAACCCTCCAATATCATCTCATGCCTGGTCTTCTACTGCAATTGCTATCCTATGGGCACCCTTTAACCAATTTTTTTTTTTTTTCTTTTACACTTAATCACTTATACAATATTCCAAACTTTGGTCAGCTCTCAGATCCATATTGATATAATCATGATTGGTTTTTGTGAAAAAAGATTTAGGATAGTTTTCCATGTCTGTTGCAGGCCCATAGATTGCCAGCAAGGCCTTTGCAGGCGAGACAAGCCTTTGCACAACAGTTACAGGAGAAGGTCAAGCAGCTCCAACCTCACTCACACACACACTTTAGGCACTTGATGTGTTGATTTCACAATCCATGAAAAAAAATGTGAATTCAATTCTCACTGGGGCCTCCTCAAATATCTCCTTGGGCCACAGCCAGCTTGAGTTAAGCTTAAATATTTATATAAATATTATGTGGAGGAGGAGGCACAAGTGGGCTCCTCTGCTTTTCACCTCCTCCCAGTTCTTTTAAGAAGAGATATGAGAGAAATAAAAACCAAGTCCTCTCCTCTGCCCCTAAAAAACGAAGATAACGAATGAAAAAAAAAAAAACTCCTGAAAAGCAACTGACTGACCCAGAAAAAGATAGGACACGTTGAAAAGAAATAAAAAAAAAAGGAAAAAAAAGAAAAGATCTTTCCAAGAGGAAGCAACACAAGAGAGGGAATTTTCAAATTTGCCTAATATCAAAAGGTGAAAGGAGGTTTACACTATCTCTGGGCTACTGAACAAAACCAGTAAACAAAACGAAAAAACAAAAACAACAAATGCCAACAGCAGCCAGACTAAAAATAACGTGTTTACCAGATGGGTCACGTTACTGTAAAATTAATAAGAATAGCAATAAATGATGGGTAGAGTAGCAGACCTGAGGTTGCAAGGTCTGTAGCCAGACTATCGACAGACTGATGGGATGATGCTGGGTATGTGTTTAAAATATTGGACTATTATTTTATCTGAGCCAAACTAGATCAGCACTTCTCAAACTGGTGAAGGATTCCCCCCAAAAGTGAATAGAATTTGAGTGATGAACCATGGGTGAATGAATCATGAAAGGAAAATGATTGGATTTACTCAGATATTTATATTTTTTCTATACTTAAAAATGATTATAAATTGTGTTATATCATATTGAAACTATCCCCATTGTGATCTCCCACTACTACACAATGTATGTATCATTTGGCTCAGATCAATGGTAAGAGCAACATTACACTGAAGAGGCTAATTGTTTATTCTATTTACGTTGTCTCGGCCAAATGATACATTCACCGTACAGTAGCGGGAGATCATTTCAAATAGAGTTTCAATAGAATATAACGCAATTCATAATCATTCTTTTGGATCATGTATCCATTTCTTTATGATACACTTAAAAATGTAATCTTTTGTGGTAAACATACAATATAAGAAAAAAATTGTTTTTAAGAATTGAATTCTAAGACTAAGTTTAGTAACTTTTATCAAAAAAAAAAAAAAAAAAAAAAAAAAAATGCAGATAATCTTTCTGTATTGTTTTTTGTCAAAAACATGAACAAAATGAAGACTTGAGAAAAGAGTTGATTTATTTTTTTCACTCGGGATACAAAATGTTGTGTCAAAAATTATATACAAGGGAGAATGAGGTGAAATGATAAAAACCATGAGACAACAGTACATAGATAAATAACCACCCACTTGAAAACCGAAGAAACCTATGGTGATAGTTTTGGTTGATGGTTTCTAATTTAGACCAAGGTGAATGAAATTTTGAAATCAAGGTTCAAGGCTGAATGACAGTGAAGTATTCCAAGAGTTTTTTTTCAATGATTGAACTCTTTGTTTTGTTTACACAATGTTTCAACTGATTCATTCTAAGGTCTTCTGCAGGTATACAATCCAATTGTGATGGTCGTAATCAGATCCTTTTTTTTTTAATGGTAGCAATGCTATAGCATTGGATTCTGCTGATATTTTTTTTCTTTCCTTGTTAGGCCTGGATTTCCATATCTTGTTTCTGTTGGAACAAATTTTCTTTATCACCATCACATATGGATAGTACACCTGAAGAAGGCCATAGAATGGATAGGCCAAAACCAACACAAACAGCAAGAAAGAGTTCGTCATCCGAAAGAGTCTTTGAATGTTAATGACCTTTCTCAAAACCAAAGACAGTATTGACACTGAAATAGTTTCAGAAGTACTGAAGAAGGCTGGCCACCACCGAAGCTGTATTAATTGCTACCGAGTATGGGAAAAAAAACTTATGGACCTGGAAAACCAAAAATCATTGCAGAACTTCTGCAATTTGGCTTTGAGCATGGCAGTGGCACTAAAGCTGAAGGGGAGGGACAGTATTGCAGTATTGATTTTGCTTCCGGAGCCAGAGTTTAGTGGGGGTGGGGGCACAGAATTAATTAGAAATACAAATGGACAGACAGGCAAGACAGCTAGGGAGGAACAGAATTAGAATACAAGATGAACTCTTACGTTCAGAAAGATGTGGTGTGGGATTCATCTTTGACTATAAATAGAGTAAATTGATGGGAACGTTCTTGTCTGAAATCAATTGGATGGAAGGTAAACAGGTCTGGTTGGTCACTCAGTAGAAACAGTCACGTGACGAATGTCTTTTGGCAAAATGTTGTGTTGGGAGCCAACAATCAAAACTGTCAAAATAGGTTTCTTCAGTTTTCAAGTTGGTCCAACTAGCTGGCTGTCTATGTATGTATGTATCGTGCATACAGGCCACACCAATGGAGCTAGAGGACTGAAAATCCCCTCCAATATAAGTTTTTAGAAGGGAGTTTAAATCAACAATGCAAGTTTATACCAAATTAATCCCTTAATTTGTGTCCAGCAGCATTTACGTTTGTTTTTTGAAAATTTAGACATTTTTGGTGATCACTAGACAACAAAAGGTGAGAGAAGTAACTTATTCTCTGATAACCACTTTTTTCCAGTTGAACACTCCAAACACAGCATATTGCTGAAAGACATTGGTCAGGTGATGGCTTCTATTTGGTGACTAACCAGACCTGTTATTCCCCCCCACCCCCACCAAGAAAAATAGAGATGGCAAAATGTCCCAAAAAGTTAAGCGATGTCAAGCCTGGTCAGTACCTAGATGGGTGGTCATTGGGGAATACCAAATGCTGTGAGCAGAACGAAGCTTCAAAAGGCCTAGCAAGCCAAGAGTGGGTATTGCTAACAACTGATCAGGTGTACCTGACCCAACGACACTTTTGATGAGGGTATAAATGGTGATCGATAATGCATACATATATAAAAACATCCAAGAGCTCTATAATGGTTGTGTAGAGACAGACAGGAGGTATGAGTGGCCTAATGGTTGACGGTGCAGACAATGGAATTGGTAAACCAAGTTCAAACTCTGACTGAGACTGATAACTAAAACCCTCATGCATAGATTTTTTTTTATTATCATAATTTTACAAGTATACAAAACAAATTGGACCAGTTTAAGTGGATATGTATTGTTGAAAGGATTCAATTTGTCATTGCCTTGAATGATCAATATTTTCAGTCTAGAGCCCATGAGTTGTACTTTTTATGCACGCTAGCATACCAATTCTAAGAGACACAACTATTTAATATATTGTTCAGCATGTCAGCACACCAAAAGGTCAAAGTAAAACTGTAGTCTCAAGGAACAAACGGAATGGGAAAAGATATATGTTCTATTCTCAAAAAGAAATTTGATACGAAATATTTCTACGTTTATCATAAATATCAAATATAGAAAATAAAATGTCAATAGAATTGTAGGAATATTGCAAAAAGTTTCGGCCTTGAATATTGGTTTTCAAATTGGTGAGGCAAAAGGATGAAAAATACCATGGGTATAGAATGTTAGTGTCTGTTTATTTCTCCTTTTTTTTTCTTTTTGTAAGATACACAAACTTCGGGGATTTCCTAGCTGATGGAAAATGACAGAATTACAAGTCTCAAGGCGAGGAAAATAGACTCGAAGAATTTCAAGTCAGAGGAAAATTTAATGACTGCTGCTATCAGCCCAGGACACACTCTTTGACCAAAGGCTGCAAACCCCTTTTATAGGAGCTTCCTGATTCAATTTTAAGATAGTGATTGTAATGTGGCTAAGAAAAGGCCATCAGTGTCAATTAAATCTGAAAATAAACACCCTGGCAACATACATCACTTTAGTACAATTGCCTTGCCCTGAGGGGTCAGCTAAAATGCTTATCATTTTTCAAGATAGATGTCTTCAGTAATTAGCTTGATTCTAAGCAGCTTCGCTTTCTCATTACTTAGTATACACATGTGTTTTTAACAACAAGTCCAAGAAAGCCGATACCTCGCAATCAATTTAGCTATTTAGAGCAAGATTTAGCAGCTAATGGTGCAATTGTTTTATGTAAATCCATCCTAATATTCCTCATATAAAAAGACTGTATTATTATTATTATTCATATTATCATTATTATAATTATTTGATGAGGCTGACTCCATTGTGTCACCGCAGGGTCAGGTCCTGCGTCTCCGTCAACGGTTAAGTGCACCATCTGACATTTGGTTAATACAGAGGATCGTACTTGCTTACTCCATGAAACGCGGGTGGAATGCCTATCATGTTATAGACTGGCCACTAAGATATCCAAATGTACTCTTTTGAACCCCCTCCCAATTATAAGCTGCCCTACCCTGGAAAAGTGGCAGCAGATGCCCATGGGTTAAGATAATGTTCTAATCAGAAGCCTGTTTCTAAGTCATATCAAATATGGGCATAAAAAAAAAATATGAGTCAATTGATACGACTGCTGGTCATACAATATAAATGAATGATTAGTCAGCCATGATCTGTGGTCTTTTCTTCTCTGGGTTAAGCCAGAACAGGACTATCCAGTAAGTACTATCTCATCAGTATACTTCTATCAGTGATTACATCATGTGGTAAAATAGTATTTATCAATTTTATAATTAGTAGTAGTGATATTTTTATAACAATTTGATAAAATCAGTTAGAATAATGGAGAGTGTGCTGGAGTATTGTGTAAACTTGGTGTCACTTGATCTTTAGTGAAATTACCAGATACTACTAGTGGAAAAACTCAATGAATTTTTTTTTAAATTAAGGAAAAAAATCCTGAAGTAAAATTGAACAAGAAGTGCACATACCTCAACACAGCACATCAACTAAAATTGAATGAAAATAAAATATTGCAAACCAAAAGAGAAAAGTTTGAACGAATATTGAGTTACTTCCCTTGAAATTTAAATTCAGCATTTTTATCAACTGATTATTTTGAACCTCTTTTCCTGCAGAATAATAAACATCTCTCTCAACTGAAAATAAAATCCTGGATCTGTCCTCAAATTTATTCACTCCTTCCATAGGCAATGGCCAACCCTTCCACAAAATTTCATTGATATTCATTGTGAATTTTTGGAGATACCATTTGGTAAGACGGACAGACATATATACTTAAGATCAATTTTTCTGTGTCATCTCTCGACAATCCTGTTTACAAGAAATGTGATTTATCAATTCATGTTGTGTATAGATAAGATCTTGGTAACAAGATTAAAAAACTGGGTCAGCACCCATTTCAAAGGAGCAAGTTTGGTAAGGGACAGACTTTATGGTAAATAGAGAAGCCTGCCATTATTATAATGTAAATGATTTTCCATCTGTCGTACGAAACTACACCTTCGAAGTATTTCAGTTACTTCTTCTCAGTGTTGCCAATCTGGATATTGTAGGTCTATATTTAGATAATTCTGAAGAGCGGAAATCAGGGGAGATGAAACTTCATTGAAACAATGATGAAAGATCAATAATCTGTAATTTTCTTTTTTTTAATAAGATTTTTTGAGAACAGCCGATTCAAGAAATGTTCGCACTCGATAAGGAACGGACTTGTGTGCTAAATAATAAGGAAGCCCTAAAATGTACTAACTTGAAGAATAAATAAAATTCGGCTACAGAGGCTTGCTTCACACATTATATTGCTATTCTCGCTTGAGCAAGCAGCCCTACGTTCTCCCTGATTGTTCTAGAATTACACCACCGGGCGTAACATACCACTGAGAAATGTGCAACAATATATGATCAAAACATTGCCCACATTCCTGCTGTACCACATTATGGTCTTTAGATAATTGGGGACCGCAGTCATAGAGCAATTTGATACAAAAATTTGATACAAAAATAAAGCATTACCACTAGCACTGTTGGAGGGACCGCACTACTTGATTTGTAACTTCATCTTTAATCAAAAAAATAGTGAAATAACCCTCAGTCACAATAACCAATAGCAGAAGGTGGGACAAAAACAAACAAACAAAAAAACAGAAAACAAATCCAGTCCCAATTGTTTTCGTTTGTCCCAAATCTACTAACAAGTGTGTTCATTCGTGGGTGAATTTGTCACCGCAAGGTTTACATTAAGTTTAAATACTTATTGTTCACTGTTGTTACATAATACTCAGACACTTTCTTTACCCACCACATTCAATTACTACTAACACTGCAAATATTGTTTCATATCAGTATTTATTGAATGCAATAAAAGATTTTATGTATTATCTTTAAGTCTACCATAAAGTTCATGAGGGTCAACGATTCATTCGGATTTTCAAAGAGGCAATTGTGTTTTTACAATGAGCAGTCAACATTACATCAACATAACTCATAGAGTAAGAACAACCAGCGTCTATATCATTTTTATGACACACATTGCAATAATTCAAATATTTTATTTGATATTTAAATTACAAGAAAATAGCATTAAGTTAGTCGTAAGAAAAAAAAAAAAAAAAAGAAGAAAAACTTTTTTGTCTTCTGCTGATAACAGGACAGGGTAATAATTTTAGACATACAAAAATTTTAATGAGAATTTTTCAAGTGACATAAATGTGGAAGATTTTTAAGGTCACCACAGTAGGTTATACAATTGCAGCGTGAATTAACTGGGTCGCTTGGTCGAACGGTTACAAAACCCATTCACAAGTTTAAAGTCAAGTTTTTAATTTCATATATTTAGCTTGGATTTGCTACTGTTTTTCTAAAAACAACGGCCAACAAAAAACAACTCATTACGAGACATTTAATGACCACCTGTCATAGGCACCCGCTGACATTTCTCCAGGCGTGGGCAAAAGCATATATTTCCAAGGAGGTATATTCGGAATAAATTCCTGGTGACATTCCATAAAGAAAGCGCTACATTCGCCGCCATTAGTAGTGCAAGCAAGTACAACTTTGGTCCATTATATGATCCTGATGTCAGATTGAACGTTGACGGGGACGTGACAAGGGCCTGGGTTGACACGTGCACCAGCGAATAATAGAGTCTTTCATGGTAACATAAATGGGTCCCCAGAGATCACATGCGAAACCAAAATCGGCAGAGTATTAGATGGAGAGACGAGCTAGACAAATTCAGAAAGTACTGGCTCCGCGACGTCCACGATAGAGTAGTGTGGCGGATCCTGGGGAAGGTCCATGTCCAACGACGCACGTTAAAAGACCATAGATGATGATGATGAATTCAACTTAAGTACAACACAAAGGCAAAAATGGGAATTGGAAGATTGTGTTACGTCGATCTTTCAATCGGAAAGGCTGATCTGCTCACCTGCCGAGAAATTTCGGAACCCCAACTTTTACCTGTACCTGGGCACTGGTGGGGAAAATACATGTTGCGAAGCAGACTGAAACGCTGGAATACACAGGAAGCACTCAGAGAGTGCATATCCCCGCTAACGCCGTCTCTCAATAGAAAAAAAAAAAAAAATACAGGATCCACCCCGAATTAATCACTACTTCCATTGCCCACCCTTCCACACAATTTAATCGAAAGTCATAGAGAGCTTTTGGAGATATCGTGTGGAAAGGTAAATAACGCTGATACAACGATTTGGTCGTGGGAAGAAAGAATACACTGAACAGGAACGTCCTTTTCCTAGTTGCCTATTCTTCACCTCATGTACCTGCCATTACATCCACTTCACCCCAATCGCACCTTGACGTGGGTGTATTCCTCCTACCCCCATAAGATTATTTCGATTTTTATCAATATTTGCAATCTGATTGATCGATTCAATTATTACATGGAATAACGTTGAAGAATTAGTAATAAAATTAGCATGCATAAAAAAAAAAAAATTAAAAAAATCAAAAGAGCTAATTGGAACCAAAACCAATTCTCCTGCATTCTAATCCAATTAATCAAGAAAAATTCAATAGAAATTATGTTCATTTATCAGGAGTTGAAACCAATGGGGGCGGGGGATTCAATATCAATAATGTATTAATACAAAGATCTCTTCCCCCGTTTTTCAGTCGGAGGAAAATCCTATTTACAGATTCTGGTGAGTGTCCTAGCAGATGAATTAAGTTAAAACTTATTCCACCATTTGATATTTTTAAAGAATTTAATTTAGCATTACTTTTCGCCAAGGTCAAAAGACACCCCCCCCCCAAAAAAAAACTGACTCATTGCTGTTCAATGTTTAAATTTGGGAGAAAAACAAAAACAAAACAAAAAAACGAATAAACTTGTTAACGTTTTGAAAAGACAAACCAAAAATAACACCTAACACATTGCGAATAATGTAGATGGAAGTCGTCAGGTCGATAAAGAAAAGAAAAAAGAAAAAAGGTTTTTAAAGGAAAACGCAAATCAAGTACTTATGTTGAACTAGTGTGTACAAGCGCGCATGCGAGTACATGTGTAATTATTGAGGTCTAAATTATTATATCACCATTTCAACCGTCATGCTTCGGAAAAGGAAATATGAAGATTTAAACTTATAAATACAGAGATGTTCGAAAGAAGTTTACATAATGAGCTGCAGGTGTAGAATTTTGTTTCATTTCATGGAAACTCTTTTATTTCATGGAAACTATTTTTGTATTTACGCCCACTCAGAATCAAAACCATTTCATGGCACAATGTAGGGAAGGTGGTCCCGATTGTTGAGTTCCACACCTTCGCACTCTCGATTTTGAAAACGGTACACAAATAAAAGAATGCATGAAAGAAAAACGGAAGTGAATACATTAATTATTTTGTTGCCGTTTTGAAATTAATAATTCAAATTGTTACATTGCTTTGCCTAGATTCATTTCCAACCGATCGCATGTTACGTAGAAACATCAGTGGAATTCCAATCGGGACCACCTCCCCAACATTGTATCCATTCTTTGGTAATCGGAAGATAGTCTTTGCTTCACAAAATGATTTAAACGAAAGAAAAAAGTGGGCTATGCTATAGATAACGAGAAAAGGGGGGCACTGATATGAAAACACGCACTCATAAAACTTGAATATTGCAAAACTAGAGAATTATGTCAACATGTGTACGATCAAAACCACCAGTTCATTCATTGTGATTACGTCCTTCCGTAAGTTCAGAGAACTGAGAAATTGAACCTAAAACTTTGTAAAAATCTGTTGTGTAAATTAGAAATTTATCAACTTGTTCAGAAAATAGATAATATAAACAGATAACTGATATTGACGGGTAAATGAAATATTCAAATGGAAAAAAGGAAATGCAGATGTCGAATCCAATCAAAGGCCTGATTCGAATAATTATGATGATGTAATTCAACATCAGAGCAAAAATTCAGTAACAATTTTAGACCGAATGGAAAGGGAAATCAAACAAAGACCCCCTCCCCAAGAAAAAAAACTCAAGTTATCTTTACCAAAATACATAAAATTTTCATTTTAGTGACAAGTTTCTATTTTAAATCAAGACACTCGACACTTGGAAAAAAGTGCTTACCAACATTCCCAAGCATCGTACTCATTTGATTCACAAAAACTGATTTATTCGCTGATGTTACGTTTAAGACACAGGAAAACAACATCGATCCATTCCTTTTAAACAAACAAGTGTATGGTAACAAGCCCTAAGATAATGACAGTAAAAAATTGTTAGAATCCAATGAAATCGCTTCCTTTTTTGTGAAATATAAAATAAATGTTTATTGTTAAAATGCCAAGTTACATCATCAGAGTTATTCGAATCAGGCCATTGAATCAGGCAATATTCGTAATACTCGTCACTTAATTAATAATTTCTACAACCTCGCAAATAAAAATTTCACGATTCAGGGATAGTTCCCGAGTGTGTAATAATGAGACTTGCTCCCTTCCCGCTGCAGAACTTTGGAGATCTCTACCCTGCCTTACCGTCAAGTCATATACTAAAATAAGACGTAAAAATAAGTTTGATTAATTGGTCAGCGAAGATTTTATTCAGAATTCGAACTGTATTCCGTCCAGTGAAATGTAGCTTCCCCAATATCAGGCACCATAGATAGTTCTAACGTTCGGTCCTTTTCAGTGTTTACAACTGATTAATTATTCAGACCAAAATGACTAATTAATTAATTACTATTTTCTTTCTTTCTTCTTTTTTTTCTCACAAAAGTGTCCTTAAACTACAAGTGTCAGTTGCGATGGAAACGGAGATTTAAGTCGTTCATAGCTCATTAAAAACATTATTTTCTAGTGAATCAGTTTTAGGCACTTGAAGACGTAACATGCATAAAAAGACATTGATTTTATAGTAGATTTTAGATGTACAAACAAATCTCTACAACTTACGAAAGAAAGTATTTTGAAAATTCGAAATTTGTTTTTGTCTTGGATGTGGTTGGGTATACACCCTCCCAACGAAATGTAATTCAAAGATCTCTCTACCATTTTATATCATTTCTTTCTATTAGAATTCGTTGAAAACATTATTTTAGATCAAAACATAGGAGTCAGGTGCTCTCTCTTTCCACCATGGAGTTTGTAGGTACACTGGACAACGTAAGACACACAATATAAACATGTGTGTAAACTTGAATAACATCGAGTGACAGTATATTTTTTTACCTGCAATGATGCCTTTCATACTCTTTGAGCCACCGGATGGGGCTGCAGCCATCATATAAGATTGGGGTCTGGCAAAAGGAGAGACGAAAGGGCCATGGTTGTTGGAGACACCACCACGCACTGGATCCATGATTGTCGATGTGGACGACCACTTACTTGCATTAATAAATGAAAAAACAGTAGTTCACTATAACGTGAGAGTTGGAGGTAAGCAATATAGAGAGGGGAGGAGGAGGGAGAAATAGCTGAGAAGACGGAGTGGTAGGAGATTCGCGCCGTAGTGGTTGATGAAGAAGAGTAGGAGTAGATTCATCAATGAGGGGGAGGTGGATTTTAGTAGCAATTAAGGGGCTCCACACGATTTGGGGGCAGGGAAGGGTAATTATGAAAAGGGAACGCTGAAATCTTAAGCTAAACCAACTGGAAAATCAAAGGACTTGTACATTTTTATTCTTAAAAATTAAAATGCTTTATTAATTGAAGAAGAGGTGTGACAGGCCACGTACCCCTCGAATTGACGAATGAACGACATCGTTTCTAAACCGATTACAACCTTGACACTGACCAATGACAGGTTTCGTTATGTAATAAGCTTCAGCTTTTTGTTTATAGTTGCTATGACGACGGAAAGTTGAATGAATGTATACTACACAAGTCTAACTCGGTGGTAATTTACCAGTTAAAAGGTGCTGTTTTCGTGTAAGTATTTTTTTTATTCATCAATTATTTTTAGAGAAGAAAAATAAGCAATGAATATTACGAAAAGATATTAATTTCAGACTTGAATTATTCTTAAAGATTGGCTGTAAAAAAACTTTCAACAACTATCCCAACTTGAACCCTAATCTCACCCTACAAACTTTAGTGATTCACTATCAGTACCGGTGATATCATTTTATTAAGACCTTCATTCAGGGCCTATGGGTGGATGTGTAGAGGGTACATCCAAAAGGGGCTCAGGGATTCGGGGGGATGCTTATTCTGACACAAGGCCATATGGAGTATCCAATGAGGGTCAAAGCCCAAATCATTTCTGGAGCCATTATTGTCCCTAGTCTCTGAGTCGAGATATTGTCACCATCATTCTGGTAGGATCATTGATGAATAAAATATATATCGGCAATTGTTACCTTTCCTGTTTCAAATTGGCCGCTGCTCCAATTGCTGAATCAGCGTTTTTTCGGATTAGTATTTCTGGTTTGGTGTCATTTTTGACTTTAAATTTGCCACTGGTGCCTTCCACTCTATAACTGGAGTGGTGGCCATTTTGAAACGGTAAAGGTCACAATTGCCTATCTTTGTTATCTTTTACACAGTGTTTCCTGGGTTCCATCAAAGAAAAATATGGTTGGAGTAAATTCTATTTATAACGTCACTGGTGTTTCTCACTGGAAAACATCTAAAATAGGGTAAAATAACATCTAAAAACATTTAGATTTTGGAGAATCTAGATGTTACAGATAAACCTGTCAGAATAAGGTCAAAATAACTTTTACCCCCCCCCCCCCCCCCCAGAAAAAAACAAAACAAAACAAGTAAGTGTAGTGGAACATTGATGTCAATTCTCGAAGATCTAGACAAAATGAGATGGCCAGGAGTGCTGGAACACATGAACGAATAAAGCTGACAGAATAAGGCCCCAAAGAGGTCAAAAAAGCTTTTTTCCCAAAAATCAAAAAAAAATTTTCGCAAGGGTTCTAGTGGAGCAATGATGCCAAAAGACTGTAGACAAAACAGTATGACCAGGAGCATTGGAACGAACAAACACATGCATTTATAAAAAAGGATAGAACTCTTCATCATCTTTGATGGCTATGGTTGTTCAATAGATAGATATGAACATAGATCAATATGGACTGATTGATAGATAGATATGAATATAGATAGATATACACTGATTGATAGGTAGATAGATAAATAGATATGGGCAGACTGATAGATAGTTAAATTCATAAATAGGAACATAGAGAGACATCAGTAGGCAGGAATCAATACATGGTGAGATACAAAGAGAATTGATCTCCACAACTAAAAAATGATGAATGAAATAGTAAAATCTTTTTTTTAAAAAAATAATTTTTTCCACTGCCTATTCCAACTATTTCAAATACACATTTTCTTTATCAAGTTCAGTTGCAACATGGCCAGACTGGTGGAACCTCCGCCAAAGTTCACAACATCGGAGTGGACATGCTCCAATCTCATAAAGTATGGAAGTGCCAATGATGAGAGACAAGCAGCTGAGAGACTCATTTCTGAGTCTCTGAGGCTGGCAGATGAAACTGATTCAAGAACTAAGAAGACTCAAAGGGACGTCAACAAGAAATTTGGTGAGTACCAATGGTCATTTATGAAGTTCAACTGAGTTTGATACAATGTCACAGGTGTGAAACACACAGTAAGGATAAAACACACTACTCTTGTTAACTGGTATGTGGAACTTACTAATAATCGTACACTCGGGAAAAGATGGATATTATTATCAATGAACAACTGAACTACATATTTTGATGCTATCATGCTCTACTGCTGGCATAGAAACCCTTGAAAATGATGGGATTAACCATGTATGGATCAGTACTTCTGTCTACAAACTGATTTGATTACACTACTTTTTTGAAACTTTATTTTTGCTCCCGGGTAATAAGTGTTATTTTCTGATTGTCTAAATAGTATAGGAAATGTCTATTATTCCCTTAAAACTTTGCTTTTGTGACACGGAGAGTGACAATTTGAAATCTAATTATTTTCAATTGGACAGTGGGAACATTTGCATATTTTTTAATCACGTAAAGTAAGAAAAATGAATATAAATGAATATAATTACTCTGGCTATAAAAGCAAAGTTTGAAGGACATATTAGCCATTTTCTACACCTCTCATGCATAAGCATTCAGAAAACAACACTCATTAATTACCCAGGAACAAAAATTGCATTGCATGGTGTTATATATATATATAGAAAAAGACCAACATCAAAAGTTTTAATCTTTTGTCTTTTTACATAGACCAGCGCCTAAAAGACTTAGATTTTTGGAAGAAGGAACTTGACGAAAAATTGAATGACATCCACCATGAGATAGACTATCTGGAATCATTCAAAACTCGTGTGGGCAAAGCACTTGAAGCGTGTGATGACCCCTTGGAGATAGCCAAACAGTGTTTGGTTAACAGGTCAGTGGCTTTTGCTGTTTTGAAGACGTCATTGTATATTTCTGCCAAGGATTTATAAGCTAGGATGGCAGCAAGGGCATATCAAGTGGGGTTGGGAAGTAATAAAAGTAATGTTTGGAGTCTTAGTATATAGTTATTCCATTTGATAAGAAATTAAATAACAAAAATTAAAAAATAGTCAACTGAAATAACATATATATATATATATATATATATACATATATATATATATATAATAATTAATAATTGTGTCATCCATAGACAGCTGTTTCGTTGTACTATAAATCTTCAGTGTGGCTATAGACTATCCAACATCACTTCCAGTACCACGAGGTAGGATTGAAACCCCTGCTTCAGACCAAGAGGCAGACATTCTACTCCTGCCCTACACAGAACTGGATGGTCAGTCGGTCCGAACTGAGCAATATATTTACTTATGCATAATTCCCCATTTACCAAAGTGCTCCATTCCAAATCGGAAGACCATTGCATTATAGCAGTAATAGACGGGTGCCCTAACAGTGCTCAACCCTAAAGAAGGGAGCATTAATTATAATAATGATTAATAATTGTATCATCCATAGGCAGCTGTTTTGTTGTATTACAACGCTTCAGTGTGGCTATAGACTATCCAACATCCCTTCCAGTACCACGAGGTAGGACTGAAACTTTCGCTTGAAACCTAGAGGCAGACATTCTGTATCTAAAATTTATGAATTATTTATACCTATAAAATTTAATCATTTTTATATTAGAGGCCTGATACCCTCTTTGCCAATGAATTGAGGCCTGCACCCCCCAATATTTAGTAATGCAGATGGCAGGTATTTGCATGAAACTAGTAAAAACACCTTTAATCTTCAAGTTGAAATGAATATTTGGAATTTGGAAATAACTTTGCTAATGAATCCTTTGAAGCGATGACCTTACTACTATAGTTACTAATCAGCCTTCAGGATATAGGTCTGGTAGGGTTTTTACTCCTGAGTGTCAGGGTAGCAAAACACTTGGTTTGAGAGCCAATTACTTGGTCAAACTCCGGCTGAGACATTTTGCATTTACTTTGCACTATACCATGAATCCATCATTTCTGTTTCCAGTTATGGCTAAATGTGTGATTGCCACGGGAAATTGTAGAGTCTGATCATAATTTTGTCTGGATGAAAGGAGGTGCATCAATTGCCAGAAAATCAGTAGAGATCTTGCAGTACAGGGGTCCGCCAATATAACGTGGTACATCATAGCACGATTCGCAATATAAGGTCCATGGTTGGTAGACCCCAACATTTTCACCTGTATTACTGCCTACTCATTCAGAAAACTGTGAATAAAGATTGAATTTGCTTTTGAACTCATAAGCCCAATGTTACTGGGCCGCATAGTTACATATAGTTTTGTTAGGGAAATAAAGAAAGTAAAGTACAGCTAGAAAACAAAGATGGATAATATTTGCTGTCTTTCATCTATTACTCAGTTTTGAATATTGCTCCTACCCATCCTGCAGTTATAGCAGCTCAGTTATAACACAGTTTGCTTTCTTGGACCTCCACAACCACACTATAATGGGGTATGCCTGTATTTTGTTCACATCTCTCAATTATTTATGGGACTAATCTAGGGAAAGTAATTCTTCCTCTGATAACCATTTCTTTTTATGAGCTTTTATCAAGAATTTTTTTCCTTCTTTGCAAGAACTAATTTGTTTATGGTGTTTCTTTCATATTATTTCTGCAGGGAACGTCGATATGGCATTGACTTGGTTCATGATAATGTACAGAAGGAGTTGTTAAAAGAGATTGAAATCATAAATGGTGTTCAGTCTCTTTTGACTCGCACCGAGGAACAAGCCAAAGAACAACTGCGGTCAGTAAAGGTTATATATTACACAGATCAAACTGGATTGCACCTAGAGAGTGCATACCTCTGCCGACGCTATGGTCACTAAAAACTGGACAATCAAGTTACAGATCCCAGACTGTACCATGACAAACCTTGAAATAATTAATTTATTCATCAGATTTAAATATCTCCAATAATCTGTAAAGAATTTTGTCAATCTTGGTGCTGTATTGAAAGTTTTAATCTTAAGCGCTGGCAGTGCAATAATTTTGATTGGGCAATCACACAAAAGTGCTGACAATGCAATATGAGCAATAACCCATCAGTGATGACATCAACACAATGATGTCCTTGCTGATATTGTCATGGCGACTTCTCTTTTTTTGCACTACCACACTATACTTCCATTGCGATGACGTCTCAGTGATGACATCATTGCTGTTATTGCACTACACTTTCATTTTGGTGATCTTACCATGATGATGTCATTACTCTGTTATTACAGCCAAAAAGCCAAGAGATAGTCTCATCTTGCAATGCTAAGAAAATCAGAAAAAAATTCCTGGATCTGTTAGAAAATTTGATTAATTTTTCCTCAGCTAATGACCCATCTTCCTACAAAATATCATCGAAATCTTTCAGAGATGGCGTATTATCATTAGAGTATCGTTGGAAAAGAGGTTATTGCTTCAGATGGCTCATATTTTGATTAAATATTTTACTTTTTCTGTTTTTTTATACAACCCTTTATCTTACTATTAAAAAAAAAAACAGTATTTCATGCGCAACAACCTAATATATTAAATGAACGCATACACTTTCTTATTAATGAAACAACCGATGTGCATCACTTTTAATTTTCTCACCTGGGCCCCATGTCCATATATTGCAGGTGTAACAGAAAAGCCAAATATAAACTGGAAAAAGATCATGAGGACAAATGTACTGGCATCGATATCGACAAATATTGCCAGAGATTAAGGGATCATTACTCCAATCTTCATTTCAATGACGATGCAGCCAAGATAGACCCCAAGTAAGTAATTAGCCTTAGAATTGATAGGGGGAGGCTAGCAAATTAACTAAGTCAATCATTATACATGATGTTATTACCATAGGGCACATACCAGGACAAAGCGTATAGAAATTCTGGGGTGCCCAGTTTTCTGAATCTGCAATACATCTGGCATCAGCTTGGCTGCAGGAGCTGCTGGAAGGATGTCAAAATGGGCATCAAATCGGCGTAAGGAAGCCCTACTCCCAGGTCTGGAATCAGGGTTGTCCTTCTCCTAGACTGGTGGCTTTCCAAACGGCATTAGTGCGGAGTGAACATAAACAGCCCTATGTAGAGTTTGAACCCAATTTGCTGATTCCATTGTCTGAGCCATTACTGACTATGTTAATTGCATTTCCAGGTAATTACTAGAAGCATTGTCTACTCAAGGGTCAAAAACATTGCACACTGCAAGACTTTTTAATTGGGGAATGCTTGCTTGCTTAGAAAATCAGCATTTGACGTTCAAGCATTTGATTTCCAGCAAATGGTGCCGGAGTGGTACTCTGGTGCACTCATGCAGCACTGCCACAATTCTGATAGAATCAATATTCCTAGAACAACTGAGGATTGTCTGTGTATCAGAAACCGTCAACCAAAATTGTCTAAATAGGTTTCTTCAGTTTTCAAGTGTGTCTGGCTGGCTGGCTGGCTATGTATCACTAGTACAGGCCGCACCAATGGAGCCAGTGGGTTGAATATTTATACGTTTATTCCTTATACTGCCAACAAAAAATTGTTTTTTTGTTTTGAGAAAATTCCACCTCTAAATGGGTTTCAGGTAGGGCATTGAAATTGTAATGAAAATTTATGCTTAATTGATCACTTAGTTGGTGTTTTTTTGAAAAATTTGCACTTTTTTAGTGATCACTGTACAACAAAATACAACTTATTCATTGATCCCTCCTTCTTCCAATATCTTTATTAATCACCCCTGTACGGCATGCTACTAAAAGATGTTGGTCATGTGATGGCTGTTATTGAGTGACTAACCAGACCTGTTATTGAAGCAATTGATGAAGGATAGTGAACTCATGTGATTGTATTCATTTTAGATATTTAGAAACCTAGGCAAGAACGGTTACTTCTGCGAGTAATCAATAATAACAGGCATATTAGTATCATTTGCCATTTCGCGTCATTATAGTTGATATAGATATATTCCAGAGGTAAAAAATTACTTTAAAAGATTATGTATAGAGTAATGGTGGTATCTTAGTTGTCAACACACATGGAAATTCCAAGGGTCCAGCTAATTAAATATTGATAGACTGAGATTGATACAAACTGAAGTAGATTGGTATGAACAGACTGAGATACATAGAAAGATAGATCAGAGGTATAGCTAGGGAGGGTATTCAAAAACGCTCTTCAGAACCTCGATTGAGTAGGGCCCCCCAAAAGAATTTTATAAATATCAGTTCACCCACTGCATTTCTACTGACAAATCTCACTAAATGTTGGAGTAGATCCTCAAGGAAACAAGCCCCCCTCCCCGCCCCACATCCCTGGTTATGCCTCTGACTCCTTATCATTAACTTATAGATAAGTGCAGTACATATTGTGTCCCAGATTCATACAAGCTGAACAAAAAGCTACAAGTCGTGCATGTAAAATTCGATTGACGATTGTAACATGCTTGTTGACCTTTATCTTATCTGAGTCCACATCATGAGGTGAATTGTGTTTGGCATATTCTGACCTGAATTCTCAGTGTTTGACTTTAGTGTCAGTGAATACTCATAACAATGCACAAACAAATGAATTACATGAGTTCTGTCTGTAAAGTATCTAGACACTTGATATCAATGAAAAAATAGCCTTGGTAAGGCAATGGCACCTTAGTTTGCTTCAAAGTACTTCATTTGGAACCTCACACACTTATCCCAATGTTTTATCCAATTTTCAAAACAGTCTGCAAAGTCTGCTTTCAGGATTGCCATTAGCTGCCTCATTGCATTCACCTATCTGCATCAGCAGAGAAAAATGTGAAGTCACAAGGGGCCAAATCAGGACTATAGGCAGGGTAGGTTGGGTTTTAGCAATGACAGAACCAGGTGATGTGATGCTTTGCCAAAAAACGCTGCATGGGACAAGAAGAATACGTTGGCTCAGTGACAGACACACAGTACATAATCCCACTCGATTGCATCACAATACTGACTGAATAACCATGAGGAAGAGTCTCTGTTCATGTATGCGCTGTAAGGTCTCATCTGATTGGTGGCAAAATTACATTTAGGCTGTGCAACCAGTTCTCATGATATTTAAAACAACTGGATACTTTGCAGATAAATCTCATTAGTATGATTTTTAGTATATAGTAAAGCTCATTTTATTAAATATTTTGTCTTTGCTCTCAGATTTTGTAAGTTCAGTGTTGAATGGATTGCAAGTGACATTTGAGAAGATTGCTCCAAAATTTGACCAAATTTGTTTGAACCAGCACTTGTCAAACATTTCAACTAGAACACAAGATTGACTTATACACAAGACATATCATAAATCAATGATTTCCTTGTTTAAAATCAAGTGTCTACTTATACATAATATATTCAGCATAGAAATATTTGTGATGTTTAATTTCTCAAGCACATCTGACAATAAATATACCATGCTTCCCTGAAAAATATTTGATATCCATTCCTTGCATAAATGAACCACCATAGCCTGTATATATATCAGAATTAATCATCTTGAAAAAATACCGAAAATTACCTAAAAAATAGATTTTTTTTCAAGAATCATCTAAAAAAAATACCAGCACAAGATTTGGGCATTGTTGGTCAATTACAGAGATCAAAAAAAGTACTTTTTTGAAAAATCAAAAAAAACATTCAGATAGTGTTTAGTGGTGTTCTCATGCAAATTTTCAAGGTTATAGCCCTCTCAAATGTTACCAGGCGCACTTGGAGATACACACACGCACACACTCAAAGAATCTGTTGCCCACTTGGCTGGTTGGTCAGGTGGGCCATTTATAGAGCTATGAGGATTCGATAAGTCCAAAATATGGTGATTAGTTGTGACAAAAAAAAAAATACCATACAGTTAGTGACTCAGACTTGTTAGTACAATAAGCTAATCAAATATTTTTTGAAAAATGCCTAGATAATTATTACCGCCTATAGCCTCCGATCAACTGGGAAATATGGTAGTTTGCGAAAGAAAAAATATTTCGAGTTTATTCTATGACCTTTACATGATCATCTGTGGAGTCATCTTTAGTATGAAAAGTCTTGGTCTAAAACATCCATTCTCAATGAGGACATATGCCCCATCCCCTTGGGGGCCCTGGCACATTTGAAAGGGGCTATAGACTGAAAATTGTGAGAAGGGAAAACTCAAGAAGGGCAGCTGGGGTAAAGTATGAAAAGCAATGGGTAGCAATGAGAAGCCTTTCCCACATCATATTTGGTTGAATGTAGATTCAACAAAGTACTTTCGATGGTAGAATCCTAGAACAGGTCTGGTTGGTCACTCAATAGAAGCTGTCATGTGACCAACATCTTTTGATTGCCAGCCTTGTTAGATGGTGATCAATAAAAAAAATTGAAAAAGGAAGGAATCAATGATTAAGTTCTATTCTTGCCTTTTGTTTGGAAGTGATTGCTAGAAAAGTAAGAATTTTACAAAAACAAGCATGAATGCTGCCAGGCAAAAACTAAGGGATCAATTTAGCATAGACTTGCATTGCAAATGTATTTAGGGGGAGAATCATAGAAAACAACTATTTTTTTCAAGACATGATAATGTTTAAATTTTCAGCCCTTTAGCTCCATTAGTGTGGCCTGTATGTATGTTAAAAACTAGAGAAATCTTTGTTTTTGACAGAATGGATATCAAAATAAAAGTTGACCTCAGAGTGTCATTGTCTGATCTGGAGCCTGATATCATGGAACTTGCAGAAAAACATCAAACTGAAGGACTGCATTAGGCCCACTACATGTTTAATTTCATTAGTCATCTTTAAAGTTTTGTCCAAGATGCAGGAATGTTCAAGTTTTCTTGATGTTCAATAATAAATAAATTTCTGTCTATCTGTTTGTGTCATAGATGTTTCACAGGGGACCCTGGAACCTGAGAAGAGATCTCAAGTGGGGCTGGGGGCCAAAAAACAATTCAGAATGGCTTGTCTACAATATGTTACTGGCCTAACAACAGGTGACCTCAGGTAATAATGTGCAATGTGAAAGATTATGATTCAAAGTTTTGTTTTTTTTCTTCAGGTCTGTGTCTCTTAATGAATGGCAAGAATTTTCAAATGAAATGATAAAAAATGCTGAACGAGAACAAGAAATGTCTGTGAATTTACGCTCCATGATTGATGGAATCCTGCAGCAGACATCCAATGACATGAGAAAGCAGTGTAAATTGGTTAATTTGGCTTTTGAACAGAGAATTAGTGAGACCAGGGATACCAAACAGAAACTAGAAGATAACCTCAACCTAGTAAGACAGATACATAATTTTGAGACGAGTGGCTGTTCAGACTATTGATCTTGTTCGTTGTATTGTTACCACAATGTTTTGGTTGATCCATTCTTCAGCCTTGCTTAGGTGGATCGGTGACACTACCTGGAAGAGAGACCTTCTCTTTATACCAAAAAAAAGCCAACCAAAATGTGGCAATAGTTAAAAAATAAAGGCATTATAAACTGATTTACTTGGAGTAGTATCCGCATCTTGGTTATCATAGTCACAATGTTTTGGCCTTGGTACTCTCTTGCCTTCTTTAGGTGTTTGTCATAATTGGTTTTAAACTGAACCCTTCATTCAATCCATTAAGAAAGAAAAGGCATTGAGCTTAAGACTCTGAAATTCCACCTTCTGATTACACTGAGGGTAGTGCAAAAAGTCATATACTCTGGTTCAGTAGAAGAGGCAGAAAAGCCACATTAAGTTACCAAGTACTGAGGAAAGACAGAGGGGGGGTGTTTATTCGCTGTCCCACTACAGCAAAATATGACACAAGGTCGAGGCTTAATGTGGGAAGAACCATCCGTCCAAAAATGGCTCCAGCCGACGCGACTTTGGTTTGCTAAGCAACCAAAGCAACCTCCGCCACGAAAGCGTCCACTTGGGGAACTGCTCCGTTAAGTGCATCTGGAGTAGTGCTGCCCCGGGGAAACTGACCCCCCGCAGCTGGGCCAAGTAATAATAGGAGAGCCCAAGGACGAGTCCAAAGGCCTCCAATGCGCCTAGCAGTGGCAGCCTCAGTAAAACCTCATTGGCTGACGCACTGCACGGGTGCACTCGGTCTTGACACCATCCACAACATACAATCTAAAGACAGAGGATGTGATACTCAAAACGTTGTGACAATAAATAATAACCAAGATGAGAAAACTAGTCTGAGTAAATCAGTGTATGATAATGATTATTCCTCATCTCATAATTTTGGACAAAAACAAAAAAAGGCATGAGATCAATAGTCCGAACATCTATTATGTATTAAGACAGATATTTGTGTGATGATTCAATCCTGAATATTACCATATTTTGAAAAGACTTTTTCCTGCTTTTATAACATTTGTAGACTTCTTGATGGAAATGCATTGTAAATGATTTATCATGAAATGTATACACATACATAAAATACATATGCACATATATATATATATATATATATATATATATATATATATATATAAATATATATATATAGACACATGGACATGCAGCCTCACACAAACACTCCCATACATTCAATATAACACACATATACAGACACATATCCAAACATCCTCACACAAACACACACGCACAGCATTCTATGTCACCCTGACCTGTGTTGTTAAACTTTAAAATGTTTTTAGAAATTTTGACATTGATGGAAAGAAACTTGTTTTATATTTACATCTGACTTTTGCAAAGAGGTGAGACATCTCAGACGTCTTTGGTTTCCTTTATTTTCTCTCTGTCTATGTTCTACCTTTCAGTTAAATAAAAAAAATGGAGTTATTCAAGTAACTGTCACCAGTCCTCCTCAGAAACATTGCCTCAAGACATATCTCTCCAAAAATCTATAAAAATCTGATTCAGTAAAATAAAACCATGATACTAAAACAAATTGAATGAAGTCCATACTGCATTTGGGTCAATATTTAATTAAAAAAACAGAAGTGGGTGAATATTCGTGGGAGGGTTGCCATTTATTTGCTTTAATGTATAGGGAAGGCTGGGCAAAGTCTGTATACATAGATATATATGAATGTCAGAGCACATAAATCACCTAAACCCAGTATCAATGTTTAAACCCGTCAGTTATGTGCAGTTGTGATTGATTGAAATATTAACAAAATTTTTATAATAATCTATTTTGATCATCGAATGTCAGTAAGATCCCTTACAACTTTTACCATCCTCCTTGTTTTGGGATTATTAATCAGTTTATAATGTGAAAATATATACTTGTACTGTATATTCTAGCAAGACCTCTTGATGTAACCTGGGGTTTTGTATTACAAAAAAAAAGATAGCCATACGACAAACGTACATTTGAAATTATCTAATACATTATAGCAGCAGCTATGCTACCTGGAATATCCAGGATCTTCAAATCTGTCTCTGTTTAATTACAAGATTAGAAATTTATTAATCGTCTGATATTAGTTAAAAAGAATCTTTTCCACTATTTTCATCAAATAATTTTAATTCCAACAATTTTCTTTTTCTCTTCAAATTTTATTCTTGGATGAAATATTGCAACATTATTATCAATTTTGCTTTTTACCTTAATCCTAACTTTCAGTTGCTTTTTATCACAACTGAATGGTTAAAAAGCGGCCAGATGTATACTGGACCCCCATCTGGCTCGAGAGAGTGAGGTTAGTTTTCACTGTGGGCCTGCTCTTTATTTTTTGATTGTGCCGTTTAATACTTGCGGTAGAATTACGGTCCGATTCAAAGTTATGATAAAAAGCAACTGAAAGTTAGGATCAAGGTAAAAAGCTAATCAAAATTAACAATAAATTTCAATTCCTTTCAAAGCAAATTTGTGTTTTTAACCATGATAATATGACCGATCAACAGAGTTTTCAATTTCTATGATATTTAAAGTTTAATTTTTTGCAAACAAAAACAAAAAACATAAATTTTAATAAGCAAAAGCTTTTTTCTCTGATAGAAAAGGGGGGATCAGTTTTCCATTGTTATTAAGTTTTAAACCGATCTCCCACCTCAAGTTCATCTATTTGAAATAAACATTCCATTTTTACAGGAAAAAAATTGATGTTGCTGAATCATTGAGATCAAATTAATTCACTTTGATTTTGTAGTTAGGACAAGAAAAATTTTACCCAAAAATGTATAATTAACCATGGCCATCTTTGTAACTGTCAACTGAGGTAATGTCATCATATTTATAACCATGGCAATGTGAGGAAAGGACAGTATTTGACGAATAGTTGCTAATATCAGTCACTGGTACCAGGAGGTGGTCGATGTTTGAGCCCTAGTGAAAAATTTTGAATGCTGATTTCCAAAACAGGCAGGCTATTAATTAATCCTTTGATAATACCGCTGATAAAAAATCACTCCTACTATTTTTATCGAATAAATATATTATTATTATTATTAATATTTGAGCATTCATATAGGAAGTGTCAAAATCAGCTATTCAGATGGAAGATTGGAGCTACACAGCCTTCAAACCCCTATTTTCTGTTACATTGTGCAGGTTGGTTTTTGTAGATCTCTCTCTCTCTCTCTCGATCAGTTCTCTGGTTGATTGAACTTGGCCGTTGATGAGTTCTGATTGGTTGTTGATGAAGGGATCACAGTTGCTCTACGATGAACCCACATTCATTTGATAGGATATCAGTGCTCTACTCACTTGGATTAAAGGAGGATTAAAATAACCATGGAGACTTTTGAGAAAAAAAAAACACTTTTAATTGTTGAAATAGATTTCTCTTCAAGACATGGGAGAGAGAGATAAATACTCAGCCTTATGCAGGTATGGTGACTATTCGTTTTTTTCAAGATGGAGTGTTTTGCTTCGAGACAATTGATCGGTTATCTTTTGCGGTCAAGTCCTCAATTAGTTTCTTTTCGTCTTTGCTCTCCTTTCTCAAAGATAAAAGTTTCTTCACTGTCCTAGCGTATCTGTATCATCTCAGTACTGTCACATTTGTACTCTAGAATAAAGAATCCTTGGGGAAACCTTTCTTTTTTTTTCTTTCCTAGTCAATTCATAGGGAATCTTTTTCTTTCTTCCTTTTTTCATAGTTATTTAGCCTTCTTTCTCATTCCAATCTTTGTTAAAGTTGTCTTTTCTTTTCTTGCTGCATTGAAATAGAGTAAGAAAGATGTATTTGTCTTTTTTCTTCTTGTCTTTGAGTTGAAATGAGTGGGAAGATTGACTCTCTTTCTCTCAGATGTGTTTACTATATAGGTACTTACAGAATCAAATTTTGTCTGTGAGCTGAGGTACATCCATTTGCATATGCCTGATCCAAGACCCAAACTACTATTAACTCTGTTCTTCTATAAATTGAATTAATTAAATGCAGACAAAAGTCATAAATTTGACAACCCTTTGACTGTGAAATAAAATTTGGTCATGTCCAAATGTGGTGGTGTGGACAAAGGAATTAATCATATTCCTACATCACACTATCTAGACACTTTCGACATCTGTCATTCAGTCACCAATGGATATGCCGGCTATCCATTATAATTCTGACACTTGGACAAAGGAATGAATCCTTTCTACACACATCACCTGGCCTTGAAAATTCATCACTCTTTTTGATTTAGTTTCTATTGTTTTAAAATATTAGTTGAACCATTAATATTTGGGCCTTCATGTAGAAAGTGTCGAAATCAAGCAGTGTGTTTTTTCTGCATTATTTTCCCATTTGGCGTAACTGCAAGCTGTTACTATCGCAAGGTTGTAAAATCTACTTCAACTACGAGCCAGTTCTTATAAAATAGCAGTTTCTTATCAAAACCCATTTATAAAGCCTGTTTTTATTAGTAAAAGGATAAAAATTAATGATATCAAATTATGGACAAAATTCTTCATTGGAAACCATCAACCAAAACTGCCAGCATTGGTTTCTTCAGTTTTTAATTTGGTCTGGTTAGCTAAATATACATGTATTATGTGTACGGGCTGCATCAATGGAGCTAAAGGGCTGAAAATTTGAACATTTACTTCTTATTATGTCTAAAAAAATTCTTTTAAAAAGTTCTCTCCTCAAAAAGGTTTTTAAACTTTCAGACTTTTTTCAGTGATCCCTGTCCAACAAGAGACAAGAAAAGTAACTTATTCATTGATCACTCTTTTTACCAATTTTTTAATTGGTCACCCCCAACAGGACATGTTGCCAAAAGACATGAGTCACATGGCAATTTCTATTGAGTGACTAACAAGTTATTTGATTTAGTAAAGATTTTTTTTTTCTTTAGTTTAATTCTAAAAAATCTACTTCAGATCAATCCAAACAAGGGCTGTGCCCATTCCAAAGGTGCATGTTTAGAAGGGGCTGGACTTTATGGTGTGTGGAGCAGCCTGCCTTAATAGTCATGTGAATAATTTTTGTATGAAACTATGGTTTTGATCTATAAGTTTAGATAAAAGATCTATAACCTGTAATTTTTCATCAATTTTATTAGGTTTCTCAAGAACCGCCAATCTAAAAAAACTCTAAACTTGACACTGCACTGCCTTGAGTGCTAACTAATATATCTACCTAATTCCAACTTTGCATAATCGCCAGTTGTCAAGTAATGACTGACTGGTTTCAATCTTCATTACACATGAGAAGTGAATGTAACAGCTTTAGATTTAATATTACCATTCTTCTCCCCACCTCACCCCCAACACTAAAGGGAAGGAATTTCTCCTTCTCTGAAGGTAGTAATTTTAAAAGCTTGTTCAGCTTGTCAAAAATAGTGTCTAATAATACTTTCTTGTCTCCAGAGAACAGCATTGTGGTTAGAGCTGGATATCATAAACTAGAGGTTCGGTATTTGAACAATAAATTTTTCTTTTCTTTACTTGGACAAAAATGTCTTTACTGTTGGATATAAACAATGAAATTGAATAGTTTCCAAGGAATATAGACATGCTGAAGAGTTTTTGTATACATCAAAGCCAGTAAAGTTCAGCACTATCGACCAATGACTTTTCCAGATGATTTCATATAATAGACAGTTGTAGACATAAGAAATGATAATATTGTAGATACCCCAGGTGCAACTTAGAAGTTTGGGGAATTCAAGTTTTTCATACATTCTTTTTTTTTCTGGACACATCCTCCATTTAATTTTTGAAATATTCATCAGGAAGGAATTTTTTAAATTCTTTATAAGCTTGCAAAATTATCACGTCAAGGATACACAGCACTAAAGTGTGTATTGGGTGGGGTCAGGATATCTTTGGAGATCTTTTTTTTAATGTTCTGATATGCTAGCCCCAGGAGAATCTGAACAATGTACGCAAATGTAATAAGGACTTTTTCCACTAGCTTTGCAAGCAGGACTCTTACATGCCAATAAGCAAACAGCAGGCATGAGAACTATTTCAAAGGAAATGGTGGAAACTAGATGTTAGTATCAATAATTTGTTTTTTGATTGAATTACCTTGAATTTAGGGAAATGCCTCATAGACAAATAGAAACTAAGTGAGTAGAAGGCTAATTTAATATACCCCCCCCCCTCAAACTCAAACAAATGCTTAAATAAAGACTGGTTGGTTGACTGTTTCTTGTGGTGTAAGGATCTCTGGATGCTACACAGGCTAGAATTCCTTATCTTCTCTTTCCAAACTGTTTTCTATTGTCTGCAACAGATAAATGAAAACCTTTCTCTTAAGGGTGCAAACCCTAGCAATGATAAGTATAGGAGGGTAGATTGCACCCAGGGAGAAAAGACAAAAAGCACATTATAGAAATCTTGAATAAACTCTTATACTATATTGGTAATCAAATCAATGCTCCTGACCCTCCATCGGTTGGTACCCAAGGCCTCACCTGCCCATCTTTCTTATGTTGATTGAAATGTTGCAGTTTTTCATTTCTTGTGAACTGTACCGCCAGACATTCAAATCTGATTTGATCAGTAGAAAAGAAAACTTTGCAGATCAATCACTTGAAATGAATGAATAAAAAATCTCCGAACTTAGTCGCATCTACACAATTACCATACTATTACCATAATTCACGAGTGAATGAACTTCAAGAATGTAGTATAACCACGTGGAACACGTGTTTCCATCATGGCACACAAAAAAATCGAAGAAAAGCCATTTGCATAACGACACTGTACAAGTCGAAAGAGATTCCTTTTGCAAAATTAACAGCTCTGTTATACACAGCGTCTGAAAAATAAGGAAGAAAACAGCATACAATAACAAAAATCAGACAAAGATTAAATGAGGGGAAAAATGAGGAGTTCAAACTGGGCAGAAGAAGAAAAACGTTGAGTGGAGGATTTTTCTTCAATCTAATTCCTACGTATATGTTGTTGGACCAGTAGTATAGAAACACTGAACGAGATGGACCCTAACTTCACAGTTACATTTTTTACAACTACCCCTACCTCAACAGCTGACTTGATATCTTGTCCATCTCCCTGAGCCCACTCCCTGAGCCCACAGGAAATTTGGGGATGGGATGTGGGGTTGTAACTGCTCACAACTCCTTGTCCTAACTGACTATTCTACTGCCTCAGTTGAGAGATCTTTCTCTGCTGCATGTTGTTGAAGGTGTCTTCGTTTGAAGAGTTAATGAATGAGAAGAGAGAGCTACTTCTAAGCTGTATGCTGATTGGCTAGGTGAGTTAAAACTCACCCAAAAGGGAGACTATGATTGGCGGTTAAGTTTGGTTAAAGGTACAAGAGCAAAGATCATCATTTATTGGGGGTTTGAGTTGCATCGTAACAGTAGAGCTACAGGTCTTGTGAGTACAACCTTTTAATCCAGCAAAAATTTGAGCCAAACATTCTATTCACAGATACTATTTGTTTGTATTTCTGTCATTCCATTCTACAGGTACAAGTCCTGTAGTATAACTTTTTTTTTCAAACCCACCAAAATTTGAAAGAAGTACTTATTCACATTTACTAGTTGTTTGTGTTTTTAATATGTATGGTACTTGAAAGGCATGGTAGGTAAAGCGAATTACAAGCGTTTTTTTTTGTTTGTTTTAACCTTGTGACCCCTGTGAACTATGAAATCTGATAATCCAACCAAATGGCTAATCTGACCTGGCTCTGGAACCACAGAGTTTGAAAACTTGAACTTGATAGAAACCATCAACCCAAACTGTCACCATAGGTTTCTTCAGTTTCCAGGATGTTCTGGCGCTGCTGGCTATGTATGTATGCACAGACTGCACAGGGCTAGAGGTCTAAAATTTTAAACATTTACTCCTATATCTTGAATAAAAATGGTTATTTTTGAAAATTCCCCCTCGAGATAAGTTTTTAGAGGTGGAGAGGTTCAAATTGTGAAATATGTTTATAAATATAAATTGATCCTCTAGTTTGTCTCTGGCAGCATTCATGTTTATTGGAAATTCACTTTTTTAGCAATCACTGCCCAACAAAAAGTGAGAGAAGTAACTTTTTTTCCAATTTTTTAAAATTTATAACCTAAACATTGCATGCTGCCAAAAGATATAGGTTATTTGACGTTTTCTATTGAATGACTAACCAAACCTGTTACTTTAGTTATTGCTCATTTTCCACCTTCAGGAAAGAGGAGTGTAATTTGAACAAAAAAAAGATGAAAAAAAATGTTCACATGTAGATGTTAGCATTGGATCTGTTCACAAAATACCAAGACACAGAATTTTCTTTTTCTTCTTTCAGATTTTGGCACAAATCCTTGAGATGGAAGAGAACATTGCAAAACTGAAGATCAGCATTAACGAGAAGGAATGCCCCTTGAAACTTGCAGAGACTCGCCTTGATGAGCGTAAGCAGCGTCCCAACATGGAGTTGTGTCGTGACCCCGTACAGTATCGTCTAATTGAAGAGATGGGTGAGCTGCAGCGATCAATTAAGGAACTGCAAAACATTCTACATCAATCAGAAGTAGCACTGAAGAGCCTTGTTCAAAATCAAAGAGAATTGGAAGATGATATTGAAGTCAAATCGAACACCTTGTTTATCGATGAAGTTGAGTGCATGGGATTACGGAAAAGCATCAATATTCAGACATTCTAAATTACTTTTTTCTTCATTATCAACACGGAAAGGAGAGACTCAAGGGCTTGAATGACTTCCTTTTTTTTCATGGCTTGCTTGTTTGACAAGGTTTTTGTGTTAGCTTAAACTTTTTTCTCAAATGTACATTGCAAATGAATAAAATCTATCACTTGTTGAGTTTTTAAATAACTTACTATTATAATTACTGGTTGTTTATGTAATTTGAGATATCACTGGCAGGATTTCTTAAATAAATATAACAAAACTTTCATTGACTTTAATAATAATATACAAGGTCTATCCGAAAAGTATCCAATCATCAGATATTAACAAAAAAAATTAGACATACCTTGGGCAATGACACCTTAGTTTTCCTTCTAAGTATCTCTCCCTTTGAGACCTTACACACTTATTCCAGTGCCCCTTCCACGTTTCAAAATAGTCTGTAAAGTCCTCTTTCTGGATTGCCATTAGCAACATCATTGTATTCTTAATCTTGCCTGAAAATCTACAACCTTTCAGAGGTAAAAAGCCAGAAATTACAGGGATCCTAATCTGGACTGTAGTGGGGAGCTGACAGATCTTGGGTGTTACAGGTTCTTTCCAAACATTGCACAAGACATGAAGAATGAACTGGCTCATTCATTGTGAATAAGACAGTCACAGTATGCAAGCTCACCAAAAACCATCCCCCTACCAATTGAGTCAGCCCATGGGAGAGTGTTCATCCACGTATATGCAGTAAGGTCTCCTCTAATTGGTTGCCAAGTCACATGAAGGCTTTGCAAGTGGTTCTTGAGATATTCAAAATGGCTGGATACTTTCCAGACAAACTGCAAATTCTGGATAGAGTGAAAAAAATGAAAAAGTAAAACGATTGCATTTAATCATTTTGAATGAATTATGGTTGGACTATTTTCCTCGTCTGTATGTTCAGTTGTTCACAATGTTTTGGCTGTTTACCCTCCAAATGAGTTTTTCTATCCCAGTACAAATGTGTGAGTAAGGTTCATGAACATTTTTGATAAGTTTAGAATATACAAGCTATAACCAGTATTTAGTCACTGACAACTTTTAGCTATTTTTTCTTGACTAATCCCACCCAACTCCCATATTTCCTTCTCCATGTTACTTTTCATGCAAAAAGAGGATTCAGATGAACCATCAATGGGAAATTTATTCATTTCATCAATACACCAATTGTTTCTGGTTGATATAAATCAAATCTTCAGGTCTCCTTTTTTCTGACTCAGTGGGTTATTCATTTGGCTATTCGCAAATTAATGTTTTTGTTGGGAGACTCTGTACCACAAACTGAAGCCAATTGTCTTTCACTTGAAGGTAATAAATTAATTTTAGTTTTTAGTTTGTTTGGCTTTTATAATTTTTTTTTATATGCAGTAATTATTAAAGTAAATAAGTTTGTTTTTACTTGCAATATTTTGGAGGGAGTTGAGTGGATAATACCTTTAAAGTAAGATTACACTCCTCTCACAATACATGTGTTTTGAATGTTATTTTCTTAAATAAAGATGTTTTTTTCTTCTTCAAACAGTCATGTCCTGTCAACTATGAAAATGTACTTCTGGCCCCCCAAAATCTACTTGATGTGCATTAATACCCATTTTGGCCCTACGACTAAGTTAATGTAACACAATTGAATTTAAGATGATAGACAGAGCGTATGCTTTAAAATTCTGATTTTTTTCGGAAATATACGAGTTATTGCATATAGTTTCGAGAAGGATAAGCAACATTCAAAGAGTTTTTTGGACCATTGAACTCCTTGTGGTTTGTGAATGGAATCTTAAAATACCCAAGTGTAAGAATGTGCAGAAAACATGATACAAAAAAAATTTTGTGATGGAAGAGGACATTATCTTTAGTAATCAAATTGTGAAAGCATATCAAAACATGTCAACTTTGACTGCAAAGTTGAAATGTCTTCCAACAAAAATGAATTGGTATTTTGTGAGTTTGTTGAAAATCCAAAATTTGAAGAAAATATGATTTTGAATTCACAAAATCCAATAAAGTCTGTAATAAGAAAAGTTGAACATTCCAGAAGTTGATTATTCTTTGAACTTAAAATCAACTTTTTCCTAAACTGACAAATTCCCTGAAAAGAGGAATGTCTTATGGATTGGAAGCACAAAAAATTAGCTGCAAAATCATTTTTAAAATGGGACAACTAAAAAAAAACAATTAATTCAAAACAATATACAATATCTTTTATATAAATTTGGATACAAATTAATTTATCTTAATATTAATATATTAAAAATAATTCTTATTGTTAACGCTATGCAATAAGTGTAAATGAATATTTTACAGACACGAATAAAAAAACAGATTCATAAAATTAGAAAAATATGTTAGAATTTTATTATGTAACTTATAAATATTAATATAAAATGATCATACAAATATCATTTTGGCATTTCTGAACATTTTTTTTGTGAAGTGAATGTGTATATTTTTTGTTGAATTTAATCTGTAACAATAAGCTTATTCTACTGTTTGTATTACCAAGAAACACAGTGTTTTGATTTAAATTATGAAATTTCAAACCAGTAAGAAAAGATTATCACATGTACAAAGGCACATTTCTCTGAACAGTAGATGATTGCTGTTTTCTACTTTGTATGATCAAAATATGTTTATAGTTGGTTGTTATTTTGATGAACATATAAGAAATCCGTGGGTTTTGATTTAGACAAGTACCTTTTTTGTTTCAGTCACTTGTTAATCCATCAGTTTTTTGAGGTGGGCTTTGTTCCGGGATATATATCTTCCTTCTTTTATCTGTCTGCTCTTCCAGTGTTAGGGTTCACTTTTACATTACCTACATATATATATATATATATCATTAAATCTTGTGCTGCATATTTTCATTAAAGAAAATTTAAAAGATGGCATTTTTCTGAGTACAAGATAGAGTCAAATGCTACACTTGTAAGATACGTCATGTATGTACTATCATTTGATAGACCCATGCTTAGCACAAGATCAGGTCCACAAACAGGAAATCAGCAGCAAGAGCCAGCTTTGGTAAGTCATATTCAGTTGCATTTTCATAAGTCTCTTTGGTAGACCAGAAGGCAAACATGTAACAGTGAACACTGCCATTCTGCTTAGTTTTTCTATTTTTCCTGACCAATTTTTTCACTGGTTTCTTTATCATATCACGTATAGCAGATGATATGTCCAACAACTCTTTGCTTCCAGAACACCAATGAGCACAACGTGAGTTTTGTCTGAAACATCAGGAAAGATAGACTTTATGTATGCAGTGTCAGTCTGCTAAAGCAGCTTCTCAACCTCTTTTCATATTTTCATTTGTTTTTGCTGCTTATTTACTGCTCATCTCAATATTTCTTTTTGAGCTTCAATTGGCTTCTACCTTGCTTTCTAATGGTCCATGTTATTATGCCTCTCTCTTTTTACTGTACATACTTTAAAGCCAGGAAAGAACTTTGTTTTTACAAACTCTCACTCATGCAACTAAAATGTCTGTTTTTGGATTCTTAACCCACTCCTAGCTAGCACCTTACATGCCAATGACCTCTTCTGCATCGATATGGTGACAACTTGCAGACATGCATTCTTCCTCTAACGTCTCTGAGTTACCTATCATATAAAAGTACTAATTGTCCTGCCACTTGAGAGCAGCTATGATGGCTAACATGCAAGATGACACCACTTCAGAGAATAATTGGTAATCCTTGGGTTGCTGTCTCAACCTAATGTTGCATCATCTGGTTGAAGATCTTTGTCAAAGTTGCCCTCTGCTGAAATGTAGAACTCCTTTATTCATGGACTGGTGAGCAGCTTTCCCATCAGCCCTAGAACCAGCATTTGGAGAACGGAAGTCTTACTTGCAAAATCCCTCCTAAAGCTTGCTGCAAGATCCCTGCATGAGAGGGATCTGTTTTCAAAGAAATCCAGGAAGAGGTAATAATGCTCATACAGCTTATCACATATGTGAAACAGGATATGTACACAATTTCCCCTATACCTATCAATGATGTCCCTGGGAAGTTTTGCCTCCTCTAAATAGGTTTTGAACCCTTTTGGATCTTCTTTACCATTGCAATTGTATCAAGAAGGTACAAGTGACAGTTCAGCTTGTTCAATGTTTTACCTCAAGACTCATTTACTTTTGCTACAGCTGCACGATCACTGATAGTATTGGTAATATTATCAATAATCTTGTAATGAATTTGTATGAAGCAACTAAGTTAGAGCCAGAATGAAAAAGTATAAGTTGTGATTGTGAACATAGGTTGAAGGAGTTAAACATTAAAGAATGTAAAAGAGGAGAAATAGTGGAGACTTGAAAGTACTCATGTTTGATGTGTGGTTTAGAACTTAGACCCTAATCTATTTCTATTAGAATGGAGTAAGGGACAGAGAGATCAGAAATAAGTGGTAAAAGTAAATAGAAGTAGATTGAATGTCAGAAAATTCAATAGGATGGCCGTGGTCAGACTATTAGATTCGATATTACACTTGAGTAGTACAAGTACGTGGTGCAATCAACATGAATGATTAGAAAAAAAGAAGAATTTTTATATTCATTACACCACTGCAGATGTTCAAGGTCCTAGATATTGTGCAAATGATAGTTATGATATGTGTTTGTAAGTACAAATATACACTATTTTGTTGCCCTAAAATAAATGTTTTGTTCGCTTCAAATATAAACTATGCATGACATCGGCCTAATGTGTCAGAAAATCGTATAAATATAAACCTAATCAAAGAAGTCCATCTTCTCTTTTGAATTGAATCTTTCGGAAAGTGGAAAGTTTACAACAGTGGCTTTCTGAATGATGATTGCATTCTGGAACGATTTTATAACAATAAATATCATCACGTAAATGCTTTTGATGCCATTGTAAAGGCTCCTTAAAGCCTTGTTTGGATCCCAAAGATCGTTGCTATGGAAACCTGACGTCAGACTTCGATACTCTATAACACCAAAATATTATCCATGTTTCAGGAAGTATTACTCATCTTTATTGCGTATTGTAGTTTTTATAGGAGTAGGGGCTGATTTTCACAGATTTGAGAGGGACACTTTTCATATGTCACCGCGTACGCTACGTATATCGGCTGCTTAAGTGGGTAACATTTTACATTCGTATACATTTAAAAAAAAATAAAATGAGTTTTAAAAAAATAAGTGATGCTGATGAATTGTAAGATAATAATATATTCATTTAATGATTTATTTGCAAGTTTTTAAAGACATTTGTGAAGAATAACAATGTGAAATGTAACATTTCTCCAATTATTTATTCAAGTTTTGCTGCAGGTAGCTACTGTAGAGAAAAATGGCAAAACTATTTCATTCAACATCCTTTAAGAATCGGTGGCTTGAGCGAATCAAAGTAGAAAGGCAGTTATTCAAAAGGCCTGCAGTATGGATTATTGCAAATTACAATCATCTTCGAACGAAAGGCATAAATCAGTCAAAAGGATTAACTGTAGTAATGAATATTGGATGAAATGAAACTTTAAACAAAAAGGCGTAATTAAGACTTTCATAGTAAAATTTAATTTAGTAAATTTTAAAGAATGAAAATTTTTTTAAAGATTTCAATTTCATTCGTGCATTAACATCTTAGGAACATGTCGTTTGATGTTATAATTTGAATATGTAAAAAATTATAACATCAAACAACATGTTCTTGAGATCTTAATGCGAAAATGAAACTAAGATGAAAACCTTTCATTCATTTAAATTTACGAAATAAATTTAACTATTAAAGACATAGTTATGGCTTTTGATTCGAAATTTCGTTCGAATCCAGTTTATGAAATGAACAATAAATAATGAATTCGCTTGAATTTACAAAAAAAAAAACCCAAACAAACAAAATTACTCAAATAGTACAAATTCAGTCGAAATATTTTTAACTACTTTGACTGATGCCTTTCGTCCGAATGCGATTGTTACTTGCAGTAATCCATACTTCACTGATGTCCTTTTGACTTGATGCCTCTGTATCGACCACAACAAAGTAATTTAAATTTGAAACATACACGTTTTACATCTAAATTTAGATTATTTTGGTTCCATTTTTTCATGTTAATCAATATCTTACATCTAAAAGTGTAACTTAATAAATAATCAATTTTTAGATGTAAAAAATCTACGTCTCAAATTTGAAATACTGCAGACACCTCTGCCGTGTCAAGCGTAATTTTCAATATATTTGATTCTTTTTCTCTAAATTCAATCAATTTATCGTTAAATTTAACTAATTTTCTTAGCATCAATTTTTGGAGGCTTACTCTATTCTTGAAAGATTTTTTTCTATCGAACTCTCTTGACAGAAGTTTGATTTTCGTGTTGAGGACCAAGGTACACATCCATTAGATAAATTAATTGTTGCTTTGTTATTGACAGAAATGTTAGAACCTCCTTCGCGAATAAGCTTAATTGATCGATGCTCAACTTGCTGAAACGATGATAAAAGATTTTTTCGACAGAAAATCTGCAGCTGATGGAAAAATGCATTTAAAAGTCTCATAAACTAACTTTTCATATAACTATGTACATAAGATGTTGCCGATAATAAAAGAAAATAAATAAAAAACACTTCGAAACGTTGCTATATTCTTCTTTATAATTAGTGAAATTTCGTTTTTCGTTTCTCTTGACTGAAATTTGGGAATTTTCATTCTAGCAAAGCTAGAAAAAAAACTCAAGAACTAATCTTTTTTTAAATTTTAATTACTTTTTCAAAAATAGGACATCGATCTCTGCTGGATTATTTCTCTGATTATTCGCACATATTCATTTTATGATATATGTTTTAATGTTCTTCCAGTGTAATAAAAGATGTAAAATATAATTATTCTTTAGGAAATTTCACTACCCCACGTCCTTTCATATTTAACTTGACCTCTATATAGTACAAAATTATACTATTCGACAAAACGGCAGTCGGTGGAAAGACTAATCGGCGAAACATGAATTCGTCGATAAGGTCTACGGATCAGCTGCGTTGCTGAAATGCTGTCACTTGAATCGTCAGCGATACTGCACTCGACGAAACGAACCAAAATTTTCATGGGGTGAGAAGATGAAGAGATATCCCTCAGGAAAATGTACATTTTCAAAATTTATTTGACGATAAAAAGTCAGTATATTTTCACAATGATTAATTATAATATAGTAAATAACAAATGAAATTAATCTTTCAGAAAATTCCTAGCAAACGTTAATAATATTAAGACAATTATTCAGATATTGTAGAAAAATAACTTATCACTTTTTGTAAGTTGAGATTTGGTCATAACAAGGCTGAGCAAAATGTTTGAAAGATACACGTGGTGTTCAGTCGAAAATAAAATAAGCCATCTAAACGAAAACGAGGCTCTTTAGCAGTACGCATCTATTAAAATATGACTATATCAATTATTTTGCCACATAATAGCTGAAAAATCTATTACACTTTTTATTAAACTAAATGATTGTGTAGAGACAGGTCGATTAAAGAATTGATTTGATGTTTTTATTTAGGGAGAAAAAAATGTATTTTGGAAATATCGCAGAAGTCAATTAGGCCACCGGATGAATTTTCGAAAGGTAATTTCTTTGTTGCCACCGGCGGAAATCGAGTCAGAGGGAGATTACTCTCCACTCACGATCGTTTCAAGGACAAAAAATGGCAGGAAAAATGTTTCTTAGAGGAATCGTGCGACAAACCAATATTTTACCACGATTGACTGTTGCCTCCAATTCTCATCAAACAAAGTCTTTTTCCATCTCCCAACAACTGAACATCAAAGAAAGTGAGTGTTGTAATTCTTCAATTTATTTACGTCTGTTTAAAGAAAAGATGAATATAAAAAAAAACATCCTCTATTAAAGGGTGATTCTTTTCTTGTTTTTTTTTTTTTTGTAGCAAATTTACCCCACCTTTCATTTAGAAATTTTTATTCAATTTTTTAGGTAATTTTGGAAGGAGTGAATATTTATTTTCAATTTTTGAAAAATTATTTTCTTCTTATCCTACGTTGTTTGTATGCAAAGATATGGAAATGTTCAAGATCATGGGAGAAATTGAATCATAACTAAGTTGTAAAACGTTCATAACCATGAAAAACAAAAACATGAAATTAAATGCACTATTCTTAGTTTTTTGTCCAATTCAAATCGAACAATTTTTTTCTTTGTGAAATATTGAGAAATACGTCCATGCAACAAGATAAATTATTATTTACTAGCTGGAAATTCTGTGGGTATATTGAGTACTAATCATGCATATTTCTGTAATTGAAGTTAATTTGGTTACCGTAATAATGATTTTCACTATATTTATATTAACTATAATAACTTACAAAGACAAATGATACAAATATATCTATCGTTATTATTGATTACTTTTGCTATCTGTCTATATTCCTATGGTCTACCATTACTATAATAAAATTTCTAGATTTGTGAGGGAGGAGTAATAAACGATTGACACTTATAGTGAAGGTGGCGTCCTTTTTGCTCCCATTCAAGCATAAGCACCCTCTTCTGTACCCTTTTACATTGCCCTTTTCAGTAGTAAAAGAACGAAAGAGGAAAATGAATGATAATCAGAAAGCTTAATGGTTGTATATACAAATGAGAAGAATAATGAATAATAGTATTATTTTTGTCTAGTATTTCTTTCATGTTAATTTTTATCACAACTCTGCAATTGTCATTCCACTATTGTTAGTAAGCTACGTGGATGGGTGAAAAACAAGCCTCTGAAAAGACTCAACCTCGCACCTGGAAGCTAATTTATTTCCAATCAGCGCTGCTTACTATAGATCTTAGAATAACATTAAGGGAGTAATAGTCTTAAGTTTTCAAGCATTGTTATTTTCAATTTTTGACTTGCTCTTCCTCTTTATTTTTATTGCTTTTGGAGGGGGGGGGCGCAGGTTTTCATTTTGAAAACTTTATATGTATTTCTCGTATTCTCCCTTTTTTATCATGATGAGCTTACAAAGACTTTTTAACAATTAACTCTTAGATTCATTTTTAGTTATAGAGAGGTATTCAAGGGGAGTAACTTCTGATTGAAGTCACCTCCGTTGTACTTATTGGTATTTTTAAAAATTTTCATTCAATACACAAAAGAGTTCTATTTAAAAAAACAAAATCCAATTCATCTATAAGTTCCACTGCGGTTACATGCGCTCTACGAATGTAAGTATTAAATTAACCATTGTTTGCATCTATTAAAAATATCATTTTGTAATTTCCAATCTTATTTACTTTTCCAGTTACAGAGAAAACTGAAGGCAACACAACAATTGTGAGTTTTTACTTTTTTTTCTTCAACTGATTATCTCCCAATTAAGTTTTGGCTCCAGTGGTAGTGCATAGAGAGTTCACCTTTGAGTTCTGTGGTTTCATTCCGAGAACAGATTTAATTGTAAGACATTCCTGTTAAACGGGAAAATGAAAACAGTGGCATCTTCTTCCATTTATCTTCAGTAAACAGCATGGACTGTTATCAAATTTCCTGAATTTATATCAATTAACATAAAATTTCATTTTGCACGTAATTTCTTTGATTTTATGAAGAAAACAATACCACAGTTCATCTGCGTTCAATTATAATGTAGCTGTTTTTCTGGGACCCCAATACTCACCTTATAAAGGGGTACTACTGTATGAACTTGTTACAGAGGAGATCAGTTCTACTCTGTAACCTTTTAACCCATTAATTGCAACAGGTGGCAAAGAATAGTTGTCCATTGTATTTCATTGCCAGATAAAAGCCCGGACTCACTGACAGAACCTAGTTGCCAACAATCGCAATAAAACAAAAGTTTTGAGTTGGCCATAGAACTGCATTGATTGAAATTTCTATCATTCACAATCTCTTTTTTAAGAAGTAATTTTCTGATTAATTATGTTTAAACAGTATAAAAAAATTGCTTTAAATTTTGCTTCAGTGACCAGGACATTGATATTTTGAATTTTTGATCAGTCAACAGGCAAATTTGCACATTATTAATCACTTTAGATAAGAATCAGTGGCTGTTGCCAAAATAGTGAATCATTATAGCGGTTCACTATATCCCTAGAAATCAACTTTTTTTTTCTTTTTTGTCCTTTCTTTCAGTCTAAAAACAATCAGATAGACATGTAGACAGTATAGTTGTGGAGAAAATTATTGAAACAAATAGAAAAGGTGAAAAGTGTGAGACAGAATTTAAGAAAACCATATGGCAGTAAGAAAATGTTATTGTCAGTAGGTGTAAATGAAACCAGGATAAAAATAAAATGAAAACTGAAAGACACAATTTAAGTGAAGAAAACTATTTAGTGAAAGGAAAGATTAGGTAAAGAAAACCAAGTAGGAGATGGAAAAGAATGTAATTCTCAACCAAACAAAAATTGATTTCCAGGAATATAGTGAACCGCTAATGTAATTCATGAAAACAATTACGTATAAATATCTCTATCTTGATCATAAAAGCAAACTTTGAAGTAGGGAGGTCAGTCACATGACAAATATCATCGAAAAATAACCAGATTGCTACCATGTCATTGAAATCAATCAAAATTTTTTCCGTTATTAAATGATTACTTGTTCTTTGATTAATCCTCCGTTGATTGATGTTTTCTATTCCAAAATATGGTAGATAATGTTTTTACAAAGGTTTTGGCAAGCGAAGATCACCTCATCACACTGCATACAAATGGCCCACTATGTGTGTTTAGCTCTCATATGGAAGTTTCATCCCAGAAGATGGGCAAATTTTGCATCATTTTTCTCTTTTGGATCATGTGGAAAGGCTTGATTCCATTACATCAGTTTCTAATTCTTTTGCAAAATTGTAACTTCAAACTTTCATAACTTTTGATATAATGAGTTGATTTTGGTCAAATGAAGTACTTAGTGCTCAGCAAAATGACTTTTATCTTTTACTATGACTTTCAATAACATTATTCGCACAACTAAAAATTCACAAGGAAATAACATCTATTTTCTATACTTTTTATGCATAAGCAATCAGAAAATAAAACTGACTACCCAGGAACAAAAATTGGTGTGATGGTCTAATGAATCCTGTTTTTCTGTCACTGATTATCTCCCTTTGCTTTCTATTTTTTCCAGGTTGAAGGACACTTTGTCAAATCCCCACGAACAGATGTCCTTCTAAAACATGAATGCTCACCTTATCCAGATGCCTGCCCATTGTGTCAACTTCAACTTGATGTTAAATACACAGTGAGATTTTTCTTTTTGTTTTTTCCTCTGTAATCTGGAATGTCAAGGATATTCCATGATTATTATTATAAACCAAAACTGTCAACGTAGGTCTCTTCAGTTTTCAAGTTGGTCTGGCTATGTATGTATAGAGCTAGAAGGCTGAAAATTTGAGCATTTACTCCTTATTATCAGATCATATATCCATTTCTTAACTCTGTGTGTATATATATATATATATATATATATATATATATATATATATATATTTTGTTTATCAATAAAAGAAAGAAATTTATCTATGTAAATGTTTTTTAAGAAAATTTCTGTCTATTGTTACTGATTTTAAAATTACCATCTTCCTTGACATAAAGGAATATGGTGCTCAATACTATGTCCCATGTAGATGTTGATAGGCCAAAAATGTCTCAACTATTGGTCTCTTTTCCAAATTGAATTTCTTGTTGTTTCAGGATGTCCTTATCATCAGTCAATTTGTGGCCCCTGATTGCACCCTGCTTCCACGATATATTACAAAACTTTGCAATAAACAGCACAAGAACATGCAGCGTCTTGTAAACAGAGCTGTCCGAGCAGGTAAATAGCTGTGTGGATTTTTGCCAAATGAAAACAGAATTAAATTTCTTCATCCAGAATTATTTTAATACAAGATGAAACATTGTCAATTATTATCAATTTTTCACAAGTATTTCTTTCATCTTAATGCTAGTTGCAACTACTCAGACTATCAGTTTATAGTTGTTGGTAAACAGTGCAGGTGGGAAATAAAGGATAAGAATTATACTTTTTATTCCCTTCTGTGCTAGTTTTTCCTCTTGTCTGTCCAAGGGAGGTGACTGGGTTTGTCAAGTGATATTATTCATTTAATTTTATTCATTGTTTGTAACCATGAAAGGGAAGTAATTTTATCATAACTTTTATCCAAGCCAGTTGAAATATAAAAAAAAAAAGCAAGTAAAATTTGAGCTCAAGGTAAAAAGTAGTCATAAAAATTACTAATGATTTAGATAAATTGAATAAAATGGAATGAAAAAAATCTAAATTTGACCAACCAAGTTATTTCCCTTGGACAGATTGAACACGAAGGGAAGGAGAGAATTAAAAGAACAACCTGATTACAATAAAACTCAAATTCACATCCCGTCTGCCTTGGGGTTATCCAGACCAGCTGATGAGTGGCTGCTATAGATAACCAGGCCTACCTTTTATTTCTAGTTTATTGTGTACTGTTGGAAACTACCATCCAAAACTGACTACATAGGGTTTTTTCAGTTTTCAAGTTGGTCTGGCTATGTATGTATGAGGCATACAGGCCACACCAATGGGATTAGAGGGCTTAAAGTTCAACATTTACTCCTTATCATATCTAGAAAAAACTTTGTCTTTTTTTTAATGGAGGGCTAAATTAGTTTCTTGGTTTTCATCTGTGTTCTTGGAAATTCAGACTTTTATCAGTGATCATGGCATAACAGAAGATAAGAGAAGTAAATAATTTATTGATTACCCCTTTTCTAATTTTTTGATACCCCCCCCATATGGTATTCTGCTAAAAGATGTTGAGTCTCGTGACAGTGTGTCTTGAGTGACTAACCAGACCTGTCTCCAATTTTAGTTTCTTTTTATCACAACTATTCAGACTACCAGTCTGTAGCATTGAGTAATTAGTGCAGATTGAAATCAGAATGATATTACTACCACTAATGGAACTAGTGTAGGTAAAAACAATAACAATTATGGCTCCAAGTAATTGGAGGGGAAAAAATCAAGTTTGAGGTTAATGGTCAGATATGATGTTTTTTCAGCCATTAGAGTTTTAGAAGTTCGGTTGGTAGAGCAAGTTTCCTGTGGTGAAAGAGTTGCAAGTCTTGCCTCGAGCTTATTCTTTATTTTTGATCTGCATTGATGGTCTGAGTAGTTACAATGAAAAATCACTAAAATTATGATGCAAGAAAAACTGAAAAAAAAAAAAAAAAATTAGTGATTGTTGAAATTCCTTTCTTTTTTGGCCAAGAATTCTTCTTCAGTGTCCCTTGTCATTTTCACTTGTTGGATGGAATCAAATAGGAATTATTTTGTTCTGACTTGATTCTTCAATAATGTATCCAGAAATAATATGGAAAGAATGGTTCTAGTTCAATCCCTGACCTAGTAGATCGTTGGGGTACCATACTGCGTACATCCCCTTCATGGTATTTCTCAGGGCAATGAGAGTTACTTGTTAGTGCCCATCTCCTTTCCAAATCGCATGGGACTCGTTATACTGGGTTACATGGTACCAGCAGTGAAGAGTAACCTCTGACCTAACCTATTGGCAGAAGTGGAACCAGTTTACCTCAAGGGCACCACTCCTAGTTTGGAATCAGTTTTCCATCTCTTAGACTGGTTGCCAACCAAGGTTAGAGAGCCTAGTATACTTTACTTACCCATAGCCGAGGGAAGACTTTGGCTAGGGAGCTCAGTCTACCCAGTTACATACTAAGCTGAGCTTTAAATCCATAACAGCCTTTCTTGATCGGGTTTTTGCAGAACGCAAGGATCCTGTGGAAATTTCATACATATGTTAAAAAGTACTTGACTTTCTGTTCATTTGATGTTTTCCATATAACGAGTGACAGTCCCTGTATTGTTGAGATTTGACACTTGAAGCACTAAAATTTTCACCAATTGAACAAGACCAGCAGCTGTCTTTTTTTTTTTCTTTCATCATTTATAGATTTCAGCTTGTTGAAGATAGTTGCTTTTAGCCCCTTCCTCTTCCTGTTTGCATGACAAAAGCCGACAAACCAACAAAAAAGTGGCATAGGCTTTCATATTGTAAGATTCTGTTACTTTATCCCTGGAATTTCATGTAACTTTTCCTTTTCTTTGTAGGATTGTTAAAAAACTTGAAAAGCGAGCAGCCATCAGAACCTCCTTACAAATATATGAAATATAATGTATATTTTGAAAATTAAAGATTTGGAATTTCCTATTTAAATACTCCATTAATGCTTGTGTTTGTGGTTATTCTGAATCCTGTTTTGTATCTTTACTGACTGTTAAGGGTCACACTTTCTGTCGCTCACCAACATGTCAACAACCACATTCCAAGAGAAGCAACTAATCAAGGTATGTTTGGCCTGCCATTATGCCAAAAATTACTTGTAAAAATTGAAGACTTGTTAATTTGATGGATGAGTAATAATTGAAAATTATTTCCTTCGTACCGATTGATTTAAACCTCTCTCGAGTATACACTAGGACCTTGCTATCTATCGAATCGCTGACTACTGTTTCAGATCTCTGCGGTTGGCTCCAAAATATTCATTCTTTTCCAGAAATATATAATATCTAAGTTTTGGATGGTATTTTAGACCAGTTTAGTATAGAGTATCTGTAATTGGAACCTGAAAATAATACTGTTTAGTGTGTGTATTTATGTACAGTATGTGGATTATTTGTCTGAGTTGTGCAATGATCATCTATGATGTATACATCGTTGTCTTTTTAGCTGTCTCTCTGATCAGGTTGTGGAATCGCAGTGCTTGTGTTTGCATTAAATAACACTTGATCACAGGATATTTTATTAATAATTGTACTAAAGTGCAAGAGTAGTAATGAAGACAATTCTGATATGCCAAAGAAAAGATGAAATGTTTCGTCCAAGCAAAAATTCGACTTCAGGAAAAAAATAGTCATATGCTGAAGTTGCAGAAATTCATTTTCAAAACGAATTGATGGCAAGATGTTGCATCAGGAAGCATTGAGCCACTATGAAGAATTCAGCAAGGAATATCCCACTACCAGTGATGCCAAGGTGTTTACTGCAAGCAAAGGATAGTTATTTAGATCAAGCAATAGGTTTGGACTGAAAAATGGGATGATTACTGGAGAGGCTGTATCTGCTGATCAAGAAGCTACTGCCACGTTTCCGACAGAGTTGAACTTGATAGATAAGAAATGATACAATCCAAAGTCTTCAGTTGCAATGGAAATGGGATTTGGGGCAAATAGAACCAACATTCATAAAAGTGAAAAGCAGCCCCCCAGGACATAAATCATGGAAGGACTGATCAACTTGAATACTATATGGCAATGCTGTGGGTCATAATGAAGCCTGGTTTAGTCTGCAGAGTAAGAACACAACATGCTCTCAAAAACCAAAATGTTTGAGCAACATAATCAGAAAGCTTTGGTGATCGCAGTTTTGTTTTATCAACGCAGATGCTAAACTTGACATTATACTGTCCTGGAAAAACATTTATTAATGCAGATCAAATAATGTTCATCGAAGCTGCTATGAATGAATTAAAACCAGAATTTGTAAATTCCTACTGGAAGAATGTATGGAGTGATGTCGTTGATGATTTTAAAGGCTTCCGTGAGTTCGATGGAAGTGTTGAGAAAATCATTGATGCAACAAGAAAAGAGCCTATCTATTGTGAATAACAAGGCCCTGCTGTATGTGTATTTTGAATATTTGTATATAAAAAATATAAATATACACACATATATTCGTTTAATGCATTAGTAATTTAAATCCAAATTTTTTTTTCTGTATTATTGTCTTTGTAACCAAATCATAAAATCCTTTAGGAAGATTGTCGTCACATTCAGTGAATTATGTATTTGGGACTCCATCTAAATGTATTTTGACTAGTAACACTGAAGAACTACTAAGAAAGATTTTCAGAGTAGCTTCCCTTTGAACAATCGTCACAATGAGTCAAAAATCTTTGATTTCAGCTTCCTGAATAATGGAACATTAGCCAATAATATTCCAATTGCTTCTTCCCGCGTTATGTTAACCCCTGATTTTTTTTTCATGGGGGTGTATGTTCAAGTAACTCTATGGAGGAGAATTACACTTGGACTAACTTTTTACCAGAACTTGTATTCATACTACCTCTGAGATTGTGAAGCAGTACATCTTAGGCATGGAGCTAGTAACTTCACACCTAAAAGCTACTGAAACTGCAATGCAATCTTATACTCCTTAAAGAGTCTAAAGGACTTTTAAGAAAAAATTCTATGCTAAAACAAGGAGGCAAATCTATGCATATTTCTATTTTCAATAATATATGATTGGTCACAAAATATCGTGAGTCTGACAGTTATAAGGTGTAATTTTATTCTTTGTACACACCAGCAGTACCATTTGTATTTGCCATTGGTTGGGGGAGGAAGGTTTTTTCTTTTCAACCACATATCAAAATGGTTGCAGATTGGCTGCTATTGATTGATAGTTGAGCATACTAGACTCACAAGCCATTGCGAGTGAGTTTGATTCTAGCTAGGTGTTCCACCAAGCTAAACTTTGTCATATATATATATATATATATATATATACAAAAAGGATTTGCATTTCACTGAAAATTCATTTATTTTTGTTTAAAAATGTAAATTATTTGCTCTTACAAAGATATTCATACTCATGCAAATTTTTATCATTTGCAGTCTTGATTTTGATGAATGTAGATTTGCATATCTACAAGTTTAATCAAGTGGTGAGAATGTATTCCTTGAGAAAAGAGAGAAGTCTGTTTTATATGATTATGATTAGGAGGTGCATAGTGGTACTGGCACAGAAAACAATGGGTGATCTGTGTTTGAGTTATGGCCAGAGATGCTTTTATTGACTTCATACTTTGAGAAAGGCATGAATCCACATATCCTTCCAGCTATATGTAAATAGCAGGGTAGTTGGAGCCCTTTGGTATGAAGCAGTACATCATAGGCATGGACCTAGTAACTTCACACCTAAAAGCTACCGAAACTGCAATGCAATCTTATACTCCATAAAGAGTCTAAAGGACTTTAAAAAAAATTTTAAGCTAAAAAATAGGTTTCTGAACTTGAAATGCTCACAGCCGAATCATATTATATGCACCAGTTCTTACATGATCACTGAAGTTGAGCAATCTTAAGCTTGGTCTGTTCCTAGATGGGTGACTGATTCAGAATACTAGGTGCTGTAAGAGCATATAGTGGAGTGAGTGATGCCCCTTGGGTGCTCATTGCATCAAAGTCTATTTCATATTGCAAGCAGAGGAAAGAGAAACTTGCGATATGGGAAGCCCGGGCAAGAACGTCTGATGCTGTAGTCAGTGTAAGGGAGCTGACTATCTTCTGGAATAGGTGAAAATGATAACAAGACAGTGATCAGTTATTTTTGGATAAATTTTTATTGAGGAATGATAAACAACATTTAGATCCACTGTTGTCATGTTGCTGCAACTCTGCATCAGAGGCAGGCAGGGTACACTGAGAGGAATTATTCTGAAGGGAATTCAACTAATATCACCAGAAATATTAATTCAGGAAGGAAGAAAAAAAAAATGAGGTGGTGGGTTGTATTCAGCTTTTGGGTGGAGTCAGGGTAATGGGCAGGGGGTCAGAGAAAGAAAAAAAAAAGAAAGAAAGTAAATACAAATCAATAAGGAAACAGAATTGGCCTGGAAGAATTCAAAACCTTAACCCCAAAACAAAGACGAAAAAGAATCGTAAAACCCATTAGTGGATGAATAATAGGCTGTATAATATAACCGCCACACATTAACTCTTAAATTCATACAAAGAAAAATAGAATGTCAATTACCAGGAAAATAACTCTCGATTGAAATGATCTCCCTTTGACCATTCAGTTAATTTTTTCTGTTCAATTCACAGAAGTGTTCCACTATTTTTAAGCTATTTATTGAAGAGTTCCACTGTCAATCACAAGTGGTTTATGAATTTAAGAGTTAATTAAACTTCTATCTCTGTCCATCTGTGAGTCAATTCTGATCATTCAACACCTAGATTGAGTAACAGGTATTCAACATCAGGAGAAAGAAGTTAGAGGATACTCTAAATTAAGGCACACAGCCATTACTGAAATAGAATCAGCTTTAAAAGTGCTCAACACCTGAATTAAAATGTCCCAGTTAACTAGATCTGTGAGACATGCATATACCACGGCAGTAGTGGAAACCTCAGGTTATATGTCTCAGGAATTTAAAAAGGGACAAAATTTCAGGCCAGCATAATTGTATTTCAATTCCAGCCTATAAAAAATAGCACTTAAGTGCAAATTTTCAACTCAGCTTTCATTGCATTTCCTAGAACACAAATGGAATACTGGCTCAATTTTTAAGTTATTTTTTCTATTTGAAGTATTGGTTTATATATGGGTTGTGGTAAAATACAGGAAGCAATAAGAAGCAAAGCAAAGATATTTATTACCAGCGACAATTGCTCTGATCAATGGTTAGCCCTGACCCCTAATCCTGAAAATCTTGATATAAGGGTTTTTTAAAAATTTAATTGTATTAGCTTCTTGTATTTTACAACTACTATATTATCAATTCTCACCACAAATCTATCAAAGGGCTATTAAATTTTTAGGAAGCTATTATTTTACACCTGAATCTTGGTATTCCTCTCCCCAACCGAGCTGGTATCAAGAACTTCACAAGGATTTAAGAAGAAATATTCTATTTTTTATGCCTTAAATCCAGATTTTCCATTCTCTAAAAAGACTTTTAAGCTACATACTCTTCTGACCTGTTTGGGGTCATGTCTATCTGTTTTTGGTGCTTTGCTTTACCCACAGAACTGAGCCCATTAGAAAAACAAACAAATCTATTTTGAATTTAGCTTATATTTCTCAACCATTGATAATTATAATTCTACAATAAGATTATTTCTGTTTAGAAAGATTATTAGAGTGGAACATTCAGTGGGAGTTGAACTCACTACAACAGGAATAGCTCGTAAGATCACCTCGGTAAGTGTGTTTTTTAAGATATATTAGTATATAATAAAGATAATATATTAATTTATAGATATGTTAGCATATTTAATTATATGTAATATAATAAAGGTATAAATAGTGATAAATGTTAATAAATTCTGATATTATGTTGACATTGTAAATAATATTTATAAAAACAATGTATATTGACAATAATAATTATATTATTCCTAATAATATATAAACAAAAACATGATTCTAAATCACTGAATAAGCATTGGAGTATTTTGATTTTAGTTGTTTCATAATAATTCATATCCAGATATTATTTCCTTTACAGAAAGAATAGATGCAGTGTCACAATTCAAAAAAGAAAATAGTTGAGAGTAATATTATCTTGATGGTCTGGGTGGTAGCGATAAAAAGCAACTATAATTAAGATGAAAGAAATGGTAGTAAAAAATTGATGATTGAGAAGAAAAAAAAAACTAACTCTATTGATGTTTTCCATCTGAGCACACTCTAATTCATAGGCATTAATCTATTTAGCAAAACTCAGGCAAGATTCCATTCGTGAAATTCAGAAAAAATATTCATAAGCAGCTGAAATACTTTGCTGATACTTTAGATAGAAAGAGTTACTTTTCTATTTGTACTGAAAAAACATTTTATTCTATCTGTCAGTCTATTCATATCTATCTCTATATTTCGATTGATATGAAATGACGCAATACTGTTGGAATGTTTTGACTTCAGAATGTCAATTGGTTGAGAACATTGACTTTAAAGGAAACAAGCTAATTGTTATATCTATACAAATGAAATAATGGAGAAAGGGGTCATAAGCAGGCTCGTTACAATCATCTGTGCTAAATAAATTAGGCTCTGAAATTTCATCCTCTTGACTAGTTTCTTACCATGTATGAGCAAAAGCAGGAACTATGTTAGCTTTAAAATATGTATGTCATTTTCCTGTTTCTAACGGACAACTTTGTATGTTCCACAGTCATTATAGAGAATGTGTTACCATGCACAACTGCCATAGACACACTTTGGAAGATCCACATAGTCTCATGTTTCATCATGGCATTGAGTGGCTTTGGGACCTATTTGACAGATGAGCTTCAATGCTTTGGGGTCAATCAAGCCAGGTGTCTCAACTGCAACTGTTACAAACTCATACCAATCTGTCTTTTATAAATGAAATCCTGTTAACTGAGCAGTGTGCCAAGATCATCATCTGGTCAATTATTTGAAAAAAGAAAAGATCCATTTTGTTGAGTTATTGGTTGCATTTAAGGGAAATGTAGACTGGGTTTATGAATGTAAAAGCTGGAAAATATAAGGATCTTCAAACAAAAAATATTGACTGGAAAATGGAACCTATTTTGTTTCAAAGTGAGAAGTTGAAGTTTTATTGCCAACTCATCTTTGCAACCCATTATTTAAAACAAAAGGGATATGAGTTCAAGTCTCATCAGAAGCTTATCCTCAATTACTGATCTGCACTGTTTACTAATGGCCTTACTTTGATCATCTGAGTAGTTGCAATGAGAAACAATTAAAATTAAGATGAAATATCTGGACCTTACATAAATGAATCACCATAGCCTGGGTGTGTAACAGAACTAATTATCTAAAGATTTAACAAAAAAAATAGATCTTTTATTTAAATTTGTCTAAAAGATACCCGGAGATTTTGGCATTGTTGGTCCAAAATTATCATAGAGACCCAAAAAAGCACTTTTTTGAAAAAAGGAAATATGGTGCCTTGTTTTCAAGGTTGTGGCCCCCAAAATGTGAGCAGGAGTGCCTGGAGACAGACACACACGCAGAGACACATGGACACTCAAAGAGAGAGAAAATCTGTAGCTCAATTGGCTGGTTGGTCAGCTATTTGTAGGCTATGGTGATACAATAAATACTAACATAAAATTTATGATAGTTGACAATGTTTCATCATCAAATAGAAAATAAAATCAAAATAATATTAAAGTCATCTTTACAATCTTTGGCTAAACTTAAGAAAAGAAGGAATCTATGAAAAGTCCACAAGATTAGGCAGAAACTACACCAGTATGAATCTGGTATTCTCATCATGTGACAAAAACCATGAAAGTTGGCATTTTTTTAGTTACCCATTCAGGTGCACAGATGGACAGACACACATCCACAGTTCAGAAATGTTAAAATGATAAAAAGGAAATGAGAATAATTCAAATAATGAAGGGCAAAAAGAGAGAAAATGACGTAGTCATAATAACATTTGATTTTGAAATAATATTAACAATAATGATAATACAGATACACCACGAAATTTCCAGCAACCCTTTTAATCCAGACGAAATCACAAGTGGACATTAAATTTCTTGTGGCTCTTGCACAAGTAAAAGCTTCTAAAATGACTTTGCCTTGAGTATATGTTTAGGAAGATAATCGAGATCATGTATTTCAAAACTGTAGACAAGCATTCAAAAATTCTTCAACTTGAAATAGTAACCAGGATGTAACCCCTTGAATACCTCAAGTCTACGATGCAACTGTCAATTGTGGGACAACCAGTAATTCTAATAGTTTTCCCCTTCCAGAATTTTCTGATTAATTGTATAGTGCAAGGATAATTTGCGATTAGTCATGTTTGAGGTGTTAGTACTTGAAAATTCTTAGTAAGTATAGAACTGTATTTGTTTAATACACCTGTGTCCGTTTCATTCATGTTGATAAACTGTATGATTTATATTAATGTACTGCACCTGACCATTATTTCAAATTTAGTGTTTGTTTAATTAAAGTTTCTAACACTCCTAATCCTTTAAAGATTTGAGGTGTTCATAATTAGAAGGTCAGAGGTTAATTATTATCAAGTGACCTCCGTTAGTCTGGCAAAATAGATAATCTAGCTCAGTTCTGGAACCAAGGATGCCAGAAAATTGGTGGTGTACTTGTACTAGGCAATATAAAATTGTATTAACAATAATAGTAATAATAACAATAAGCAAAGGCTTTGAGGAAGCATAGTAAATGTTAACACAACAGTAATAAAAGAAAATACCAGAAGAATTATTTTTACATTCTTCTAGAGAATCAAACAAACCCAATCCAATATACAACAATGTTCAAAAGAAGATCCAACCAAAGTATATCTTTTTAATATGAATGGTTAACATTGGAAATCATAAAACAATAATAATGAATATCATAAAACACTAAACATGAAATAATTTGTAGTAAACATTGTTTCAAACAAACAACATTGTAGGTGACGACCTCTGTCGATGTTTTGGTAAGCTGAAACTTTCAAGAGAGTCTGTTAATTGAATGGGCAACAGGAAAGAAAACCCCAAAAAGAGAAAAAAAAGAGCTGAAATCCCAGAAGATGACTTTTTAAACAAGTCAAAAGATTTGTTGTCATGACCAAGTATCATCATTAACTCTTAAATTCATACAGAGAAAATAGAATGTCAATTTTGAAGGAAATAATTTCTGATAGAAATTATCTCCTGTTGATTATTTGGTGAATTTTTTTTCAATTCACTGAAGAGTTCCATTATCTTTTGTGCAATCCATTGAAGTGTTCCAGTGTCATTTACAAGTGGTTTATGAATTTAAGAGTTAAATCTCAAAGTGTTTGTTTCTTCCTCTGCACTTGATTACTAAACAAACAAAGTAACAAAAGCCAATAACTTATGCATTATTTCTCAATGTGTTCCCATTCCAATGCCTGGATATTCAACTTCTAGCACTCTGTAGGTGACTTCTTTGGCTGTGCGAATGTTTGTCCTGCCACTATAGGCAATTCTGATCACTGAACGGGAGTGTGTTTGAATTTTGGAGCTGTGTTGTAATGTCAATTTCATCCATACATGAATAGACACACAAGTTACTGGCTTTCAAAGTTACTAGGTGCGCAAAATCTTGGCACCTTTGAAAAAGAATGCAGAGTGCTAGAGGTTAATGTTTGACTGAGTTCAGCTGGAGATACTTCTTTTTTTTCTTTTAAATCAAATTTTTTTTCATTGTTCCAGAATAGATCTCTGGAATCTTTTCCTTTCTTCAAGTAATTCTCTTTGAGTAGCTTGCTTTCCATAATTCATTTCAAGTATTATATTTGCTGGCATACGGGACCCACTTTTACCCCCCAAAACGGCTCAAAAAATATCACCTGAGTCTTACATGCAAAGTTGAGCTGATTTTATTTACTCTGGTAAATAACAGTTTTTTCTCATAATATTCCCTGATGAAATGGGAGGAGTGTCTTATATCCTGTGAATCTTATATGTCATCACATATGGTAGTTTTCTTACTGTAACTTGATATTTATTAAGATCAGCTTAGTATGGCACAAGGGGAAATAGAGTTTACAAAGATTATATAATGCTAATCTTCCAAGTGGGGAAAGCCTAGAAAATCAGCAATCAAAATCCTGGTTTCTTCTTAGGCTTGAACATTGACCCCAAGCATCAGTGTGAAATATATGATTATTTCAATCTTGAAGCGGGCCTCGGTTTATATTTACTTCCGGAAACTTCCAACCACTTTTGCTTACTTTTTTCCTCCTGGTAACTAGCCTTTAGTTATTGTACAAATCATTTACCATCAACAAACAATAAAAACGTCAAAAGTATGCCTCCATAAAAAATAATCCTTCAATCATATTCAAAAAGTTATCAGTTGAAGATTGGACAAATGCCGATTTTAAATGTAAACTTTTTCTCTTCAAGGTAGGATCAAATTCCAATCATATGATTCCCATCTTGTACAATAATGTTTCAAACAATAATTAACTCTTAAATTCATATAAAAAGCATTGAATGACAATATCACAGGAAATAGAGTCTGATTAAAAGTATCTCCCTTTGACCATTAGATGAATTTTATTATTTTTTTTCATCCAATTCACAGAAGAGTTCCATTATTTTTCATTGTATTCATTGAAGAGTTCCACAGTCAATTACAAACAGTTTTAGGCAGCTCATGAATTCAAGAGTTGATATTGTCATAACGTTGTCCAGGTTTTATTCAGCCAGTTTTAATAAATCAAAAAGGAAAATGTCAGGGTCAGCTTTGATACAAATTTTAGACACAAATCTTTTCTCAATTAGATATTGGACTCAAAAGAAAAATTATTCAGGGAAGTGACCTCTTACAAATTGCTTTTACAACCACAATAAATATATTGATCACTGTTCTGCAGTTGGCAATTATAGTTTTGAGAGTTAAAATAAAGTCAATAATAACAATAATAATGTTAGTCATAATAAACTGAACAACATCATTAACAGTGTTCCTATGGAATGCCAATGTTGATGAAAAGAATTGGAAAAAGGGTGACGGCTGGCAATGAAACTTTTTTGTCCCTGAAAATAAGAAAAACCAACCATCCTAAACAATGCCAGATTTATGTATGAGCTGAATAAGCTACACCTTAGGTCCTCACATTCCGCAGGGCCTCAAAAGATTGATAAGGTATATATATTTTGAAGTTTTGTAAGAACTTTTGATATATTTCAACAAGGTACCTCAAAGCTTTATATATATAGCATAGTGCCTCATTAAGTTTAAATCTGGTACTGATCACAAAAGATACTATTGCCTTTACAAATATATATAGAGAGATTTCTTTTTATTGTAGACTTGAGGAAAAGGTGGCTCCCTGTCTTGACAACTCATTACTCCATGCAATGTAACAACACAAGAGGACTCAAACTGTTTTAGTAATGATAAGAATTATACTACAACAAATAATAGCAGTATTAGTAGTAATAGTAATAGTAGTAGTAGTAGTCTGCTTTTTTACAGATTCTGATTTCTAATCTTTCAAGAAAAGAGAAAATGTCTGCAAGATTTTCAACAAATTCGTCTCAATTCCATTCTGACATAGAAAACATTTTCTGCTTTTCAGAAAAGTACAATAACTTCTAAAATTAAATGGTATAATCTTTAAATGGAATTGTGTAACAAATTTTCACCCAAACAAATCCTAATAACTTTCTTTCACACCGTTCTTCACCATTCAAAATGTGGGAAGCTTACAATATATAAATAGATATGTATTTAAAAAAAAATGTATTTGAAGTGCAGTGAGGCCTGTAGAACTAATTCTGCAAGTGTATTGATTTTAATTTATAAAGCCAGTTTGGGCTAGAATATCACTGACTGGCGACTTTCAAATCTCCTCTCCCCCTTTGTTCACTAAGCAAAAAGTTTGTATTGCCATTACAGATGAATCTTGGGGCCCTTGAAAAAAAAAATGTTGAGTGCTAAAGGTTAAAATTTTCTTATGTATAAAAAGACTGTGAAAATGTCTTCTGGTTGGGGGGGGGGGGAGTGGCTTATTTTGATAACATTTTTGTTGCAAAAATCAATCAATGGTAATTTTAAATTGAGGGATATTCTGAAATTGGTCATTTGAAGTGTCTCAATTATCGGCTTAGGTTTGAATTGGGGGGAAAAAAAAAAGAAAAATAATCACCACATCCGATAAATAATTCAATCATTGTTAAGCAATCAAATTTCTCAGACTCTAAACTAGAAAAAAAACATTTTTAGTGATCACTATGGCAGAAAAATCAAAATCAGCTGAAAATGAGCAGAGAAAAGAAACATAACACTAGAAAGCACCCAGAGAGTGCATACCTCTGCTGATCCCATTGTCACTAAAAACTGAATAATCAGGTTACAGATCCCAGACTAAGAAGTTTGGAAAACAACTATGATACAATTGGTCATACTTATTTATGATAATATCACTGTAATGACATCATTAGTGTGTTATTACATTAATAAAGCCCCACAACTGTCCTATCCCACAATGTTGAGAAAATTGCAAAAATCCCGAATCCATTCCAAAATTTAATCAGTTATTCTTTGGTCTAAAGCGTAACCTTCCATAAAAATGTCACTTGGAAGTATTGTGTGGACAAATAGTTGAACAAATTAACGGACAAATATGGGGGATACATAATCTCTATCCAACTTTGTTGACAGATGTAATGATTGTATATATTCCTATTCATAATCTTGATTGAAGTCAAAAGTGACAACACTATTCCTGGTTTTGGTGGAGCTATTTAGAATCGATATCTATATAGCATAGATAAAGATTTATTGCACTCTTGAACTCATTTTCATCATGACAGCTATGTTTGGTCATTGTTAAAATGAAAAGGAATTTAAATAATTGTTTCAAATCAGTAATTCAGATTTAGCATAAGAAAATGGAAAAAAAAATTAGATGAATTAATTTATGATAATTTAAGAATCTAATATTCATTGATCAGTTCATTAAAATTGAACCCCCCCCCGAACTTTTGACAATATTTGTCAAGTTAGAATGCAAACCAAATTCTATGAATATCAAACCTTGTTCCATTTCAGCTCCTTCTTTTCTTTTCATGTTGAATAAAAGTATGTGAGTATAGGATTGAGCATGTTCTAAAAGTGCCAAGATATCATTCAGATATTCAGGTTTCATAGAAAGAAATAAAGAAAAACTCGATTATTTTATATTGATCCTACACACACACAGTGTGTGTGCATTTATCATATATATTTTATATATCATATATTTATAGATTTATACATTTTATACATCATATTTTGATTATTTTTTTGTATTCAGTTCATAAAATTCCATTTTAAAAGATTCTATGCACTGAAGAGTTCCCCTGTATTTGAGAGTGGTTTCTAGCAGTCCATGAATTTAAGAGTTAATGAAATAAGAATGTTACAAAGCTGATAAACTGTGTGAACATTTTTGTTATTCCAATAGAATTACCAAACAATTACAAGAGAATATCTATTATAATATTTATTCTCATTGAAATATTTATTCTTATTTTGATATTTATTTATTATGATGAAAGAGTTTTACTTTCAGGTAAGAACCAAAACTATTCTTAAAAAACTAAATGGGTATACATTATTGGGAAACACTCTACATTGTATACACTTTACAACTATATCATATATATTTGCATACACATACACACACATTCCTTAATATGTATTTGATCGAATGGATGAGAAAGTTTATATTTCATGAGATTACAATTCATATATTGTCTATAACATTGAGAAGACTTAACATTCAAAATTTTGTTCAAACAACTGGATCCATTCTTAAAAATTCTATCCATTAAAGAGTTCCACTGTGTTTGGGAGTGGTTTCTAGCAATTCATGAATTCTTGATGTTGTCAACATTATGTTTTGGCCAATTCATTGATGATGGCTGGTGAATAGATCAGCCAGAACATTGAGTTGACAATATCAAAGATGCAAATGTTTTAACAAATTCTGAATCTAATCTGTATTTCTGATTTTTTGGTGGTATGAGATGTATTTAAATTTTTATATTACTTGTCAGAGACTTTCTTCCATTTTGGGATTTTATATTTTAAAAGCCTTCTAGTTTAATCTTAAAGTGTTATGATTTTTTTCTTTTTCCTTGACTCTTATTAGAGCAGTTTTGATTATCTTAATTGTTGATCCTCATCTGAAGAGTGTTGTAATTCTGATTTCATTTTGAATGTTACGTTCCATTTCATTTCTTTTCTCACAAAAGGTTTTACATGATTTGTTCTTTTATCTTAGTTCTATTCTTTCAGACTTAAAAACCCTTCACAAAAATTATTTTTAAAGCTGTTTAAAATAGAATTTCTTGTCAATGTTCCTGTCTATTTCCTGTGTCCACAAAATGAAACTCATGCAAAATAATGTTAGATTGTACAAAAATTGCAACACTTTATAGTATAACTAGTTTGATTAATCACTCAATAGAAACTCTTACATGACCAGTATCTTTTAGCAGCATGCTGTGTTGGGGATGATCAGTTACAAAATTGGAAAAAATGAGTGATCAATAAATTAATTATCTATTTTGCTTTTTGCAAGGTAGTGATCACTAAAAGAGTCTGAATTAGAAAAAAGAAACAAACATGAATCGGACATAAACCAAGGGATCAATTTAGCACATACTGTGACAGAACCCCATAAAAAACTAAATTCCTACATTTTCAGCCCTTTAGCTCCATTGTGTGGTTTGTATGTGCAACACATTGATAGTCAGCCAGACTCACTTGAAAACTGAAGAAATCTATATTGACTGTTTTGGTTGACAGTTTCTAATAGAATGATGTAGTTATTCACTCAGCTTGGTCAAGTCTGGCACAAGGCTACAATAGGAGAGTATTCAGTGAAGATTATACATGGAATTTAAAAAAGGATTTCAAAAATGTATTTGGGAAGATAAGAATTAGGGGATAGTTAGGAAGATGACTAAATATTCTCATAAAATCACTTAAGACGAAGAGATGTAAAACAGAGCTGAGAAGAAACAGCTTCTCACTGTGCATAGTGCAAATTTAGAACAGCCTTCCTAAAGATATTGTAGCAGTATTGAAAGTAGATGTATTGAAGGACAGGATGATTGGGCTATGTATGTGCGTGTGTGTGTGTATATATATATATATACATATTTGGTGTATATTTGGATAGGATATATCTGACATCATGATAATAGAGACAATGTAGAAACCAAGTATAAGTTTTGAGACTTCTTCCACTTGATGAGGCAAGCTTCCTCAGCCAAAGAAAATTAAATGAAGATACAAACTTTATATATATATATATATATATATATATATATATATATATATATATATATATAAATTTTTCTTCACCTTCCAATCGTCAAGTTAGCAACATTCTGTTGGATCACCTTGCATCCATACAACACACACACACGCACACACACACACATATATATATATATATATATATATATATATATATATATATATATATATATATATATATATATATATATATGAATGAACGATTTGTGGATATTATATATCCGACAGTATGTATTTAGTTGACAATAAGGAGAAAAATTGCTGAATCCAAATTAAATTTATTCCACTAACATGTTTCACCATTCAGCTTTATCAAAGTGGCAATTTAAAACAAAATAATTTTGAAATGTTTGTTTATTTCAAGGAGCAATGTTTCATGCTATTATAATTCGTGAGTGGCAAATGTCAAGTATTAAAAAATTGTTAAAAAAACGAAGGAAGATAGTGTAAGACATTGTTACTTGAAATAAACAAAAATTTCAATATTGTTTCATTTGAAATTGCCATTTTGATAAAGCTGAAATATGTTAGAAGAGTAAATATAACTCGAATACAACTATTTTTTCTTTATTATCACTTAGATACATATATGTACATGCACACACACACATATATATATATATATATGCTTATAAAAATTATATATATATATATATTCATATATATATATATATATATATATATATATATATATATATATATATATATATATATATGGTGTGAAACTGACACCTTGATTGAATAATATATATATATATATTTTGGTTCATATGTACTTGTTGGAAATACATAGTGCTCTAAATTTTAGAAAAGAATCATTAAAGATAAATCAGTAACAATAATTCAATAAAACAGAGCATACAATAATTAATCATATGTATATACATACATATATATATATATATATATATATGTATATATATATATACAAATACATACATACATAAATACAAATAATTTTTTTCTGTTTTTGAAAGACAACTCCCAAGAGTTTTCATTTCGTCTGACACTTGGAAATTTCCCCCTAAAACATTTTCCATCAGAAAACCTCAAAAAAAAAGAATGAAGTGGACTCAAAAAACATGTTTGTCAGGTTATCATTAGCAAACAGTAATTCTAGTTGATATGTGAATAAACATGGAAATATCAACAAAATTGTCCTTTGCCAATCAAGCATGTTTTCAAAATTATTTTCATCCTTTGAATATATGTGTATACGTATAAGTATGTACTTGTATGTACATACATATACATATATATATTCATATATATATATATATATATATATATATATATATATATATATATATATATATATATATATATATATATATATATATATATTTATATATACATATACACATACGTACCTACATATGAATACTTGCATACACCTGTATATACATGAACATACATATATATACAGTGGCACTTCTCTTAATGAAAATAATCCATCCCACAAAACGTCTCGTTAGAAAAAAAATTTAAGTGAATAATCAAACCAATAGGATTTCACTGATTCGTTTCCCCCCGGAACATCCAACTCCTTAAGATCTAATATCCTAGTAAATAATGTATAGTGTATTAATTACTTTCTAAAAAATGTATACATACAAATGAACATGTAAATGATATAATATATAAATAAGAAATCTTATGATTCATAAAATATGTGTCTGACTGTCTGTCTAAAAGTGTGTAGATACTACATATGAATCTAGATAGTCACAAATGAAATCTAAATGATTCTAGATAATTTTCATAATTTATATTTCTTGCAAACTAAAAATATTTCGCTAACAGATTCTTATCTTGGCAATTGGGACATTTATTTTATTATAAGAGTACTTCACTATTAGAAGTACCACTATATATATATATATATATATATATATATATATATATATATATATATATATATATATATATATATATACATATATATATATATATATATATATATATATATATATACATACTTACATATTTGTATGTGGGTATATATATGGAGAATTGCTATATATATTCAGTTGTAAAGACTAAAATCTTATCAAAAACAATGATATATTTAGATTGGTATGGATTCACTCTGCCCACACAACATTTTCATTAATCAAGTATATATATGCATATATATATATATATATATATATATACATATACATATATATATATATATATATATATATATATATATATATATATATATATATATGTATATACACATGTATAAAAAAAATAGAATGATTTGGACTCATAAATGTGATAAAATATACGTCTACTGTGTTTATGGGTGTATTACATGTGTGTGTGTGTGTGTGTGTGTGTGTGTGTGTGTGTGTGTGTGTATAATATATATATATAAGTAGATAAGTAAATTTCTATAAATATAAACAGAGATATTATCTTCACATGTGTGATTCAACTGTATACAATCAAACCATAAATATACCTTTGTAGTTAGAGGGGGACATACATGTACACACTCGCATAGACTTTTATAGAAGTATATGGATCTCGTTTATCAAGTTTTGTTTATTGTGATAACTGCAGACATCAGGGAATGCCCGGCATCTTTCCTCTTTATGCAATGAGGAGGGACAGTGATACAAGTTAATATGAAAGTTTTATGAACTTCAAATGTATATTTTTCCTTACATTGATTCATGAAGCAATGAGGACAAATCAGAGAGCAAATTTTTCTTTCTAATAATCAACAGTCACTACTAAATATTTGAGGATCACAGAGAAAATAGAAAAAAATAGAACAAATCAAAAGTCTTTTATTACACTATGGGTCAGTATAGGTATCAGGGAGTAAGATAGTGGGATTGATAATACAGTGGAATGTACTTCTAGGGTGTCAAGAAACACTTTTGTCACTTGATATTCATTATTCCAACCTAACACTTATGGTACAGTATATGCAAATATATAAGACGGACATTTAAACTATGCAAATATTACACTTCATCCGATAAACTGGTATTATAACTAGGGGGCTATCTACCAAAGCCAAATAGGGATAGTTAATGGGCTTGAATGAGTTGCAATGAGCAATAGTACTCTAAAAAACCCTTGTAAACCATTTGTCTTATAGTCCAGTATATAGAGTACATATGTTGGCCATCATCCTCTTGAACTTGACAAATATCAATATACATAGATATATGCATTAGAGGATTTCTTGTAGAGTGAGTATTAGTAGGTTAGTCTCCCAAGCTGTTGTAAGTGAGTTTGATCCTCATTGGGAATGTCCTTGTGCCAAACTTGGCTTCATGTAATAATCATCTAAATATTCTGGCATGTAACAGATACATGTGATCAGTTTATTAAACAATTCAAACAAAAATAAAAAGTAATTCTAAGAAAATTTTCTGCTAATGATCAAAATCTGACTGAGCAATGTACAGAGAAATAAAATTCTGATTTGATGAGTTAAATACATCTAAATATTCCAAGTCATCCATGAAATGTCTATTCAATCAAATTCTGGGTGTGTCACAAGAATGTCTCTTGGGGTCACTTTGACCCTTGTTTTGGGTTCTAAGCATATGGTAATTTAAGAATCAATGTTTCAATTATATTTCAACCAAAAAGATGACACGTTTAGAAACCGATTTTGCATCATCATTTGGGAGTAATGCCAGGCGATTTTTCTCTCAGTCCAATTGTACAACATTTGTTTGTTGCATGAAGATTAACACCCAATATGGCAAACTTTTTGAAATTCTGAGACGGAAAAAAAAAAAAAGAAAAAATAGAAAGGATTTTTATCATTTCACACATTTTCTGACTGATATCTTTATCAAAACATTTTTAGCTGATCTATTCTTTGACCTTCAAATAAGAGCAGCTTTGAACAAGACTTGAACTGGTGTACAAGCTTGTATCGTCAACATCATTTTGAGGTGAAGGTTCAAGTCTCATTTGGAGTTATTTCTTCTGAACCTCAACAATTTAATTTTGAGTCGGAGAATAGATCGGCCCAAAATGTCTTCATAAAAGAAACCAAAAGATGAAGATATTAGTAAAGGAAATGTGTGGAATAAAGTGAAGCTTTCCACAGACAATTCAAAGAAGAAAATACATCACAAAATTTTATTTTAATTCATTGAATTAGGTTTAACAATTTTCATTCCCCATTTAATATTTACTTTTTGATTTTCTTCTTTTGACTTGAAGATTCATAACAATTATCCTCAAATATAATTATGAAAATGTTTGATAATCATTGGAGCAGTTGGTTGTGGCTGGTAACACAACTTTCCCTTGAATTCAAAGATATTATTACGATATTTAGGTGTATATATATGGATGTGTGCACTATATATATATATATATATATATATACATATATATGTACAATCACACTTTTGTTGAAGGAAGGTAGTGGTGTTGTAATAGACAATGGATTACCAGTCAACTGCTGCCACTGCCTAATAAATCATGGAGAAAAAAGGTTCAATTATATATATATATATATATATATATATATATATATATATATATATATATATATATATATATATATATATGTATATATATATATATATATATATATATATATACACATATATATATATGAAATATTTGAGAAGATATATTTTTGAAACTACATACATAAATCTATATACATGAATATATGGATACATTGCTTGAAATAGACTTGTTTATCTGACCTGTCTTATAATGATGCCTGAGGCATCCCAAAAAGGGGAGTGCCAACAGAACTGGACAATTTCTGGAACCACCCACATGTACGCGTGAGGGTCCCCAGTCAATCTTGTGTCACATTCTGTCCCTGTGTGGAGGGAAATAAATACCTACAAAAATCTTTTTGTGCATGTATATTTATATACTTGATTGGAAATACTTAGAAGCATTACAGATTTTACAAGTACATGGATGGTCTAACAACAGAAGAAGATACAGGCTATGAAATATTAACCCTCAAATGAGATGCTCACTTAGACTGAAAATATAATCAATTGTGCTAATGATTAATAAACCAATTGTACCATTTAAATGCCTTAGAGTACACATGGGCAACCATAAGCCAGTAGCAAAATTTTTTATTTATTGAAAATCTTATAATTTTTCTCAGAAAGGCAATTTTATAATTTATATTGTAAAATTACTATCATAATACAATAATAATATGATAATTGTAATTCATACATTTGTCTAAAACAGAAATTATGTATGCTTTCTGTAATACAATTGACATTTTTGGAGTGAATATGTGGCCTAAATAAGGGATAGAAATGTCTTACGTAGTCCGTCAGACCAAAAAGGTTGCACATGCCTACCATAAGGCAAAAAATGTTAAACAATTGTTAATTCACTTTCAAAAGCAAATTCTCCCGCACCAGGATACGATCAGACCACAACCCTCTGAAATTACTATTTTCATTTATTTATATTTAAAAAAATTGTTATTGGGTCGTGTCTTTGGAAACTAAATTTCCTTTGTTTTTCAACTAATATTAGAACATTCTAAGTACAGTGTAATTAGGAACTAGTATCATACTCTGATAAATCATGACAACCAAGTCATTGTTCATATATTTTCAATGCACACACATATACATATGTGCATGCATTTTTTCATAGGTTTATATATATATATATGTATGTATATATATATATATATATATATATATATATATATATATATATATATATATATATATATATATATATGCATGCTTTGTTTATATGTCTAAACATTATATATATCTATATATATATTTATTTATATATATCAATATATATGTATGTATATATACATTGTTTATATGTCTAAACAGATATATATGCAATTTGTGTGTATATATATATATATATATATATATATATATATATATATATATATATATAAATGAATAAATATGCATATACATACTGTTTATATATGTATATAAAATGGATGTATACTGCAATTCCAAATATAATTTGAAGAAGAAAGATAATAAATTTTCAAAGGTAAGGGATATTCAGACATGTATATGTGTACAGGTATACCTTGATTAGTGTGGTTAATTTGTTTCAAAATTTTCTGTACTGTTTAAAACCGCACTGTTCAAGTTCTTTATATAATTTAATGTGATTTTTTTCCAGCTTATAATTAGTTACATTAATATGTACAGCAATACCCTAGTAGTATTACATCAAAACCCGCACTATTCAAGGTATTGCTGTACTAACGAAAAAAAATTGCTTCAGCTCTGAAGAAGGGACTCAGAATAACCCTGTAATATCAGCAATAAAATCAATATAATCTCTGAAAGCACCACCAATTTTTCTTCAAATATATATATATATATATATATGTGTGTGTGTGTCTAGTAAACCATTCATGAAATGTGCTGCTGTCTGACCAGTGTAGTAGCTGACAACAAAATCGCATATTTCAAGTTGTGGGAGTTGAAAAGCCAAGGGCAGCCAATCTGGAATTAATGAAGAAAGAGTTATTTGCTCTTGAGGTCATTTTGCCAAGGGGGTTTCATGTTGCCTTCACCATTAACAACCATTCGAGAAGCAACTGCCTTAGGCGCAACAGGCGGTACATTCTTTGCTTCTTTCTTGGGCGCCTGGGCAGCTCTGAAAAAATGAAGTAAAAACAAAAATCAGTGTTGAAAGAATGATTATACTTATCTATACAAATAATATTGTAATCCAACAAAGAATGTTACTCCCACTAATATACACTGAAATACTCCATATACAAAGTGAACACTGTGTAGACAACCATTTCAACCATGTGTATGAGATAAAATAAATTATTGTAAATTTTGATATCTATTATTAACTATCAATAGCATTGTATCTTTTGACTGTCATAGTTTACAACTTGTACACTTTATGTAAGTTTTTTTTCAGACTTTTGTCCTCATCTTGGTTCACATTTGGAACACAATGTTTTGGATGTTGTATACTATGGCTGTCTTCAGGTGATGAGTATGTTTTTGACCATCAAGACAGGGAGGGCCTGTCTCACTGATCATCTGGAAATGGCTGCATTCCATTGTCCAATATCAGGTGTGGTTGATTTTTTGTTCTTACAGTTGTTGGCGGTAATTGGTGTCAAAAATCTGTGGTTGTCTGGAGTTGATGCCATGAAAGGAGCTTTTTTTTAGGGCAAAATACATTCTCATCAGATGCAGTCTGTGGCAATAGCTGTAGACTTTATACTTGTCTATAATTAATGTCCAATGAAGCATGCTATGATAAAGAAAATGGTGTCTCTACTGACAATACTCAAGCAACCTACCACGCACAATTACTTGACAATGTACACTTAGAAATAGACAATTTCTGTGTAGATGACCACAGTGCCTCTAAGAATGGGTGCAGGAGGGACAAAGGGGGCTCAAGAAAGTTGAAGAAGTTTCAAGTTGATACAATATGACCAGTAATAAGATAGGATGACTGTAGAAATGGCCTTATGACACCTAGTAAAATTCGGGATGAGCAATATATTTATTTCTGTTTATATCAAGCACAATGCAGTAGACCTATGTCATACATTAACAGAAAACAGATAAAGCTAGTATTCCAAGGGAAATTATGAATCAACGACACCCAATTATGCTTCTTTTTATCTCAAAAAATTAAGCAGTGATAGACAAAAACTAAGGGATAAATTTATGATAAACTTACACTTAATGAATGAATCTTCAATAAAACAAAAAAATCATTTTCCCGACTCATAGAGGGAAGTGAGTGAGTGAGTAAAATTTCAAGGTTTTGGTTGGGGCTGGACAAAGTCAAGATACATGGATACATATAAATGTCAGAATACATGAGTAACCTAAACAGAGCAACAGTGTTTAAACCAGTCTGTTGTGGGTAGCAGTGATTAATGGATGCAGGTTACTCTCCAATGCTGCTTTGAGAAAGACTTGCATTGTCACACTTACTTGATTTCTGCTGATTTTTTTTCCATAAGTGCTCGTTTCCATGCTGGAACATTCTTATAGCGTTTTTCTTCTTCAGCTTGCTGTAAAGATAAATTTCTATTGTTTGAGGACTATTTTGATGGATTGTGTCAAAAAAGAAAATTTTCATTTTTTAAAAAACTATTTTGATGGATTGAGGGGAAAGAGAAAATTTTCATTGCTCGAAAACCTATCCCACTAATTAGAATCAGATTCTTCTGTGCAAAGATATAATTATGTAAGCTTTCCTCCTCTATCTCATTCTCTCTCTCTTTACCCCCCTCTCTCTCTCCACAATTATATAAGTATATATGTTTCAAAAAATGAATACGTAGTATAAAATAATATCAATATATAAAACATATAAAACCTTATATAAAATGACAAACTGTATGTATGGCAAAAACTATATAATGAGGGGAGGTGGAGTTTGATCAACACTGCTGTTGTGCCATGTTAATATAACAGTTTTCCTTTTAAAAATCCTGAAACAGTTACATGGTAAACAACTGATGATCCCAACAATAAACAATTGATACATTGTACTATAATAATAGTTATGCACAGGGGCAAAGATAAAATGCCAGCCTCTGGGTCTGAAGTGAAGGTTTTGATCATACCTTGTGGTACTGGATGGATATTAGATAGTCTATAGCCACACTGAAGAGTTGTAATACAACAAAACAGCTGTCTGTGGATGACACAATTATTTAATTATATATATATATATATATATATATATATATATATATATATATATATATAATCAAATAATGCATATTTTGACAGCAATCATCTTTTCAAGTGAGTTTCATTCAACATATCAGTTAGTTTTAGTCGTCATTGATCATTGTAACCCAGTTAAGAAATGAAAAATTTGAATTGACAAAAACTATATATCACGTTTGATATATATATACATATACATACATATATACACATATATATATATATATGTATATATATATATATATATATATATATATATATATATATATATATATATACAGGCGTGTATGTGTGTGTGTATATATATGCACTTCCCAGTTAACATTGTAGACAGGTACTTGAAAACAATGGATTTAACTGAAAAAACAAGTAAAAAAGATTTTACCATAGAAACTATTATATAAATAGATATGTTCCCTCTGTACACAAAAAATTAAACCTAAAATGCCCAAATTGCCAAAATACACCAAGAAGACACTGAAAATGGTTAAAAATATGGTAAATGTTCAAATACACAAATTTAGTGCCCTTTTGCACTGCCAAAACAAGCAGTGTGCTGAATTTAGCATACTAAATCGGTAACACTGTCAAAATATTCCAACACAATTACTGAATAAAGACCAAAAGCAGCACTTTTATGTTGCAGACAGAAACAGAAGCGTATCTAATCTTTTTTTAGTGGGAGTGTAGGCCTCAATATACTGACAACAAGTTGCAAGTAATGCGAATTTTGAAATGATTGTGAGAAAAGTGTGAAGAAATTGAACATGGTCTACAAATAAATACAAAAATCTCATCCATTTTGAAGACCCATTTTTGAGATCTTACAAATTTACCAGATTTTTCAAATAAATCATCTTTTGAAGGAAAGAAATTTGCTGACAGAAAGAGCAAAACTAGTTTTAGTTTTTCAATCTTGCCGGCAACAGGTGATGATGTTTGAATAATTTTGCAATTGTATTGTAACTTACATAATATCAAAAATATTATGCTGCTCAGCTGAAATATTACCTGAATAATAAACTAAAATAAAAGTAAAATTAAGTAAAAAGACAAAAAAAATGTTAGAAAAAGTCCATTCCATAGCATAGATGAGCAAATTGACTATCATCACCATTATTATTACTATTATCATTATTTAGAAATATTGAAAAGTGTTACAGACTAGAAGGATGATAGCATATTTAAAGTATATGGATATACAGTGACTCTTTAGGTTTGATTTTTTAAATCTCAGCTTTTTAAATTTCAAATAAGCCTAATTTAGACATGACTTGAAATTTAATCATTCTCAAAAATTGAAGATTTCCCTAAAAATAAGGGAAGTAACTTTTGTGAAAATATGAGAGATTTCTGAAACAAGAGTATAATGAAATGAAGCAAAATGAAACAATTTTAATGGAGGAATGCCTACATATTCATATAGCTATAATTAATAATATATCTATATGGGTATCACACTTCAACTGGCCCAATGTTTCGATGGGAAAAGTGAGAAGGAAAGACAGAGAGCAAGAGAGAGAGTGGACCAATAAGCCTGCAGCATGACACAGTTGCTGGTTAAATTTCGATCTGAAACTTTCATTGTATAATGTTCGATATAACTTTTACCTGAAGGAGCCAATAATAAAAGAGAACAAACCCACTTTGTATTTTCCTGTCTTAAAAAAAAAAATAAAAAAATCAACAAACAAAGAATAATGCAGCAAATAAACAAAATAAGTAATTCAAAGCAGAGGAAATAATGCAATAGCATAAGTCAATTCAGCACAAATTCTAGAGAAGTGATTCTCAAACAGGAATCACTTGGCTCCCAGGGAAGAAATTTCCAAAGGGGAGGAATTTTAGCAGCGGGAGAGGAATTTAGGAATATACAACGGAAAGTATAATGGGGGAAAAATTATAATATGACAAGCCTGGTTACTGCAGGGTCAAACTCCACTCCTATTTCTATTCTGACAAATAATGATTATTTCAACTTTTGTATATATAATAAATTTATAGGTATGTAAGATTTGTCAGTTTGTTTCATTTGGCAAGAGAGCCAGTAACCAATATTTGTTCATGATTTCAAATCATGTCAAGGAAATGTTGATTTCATAAATGTATCTATCTATTAGAATCAAATAAACCCATACATATTTCTAACATAAATTTTTGTAGGTCAGCAAGATTTGTCATTTCAGCTCAATCAGTAAGAGAGCCACCTTCCAATCAGTTGATTGTGATTTTAAATCTTGGGAGGGAAATCTTAATTTTACAAATCAAATTGGTTTAACATGATGGTACTGACCAACAGTGAAATGTTTACTCACTTAAATTTGGTGAGGATTGTTCTTGTTATGGTAGAGAAATAAAGTCAACTCCAGACTTGGACTAGAGTTTGGCAACTATTCAAAAGGGGGGAAGATTTGAGGAAACCTGGGATCACAAGAGGAGGAATGTGACCTGAGATTCTGAGAACCACTGATCTAGAGTGATCAGCACCACTATCAAAGACTAGTGAGACTTGCACAGTACCCACTGTGCTATCATAAAGCCCTCAATACCTTTTTTCTTTCTTCTTCATCATTCTTGGCTTTCTCTGCCAGTTGGCGTGCCAAAACATGTCTCTTCCAAGGTGGAATATCTCGTCCACCTGAATCCTTATCAGGGACTTGGTCCAAGAAATTTTTAGGATCAAATTCTCCATCTAACACCAGACGGTCGGCTCGATCCTGAAAGAAAAATCATGTTTAAAAAAGAGCCCTTCAACAAAAAATGCAGGAATTGGATTTTTTTAATTGTTGAAACTGGGAGTAATGAATTTAGACTTAAATTAGGTGCTGACTTCATTTCATTATGAATTTATTTTCTTCAGGAATGACTTTGATCAAATCAAAATGTAAATCTGATATTTCTTTAGAACAAATGTGGAAAATAATAAAAAAATATAACTTTTAAGCTATTTGAACATGAAGTGATATTCACATAAAAGTATTAATTACACAATTCATTCATTCATCTATTTATTATGGTGAATTGTTTATCAGATGAAAATGTCTCAATGGGCATTTTGATATATAAAATACATCAAAAATACATATTCAAGATTAAAATACACACTGTCAATCCAAGTTGTAAAAATGTACATTAAACTTTTACGTGGTCATCAGTGCAAAGAAACATTTGTCAGGCTCATTTTAAAAAATGGTATTCATACTTATTTATATGATGCATATGATTTTTAGTAAAGATAAAGTAAATAAACTCATCAAATATATCTTGTACAGATTTTGATGCATTTTTATATTAATCAGACGGGATTAGGGCTATGAATTCTGATGAGCAATAACTTGGTTCTGCATTAAAAAGCATTCAGCTAACAACAAAAGAAAAAAATTATATGCAGATCTAAGTCTAATTGGAGAAAAAAAAAATTAAATTTGAAATTTAAAATCACAAGGAAATACAGTTATTTAATTAAATCTGAAATTTTTATTTTTATCAGCTGCTTATTATCATCATCATTATCATGCGATCTTCATCAAAATTTTTCTGCTATACGAAGACAATGTGGTCATTCCATAGAGTTTTGACTAATACACACATACATATAAATATATATAAATATCTATCTATATCTATCTATCTATCTATTTATATATATATATATATATATATATATATATATATATATATATATATATATATATATATGTATATATATATATATATATATATATATATATATGTATATATATATATATATATATGTATGTATGTGTATATATATATATATATATATATATATATATATATATATATATATATATATATATATATATATATATATATATATATATATATATATATATATATATATATATATATATATATATATATATATATATATATATGTAAAACATTTGCAAAGATTTTCAATTAAATTTTCTTGTATGGAAAAAAAACATAGAGTTTTGATCCCCCTACACACACAATCATCCATTCAGGGACTTTCTGGGAAACTGAGGAAAACTATTTTTAGCTGTTTTAGTACATGGATTCATTAATTAACAAAATCAATGTTCCACTTTTTTATTTACCAGAAAATTGAAAGAAATATACACTTATATAAAATATAGTGGGCCTACAGATATAGCAACAATCCCTTAGGAAAAATCATATGTGATTCAATCAAAAAAATATGTACACTTTTTTCAGATTATGCAACAAGTAAAAAATATGGTATGACTGATTCCGTTGGATTTTTATTTTTTCCTAAAAAGACATCAAAGAGTTGATTACTTTGCCTTCTTACAAACCTCTAATTCTTTGATGTAAAAATTCAGTGGTACCATTATGGATCATTTAACTCCCATGCTTTGCTTCTTTGGATTGTTTTTTGAAATTTGCTCTAAAGCACAAATTAAGCTTTGTAATTACAAGATTTCGTTTGTAGAGGAAACAGCAAAACAAAGTATTAGTGTATTTATTTAATCATCATTTTATATCAAACCCTGTTTCTATGTTTGTAAATTTAACCTGTGAACTTCTCAACTCATTCAGGTCTTGGTTTTTCAAAAATTACAAAGCAAGGAGTAAATGGACAGATTTAAGTTTTCTCATTTTTTTTATTAACACCAGGAAGTTGTATATCATTTTTGAGGGTATGAAGTTATGGATTTCATTTATGGCAGCATTATTAAAAAATTACTGATCATGTGACCTCATGATGTATTTAAAATCACCATGATATTCAAAATACATCTACAAAGCTTCCTGTGTATTAAATTCTCTCAAAAATTACTGACCACTTCATAGGAATTTACCAAGCTTTACTTTATCTGCCATGAAAAAGAAAGGTCAAATGAACAAATTACCATTTTTTTTTTATTTATAAAAATGTCTTCCTACTGAATGACCACACAGTTAGAGTTGTATACAGAAATGCTTTGATAAATGCAATTAATTTGTTCGAAAATCTTTTGTTCTCTTCAAAACTGCACTGTTTAAGATCTTATAAAATTATGTTTTTTTTCTCAAGCTTACACTTGTTAACATTAATTTGTTTGGCTTTACTATAACCTTATGAAATCAAAACCCACACTAATCAAATTCACTCTATTCAAGGTACTGCTGTATTTGGTCGTTAAATAATGGTATTTCCATGTTTTTTAAATGATTCAAAATTCAGAGTAAGACAATCTTTTTTGACTGATCAAGTGAATAAGAAAGAGAAACAAAATGTGGAGTAAAATCTGTGAAAAAAATAACAGTTTTGGTTTAAAAAATAGATATTTGTGACATGCGTGGCAATGGGCCGACATGAAAAATTGTTTGACTAGTTGTGCCCTGTGTCACAACCAAGTTATCTACTGTTGTTGAATGTTCGTGATATAGGTGACATCATGCTTGAGACCTACGCTAGCTATTAGATCCACCAATTCATAGTAAGTGGGTGAAAACTCATTTGTGCCAACACACCTTGTCTTTGACCAATTCGAATGCATACAAGTACATCACAAAGTTGATAACCTTCATATGTTCACACACATATACATTTTTAAATAGAATTTGCTTTACACAGGCACACACACACACACACACACACACATACATATATATATATATATACACACATAAATACATACATGTACACTGAGATTGGTTTAGTTCCACACAAGCACACCAGAGTGAGGCTTGAACTTACTACACAGAAATAATGATCTGCATAGTGAGTATGACCCTACAATTGTGACTTTGTACCAGGCTAAACCAATTTCTGTTTGAAAATTTAAGAGGAGAATAAAAGCAATTCAAAAAGGTCTACTTTAGATTATTATTAATTAAAAGAATTTTTATCAACAAATCTATCTGAGTTTCAAACAAATACTGATCACCTGAAAGCGCTTTTCAGGAATTATTATGATTCTGTATACATCTCTCTTTCTCCTCACACCCAGATATTTACATATACTGATATACATATACACACTCATGTATCTATTTCTATATTTACACACACTCACACATATTTTATACCTATTTGTAAACAAATGCATGTATGTGTGATATGTGTGTGAAAACAGACATAAGAGATGTACTAAGATATTTAAAGATTGGTATACACGAAGGTTATTTGTACTTTGTGAGGCCTTAATTGGTTCTATGGTGAATCAATACAGATAATGCAGTCTATAGTCTGGCAATGAACTGATTTTTGCACTATGTTGACATCCGGACAGACATTTGTGAATGTTACAACAGACAGAGTTGTGCTCATGAGGTTACCTTTCTCACAGGTCAGGAGAGTCCAGCAATGTGTATCAAAAACAAATTTCAATCTTGTAGTCCTTTAAGAGTTTCCTTGGGAGAAACAAATGCTGACTGGATGTGAAAGTCAGTAATTAGTTCTGTATTTAAAATTCTTGTTGCATAAGGTTTCAACTGGTGAATTTTCCAGTCATCTCCAGGTGACAGTTTCGGCAAGCATTAATGAAGGTTTGCTTTGGCCATTCAGTTATGTATGATTCACTTTTGGCACAAGTAAGAATCAAGGGAAGTACATTAAATGAACTTGGGATTTTTTGGGGGAAGGGGGTCATTTTTTAATGTCTGGTTTTGTAATTTGGTCAGGTTGACTCAATGTCAATTTGAAGGGCATTGACTTATAAAATCAAGTCATATTTATAAAAATATTTTCTTATCATAGTCTTATTTGCCCAAGATTGAAAATAAAAAATGAAATGAAATAAAAAAGACCTGGGAAATTTATCCAATTTCTAATAACTTCAAAAGCAAGTGTCAGACACTTTTTGCCGGCTTTTTTTCTTCCAAGTAAAAACATCTTCAAGCATATTGTCTACTTTAAGCATTCATAAAAAATATCAATATTTTAATGAAAATAGTTTACATAGGGAAAAATTACATATATAGTTTCATAGATAATTATAGAATTTTCTTGGTAAAAATATTTTACAAATCAATAGTGAAAGCAGCAAACTAATAAAAAATACAGCAACACATAGCAACAGTTGATGAGATATTAAAAGTTATATTTATAAATTTAGTAAGATTATAATAACTATTTGTGGGAGTGGTGGTTAAGTAGGCAGTAGATTTTTACTAAGATAGTGTCAAATAAATGATTATTATTTATATACTGAAAAATTGTATTGGCTGGAGAGACAGGACCACTGGACAAAAATTACCATTTAGCAAACTATTTTTCCAATATTATTACATAGTCATTAGCTTGAGAAAGGTTGTATATCCATTTGGATGAAATGAAACTATTTCTAACACAGAAAAAATGATTATTTGGTATTTAAAGCAATTTTACCACCAATTATAAAAGTAAATATTAGTGTAATAAAGAGTTTTAACGTGAAGTAAAATTTATGATCTGTGATTAGATATTTATAATCTGGCACTGCTTTTTTTACAAAGGACAAGATCTGTTTTTCAATAGTTTGTTTGATAGCATTTTCTCACCTCGAAATTTAATTTTTCCTCTGAGGCAAACAACAGTTCTAAACTAATACCAATATTTAGTGAATAAAAAGCGCAATAGGTTTTTATGAGATTAAATCTCAACGCATCAAAATCAGAAGGTAGGTTATTAAAATTCTGATAAAAATTATTAAATAAAGCAAGAGTATTCCTTTACGAGAATGACCGAATTCTATATTGGTCCATGAACTGCAATAGATTCTAAACTAGCCATTCTCAATCTTTTGTTTTAGCCATGGCTCCTTCAAGAGCTCTCCTCAGGTCAGGGATACAACACAATCAGATAGGGAGGTATTCATTTATTATCATTTCAGTCTATGGCTCCCTTCAAATATATCTATGCCCCAAAGAGGCTAAATGGGCCCTGGTGAAAATGGCTAATCTAAGCTTTGTAGACAAAGCATGTTAACCATTGAGAATTTTTTTACGAAAAACAAATATAAATACAAAAGTTACCAATTAGCAACAATTTTCAATGAAACTTAAATTTCAATCATTGAATAAATTTGCATAAGTTATGCTTCTGCTTTTAATTCAAGTATCAACACGTCCTGATTCAGTTCTTTGCAGTTTCTAGTCTTCAATGTTGAAACTTCAAAACATATCATTATTGTTTAGCAGTCATCAGATAACATTGATGGCCTTTATTGACTCCTGTCTTTTTTATGAAGATTGGAGTGATGTGACAATTACCAGCATGGGAAATGGAAATGGCAAACAAAATTTGAATTTCAGATAGACTTGTTTGCATTCATTTTGCACTAATGCTTTCGGGAAAGCCATGAATCCATCTCTTCCACCCCCTGCTATGATTAAAATAAGAAGGAAGGCTGGGCACTCTAGGCTTTGTTGGCAACCAGTCTATTATTATTGTGAAAATAGCAAAAAAATGTGGGGTGGGGTCTTGCATTTCCAGCCTGTAAAAACCCACTATCTAAAGATAATTGGTGCGCAAGCTGAAGTACCGATTAGATCCCGGATCTAGGATTTTTTTGATAACAAAGTCAAGGATAACAATTGCTGATGTCATACCAATGTGAATAAACCCAGTTTTTAAAAATTGTATGTTATTTTTGTGTTCAGTAAAGAAAGCATTTTTATGTCTTTAAACCAGTCCTGTTAGGTGGTTTCTCGTGGTTAGCTCATGGATAACATTTTGCAAACTATCTAAGAAGAGAAATCAAGATCAAAATTTTACCTAAAAAATTTAAAAAACTAGTATTAGAAAGTAGTCTGGACTTTTGTCATTTAAATGCAAATGTCACAAAAGGTTATAGATATAATTTAAAGTTAGTCTTTAGGTCTTTGAATTTTTCATCTGACCAGAGGTCAAAGTATTATCATCCAAAATCAAAATTTAATCTTGAAATAAGAAAATCAAACTCCGATGGAGACAGAGACCTAAGTTCTATCCTTTTTATACCCGTGTTCTACCCCAAATTTTAATGATGGATACAAGAAACGTAGCACCCAGGGTTGAAGAGTAAACAAGAAATTAACTCAAAATTTCTTGAATTAAAACCTAATTGCAACTTTAATCAAGAGAGATCATTTTTATTCAATCGATGAATGTCTCTATATGTGACTGCTGAGGTAGATCTGTGTAGTTGCTATGGCCAAAATCTCTGAAGTTAGTTGTGATTTGATAATGTCGGCGACTAGCTAGGCTTCTGACATCACCATTCTTCATGGCATAGGTGGCTTGTGGTCTGCACACTTGGAATGTTCGTTCATCCAGGTCTTCTTCAATGTCTTCTTCCTCCTCATCTTCATCTCCATCTCCATAGAGGCCACCATTCAGGTTCACAAAACTCTTGGTAAAGTTGTATGTTTCTTTTTTCAAAGATTCAGCCTTGTATTTGATTTCATTAACAACAGGACGGAACCTTCCTCGGCTCAAGTCATAGTACATGTCACAGTACATATCATCAGTGTCAGTTTCATAATCAAAAGATGTCTCACTTTCATCTGACTTGAAATGTTTTGAGTCAATTGAAGTCTCTGAGGACATGCTGTAACCTTTGACCATAAGATCTTCCGAAAGATCAGACCGTAGATACTTAGAATCTAAAGACATATCAGATGATATGCTATAGTCTTTGGTGAGAGTATTTTCTGATGTATCTAGAAATCTAGGAGTCTTTGAGTCTGTTGATGTTTCTGAAGACATGCTGGATTGTTTAGTAAGCCTCTTCTCAGAACTGTACACAGAGCGGACACTCTTGTAATTTGATGTGTATGATTGGGTAAAAGTATTGATATATGATGTCTTGGGTTTCAGTATTGGACTGCTTTCTAGTACTTTGGTGGGACTCATTTCCCATAATTTTTTTGGGCAGCACTCTTGTATTTTTGAGGAACTCTTTTCTACAAACTTTTTGGGGCTGCTCTCTTGTACTCTTGGGGGATTCTTTTCTAAAAACTTTTTTGGGCTGCTCTCTTGTACTCTTGGGGGATTCTTGACTAGACAATTTTTTGGGTTGCTTTCAAGCACTTTTGGGGGATTCTTCCCCAGAAACTTTTTGGAGCTGCTCTCTTGTACTCTTGGGGGATTCTTTTCCAGAAACTTTTTGGGGCTGCTCTCTTGTACTCTTGGGGGATTCTTTTCCAGAAATTTTTTAGGGCTACTATCTTGTACTCTTGGGGGATTCTTTTCCAGAAACTTTTTGGGACTGCTCTCTTGGACTCTTGGGGGATTCTTTTCTAGAAACTTTTTGGGGCTGCTCTCTTGTACTCTTGGGGGATTCTTTTTTAAAAACTTTTTGGGACTATTCTCTTGTACTCTTGGAGGATTCTTTTCCAGAAATTTTTTGGGACTGCTCTCTCTTGAGAAACTCTTTTCCAGAAATTTTTTGGGACTGCTTTCTCTTGAGAAACTCCTTTCCAGAAACTTTTTAGGACTGCTCTCTTGGACTTTTGAAGGATTCTCTTTCAAAATCTTTTTAGCACTATTCTCTTGTACTCTTGGTGGTTTCTTCTCAAGAATTTTCTTGGGGCTGTTCTCTTGTACTTTCTTTGAAGCATTAACTTTCTTTTTATCTTCAATCTCCAGCGTTTTTCTGAATTCTTCAGAAGGAAGATCATCAGGTTGAAAAACTTCTTGACTTATCCTAGACAATATGTTATGTTTTTTCTTATCAAAGCTTCCTTTCTGACTCATCTTGAGGAAAGAATCCATTTTACCATTGATGTTGTTGGGTAAAGGTTTTGCAATCGGAGCTCTTACATTTTCCCCACCATCATCTGAATGTTCGTGGTCACTCTTTTCCACTTCCCCTTTTAAAGCGGACCCCTCATCTGTCTCCTTACATACTTTGTCAGGGACCCCTTCTTTTGCATGTATTCCCTCCCCAGATGTACTTCTATTGCTACCTGCAGCACTGTCAACCTTATCAATTATATTACCCTCTTCTTCTATTTCGTGCAGAGAATTTTTTTCGTGGCTAACTATCAGCCTCTGTCTACGAGAGGCAGACGTTTCCTTCAAGGAGAAATCATCAGTATTTCCACACCCTACCTTTAATCTGGGGGGTTGCGGGGCTGCTGGTACTACTGGAGGATTAGATGTTTGTTCATTGGTAGGTGCCACAGCTGAGGGAGTCGTTGTGTTGGGTGTTGGTGTCGTGGTCGTGGTCGTGTTGTTTTCACTCATAACAGCTGGGGCTGCAGCAGTAGGAGTTGGTGGGGAGGCTGGAGTCATGGGAACCATTCCTTTTTCTGTGAACATCATCACTGACCCTGAAGGACGAGGTGTAGTCTTCTTCAGGGTAGACTTGCCCTTGGCGGCAATCTCAGCTATCAGCTCGTTGTTTGTTGAAGTGGCTGAGGTTGGTGACCGACTAGGGCTGTTGGTATTGTTTGCCAGACTCATGTTCATCTTGCTCTCATTAACGGTGTAGCCAAGAGAATTCTTGGAGCTGGAATAAAAAAAAACAAAAAAAAACATACACATACATAAAGAGCAAATGTTTCATTGAGAAAAAATAAAGAAGTAAAAAAAAAAGAGAGATTTATTAGGAATAGCTGGACCTGTGGAAATCCCACAGGTGTTGATGAATAAGATCATCCATCATCTCAAACCTCAGCTCTTCTCTCTCACTTTGCCTGTATTCCTTATCCCTTCCAATTTTCACTGCTTGTATATGTTTTTATCTAAAAGTTATAAAAACATAAGATTAGTTTCATATATACTTCCTTATCCCTTCAGTAAATTACTTTTTTTCAATCCTCTTCCTTCCTACCCTTTTATTAAACTATCAACTTTCCATACCCTCTCTCTTTCCAACCTCTCAGGAAATTACGTAACTTTCTTTTCTCCCTTTTCTCTTCCCACTCTCTTATCAAATGCAGATTGGTGAAGAGTGGCTGGATGTGTGACAATTAGAAATAATTCTGAGAACATCATGTTTACAACCTCTGGATGATGATGACAAATGTTGTTACGACAATAATAAATCAGATCAGTGTTGTATAGATCTTTGCACAAATACTCTCCTGGCACCCTGTCACATTGGAAAATGTCTAGTCACTGTCATACTACAATGATTTTTAGAAAAGAGTAAAGTCAGGTGATGGATTCTTCCTTGGTACTGGTATCATGCTACCCAGTACTATGTGTCTCATACTACTTGGAAAAGAATGGGTAATGCAAAGGTACACCTTTCTGACTTATTTACCAAGGACCTTTTTTACACCATGAGAAACATAAGCCATCGTCGATACCCTGTCAGCGCACTTGGATCTAGGCAGTCTTCTCCAGATCCCTCCAGGAGAGAGTGTCTGTCTTCATCTCTGTCTCAGATGTTTCTTGGCCTTCTCCTCTTCTTCTTTCCCTGTAGGTTCCAGCTCAGGGCCTGCCTAGAGATATTGCTGGCAGACTTCCTGAGGATGGGGCCGATCAACCCCTACTTTCTTCTCAGGATCTGTGTGGCGATTGGTTCTTTGAAAGTTCTCCAGAAATTCTTCATTAGAGATTTTCTCTGGCCAATGAATATGGAGGATTCTCCACAGACATTCTCCATATTTTTGAAACATAGATATGCATAACTTTCACATTTAGTGTTGAATATCCTTAGTTTGCTGGGTGTTATCTCTTTTTAGAGATGCTATGAAGGACACCCTAATGATCTTCTAGACCAGGAGCTGACAGACTGCGGCCTGCAGACCAAATCCAGCCTGCGGCCTGCAGACCAAATCCAGCCTGCGGCCTCATTTCATCCAGTCCATTGACTTCTCTGAATATGTGACGTTACACACCAAAATTCTTTTTGCCCTCTTCTATCTTCCGTTGACGAACATTGAAATTAATTACAGGAAATAGAGCGAAGGTCTCATTTTCAAATGAATCAATGTTTTATAGCTAAAGTTATTTTAACACAAAGCTTTCATGCTTTCCTATAAATATACTTGGCTAAGTTTATGTAAGTATATACTACCATAATGAAAATCATTGAAGTAATTAAAAAAAACAAGCTGTTTTTTCATAGCATTGTATGATCATGTTTCATTTTTATTCACTTTGTCCTGCAAAAATATAAAAAAATTCTAATCGGGCATTCAAAAATGTTTGCCAACCCCAATCCTAGACCATAGGACCAACCAACCATATATGAGAGGACAGTCAGTTATTTTCATTTAACCAACACACCCAGTAATCAAGCTTTTAAAAAAAGTGTTTTTTCACAAGGTGATTAGGTTAATAGACTTTTTAGAGAGAAAATAATCAAGGAGACCTACAGCTGCCTACCTTTTAGAAATCAGCACTTATGATGCAATTGATTAGGCTGATCAATGTATTGATCTCTGAAATGGATAGAAATCTCTCGAGGTTTATTATTGGTATCCATATTTCCGGACCTAAACCTATTGAATCAACACTGAACATTTTGCACAGTAGTAGTGTTTACTCTGGATGCTTTGTTGATATTATCAGAAGCTTGAGCAGTCTTATGTCCTAATTTTAATTTGTACCTGAAAATTAGTAAGAACTTCTTGGGTAGACAACATTGTCATTGAGGGCTTGAAACCTCCAATAATAACAAATTACATCTCTATTTACAGTGACTTTGCAAAAAAAAAAAAAATACAATTACATTAGCAAATCTTTCATTTTTTGCACTATTCTTTGTGATGTAAAATAAAAAAATGACATTTCATGTTTAATTACCAAACAGTTCTTAATAAGACACTCTTCTGTAAGAAAATGAAACTTCAACAAATATACAGTATGAAACTTGACTTCCACAAAGATTAATGATAATAACAGGCAGGATCCATAGAAATTCCTCTAGCATGGAAAGTGGAATGAGAAGAATTTACCCCTCTGGATTGGATAAAGGGTTGGGTTCAAAATTCCACAAAAGTTACCCACTACTACAGACAACTGAAGAAGGCTGGAGGATACAACATCTGAAATATTGTAACTATAACAACGAAGATGAGGACACTACTCAGAGTAAATCATGTATATTACAGAAGTATATGGTAAAAAATATTTCTCAGAAATGCTTTTAAATAGTTACTGCTCTTTGACTCTCATGTTTTCATACGTAAATTCCAGACATTATCCTTCAGAAGAAAAATGATTTGTAGATTCATGATTTCTAAAAACATTCTGAATTTCAAAATTACTTTCGCTATCCACTCTCAGTCCATGCCCGTCTTCTTTCCTAAGAAAATAAAAACAGCTGTATTTATTTAACCAATATAAAACAAAATGCCATAATATTTTCTGGAAAAAGAAACAAAAATCATAAATCATTCAAACCATGGGAAAAAACTTTATAGAAAAAAATATGAATGTCCATTACAAAATCAAACAATAAATATACATAATAATTAGCACATTAGGGAATATAGAGCAATGATATACATTTCATAATCTGGGAAACATAGAAATCACTCGCAGAACCTATTTTTGTTTATTGTAACTTAACAGAAATAATCCGAGAAATGTTAAAACGATAACCAGCCTGACCCAAACAAATGCGACTGTAGGGTATCATATAATCTATGAGTTTCAGAAATTCATTTGAGAGAAATTATCTAGAAGTTGGAGCAAAGAACTTATATGAATGTGTCTTAAGGCTTCTATGCTATGATTTTATTTCATTTTGCTTTGGAACTTAAATCATTATTTTGAATCTAAAAAGGCTGTCTTAATTTGAAAGTTTCATTACATTATGAATTTTAATGATTTTCAAGTGTTATATTGCATTAGATCCTCTTGGATTTGATAATCTAGTTGCTAGCATTATCCACTTTCAATGGTTCATTAAGAGTGTTGACTGTTCCTTGAGAGGTTTGCTTCCAAATGGAAGTCAACTAGAACAGTTTAAAGCTTCTATGTTGGCATCATCTGCCATCTTGGCTCCAAAAACTTTCCAAAATAGACTGTTCTTTGACTTGGGGACAATGATTTGCAATGTCCAAAGTTTAGACACATGTCAAGATGGAATTGATTTTATAGCCTCCAAGAGAAATTTTATTTATTTATTGAAATGTTTTTTTATCAAGGAATGATATACACAAGTAATTTAGGCCGAAAAATCATCTGAAATATATAAAAAAAATATTTTGCTCAGTAATGTAAAAAGAATCTAAAATATATAAAAAAAAAACCCCCAAAACTCCGATAGATTACAAGAATGCCTGATTTCCATTTGAATGGCCCAGACAACTCTTTTTGGGTATTGGAAAACACTTTTGAAAGAAAAATACTTGAAAAAAAAAAAAAAAGGAGCCAATGGAAACATTGACAAATGAGTCCAAGACAAAAGTAGTTTGCGGTTGGGAAGTATTGAGGGAACCACTGGAAAAGCAAGATCATGCGGAAGACAATGAAGCACAAATAATGATCATAAGAAGAAAAGAAAACTCAACTAGGTATCTAAGAGAGGATCACAAAACTTATACAAGAGAGGGTGATGAATAAACAGTTATCTATATACATGAAAACCAGTTTCTGTTGCTATGCAATGCAAAAAAACATGTCACACAAGGTTTTAGTTCAGATTCAAGAGTGTAGATTAGAAAAACTTTTCATATTTTGCACACATTACCACAAAATGTGTCTAAACAAAATGGTATAATTTATATGTTGCTCATCTTAACTAGGTGGGTACCAATTACAAATTGTAGCAATGATTGCAGACTTTATATAAAAATTTGAAATGTATCGCATGCAACTTATCCAGATATTATTACTATACTGGTAATAAGATCTGGATAAGCAGTTTTCTTAAATAGAATAAAAACTAACTACCAAACACTGGCTTGGTGACAATCATATATACAAGTAAGATAGATAGCTAGGTATGAATATTTATTTATTTATTAATGTACATTGCTTTTAATACATTTTTGTGTTATTTATCTGTATTCATATCTATCTAAATCTTTATTTGATTTTTTCATGTCACTCAATCTCAGTCTCTTTACAAAAATCAAGCAGTGGCCTCATGGATAGACATGCACACACACATAAAAATATATGATGCGTGGTTAGATATGTTCATTCTTTCTAATACGTTTTTATATCGATGACTTTTGTATATCATAGGACAAAAAAGCTAAGACAATACTGAATACTGATGGCATTTTTGTTCAATCATTTCAGTCGCTTGAGGTTCTTTTTCAGCAAAAGTCAGAAAGAAGATGAGGAGAATAAGAGAGAAGAAAATTCGAACAGACAAATGAAACAAATCTAAATAGAAATGAAAATCATTTGAATGATGATTGGAATGAGAAGAATGAATAATAAATAACTAGAGAGAGAGAGTGAGAGAGAGAGAGAAAGAGAGAGAGAGAATAAGGGAACAGAATAAGTCTTGAATAAAATATCAAAGCAAGAAGGAGACATTAATAGACTGAAGAAGCAGTGGAAGAAGAAAAAGATTTTGTAGAGAAGAGGAATGACTGAAGCTGAGAATCCATTATATAAAAAAAGTAATTGTTTTTCTGCAAATGATCTATGAAACTTGACATTTTTGAATAAAAATTTAAAATGGAGAAATCTCCTTTGACACATCCGCACAATAACAGCAATAACAGTAAATGATAATTAATTGAAATATCGTATTTTATTGATATAAAAATGAACATGAATCTTTCCATATCTCAATCCAGTCAGTCTAGTTTCTTGATCAATTTGAATAACACTTGACAGTAACTTTCTGTCAGTTGGCAGATTGATAAAGAAGAAATTATATTGGATTTGAAAGGTACCCCAGGAAGTAGAGCTTTCAACAGAATGGAAAAGAAAGACGATACAATGTATTTATTCCCTTTTAAACAATTCAATTTTTTGCAATAAATTCAAGCTTAACTAATCTTTCTGATTATTATCTGTTCAAAATTGAGGAAGAACCTAAACATATCATGTAATAATTATTCTAAGTCAAGGTATAGAAAATTTAAATGGCTTTTGTGTCTCTTCCTTGAACCTCTCTGAAAAAATTATTGGAGATATAGTCTGAAGAGACTAAAAGATATTACCCCAATGATTTTTTTTGCATTGTTTTCTCTAAACAAAAATGGATTCATATTTTTATAATGGAATTATTAAGGTTTTGAAATCAAGTCTGAAACTCTTTCCTGAAAATAAAATAATTTTGTCTCTATGTGCGCTTCAACTCATTGTATCTAAGGGATCAACTTGATCCAAAATAATCAAGGGGAATTCAAAGATGGGAATTTCAACTTTTTCTTACATTGCTATAAAAAATAATGTTATTCAACTCGAGGTAAAAGTGCTCTTTAAATACAATAAATTTGATTATAACTGATCAAGTGGATTCTATATAATACTAGATCTGATTGTCTTTATCTGTTTGTGACCTCTAAGTGGCCAAAAAATGACGCATTGTAGCCAGAGTTATTGAATTAAAGTGCTCCAAAAAAACTTGGAGAATCCTGGTGATTTGCATCGTAATGATAATGATATAAAGGTCTGCATTCATGCCCAACCTTATATATATCATAATGGCCCACAATTAAATGCAAATAAATCTCCCTTATTTAATTATTTGCAAATGTGTAAAACTTTGGGGTATATTTTGGTCACAAAAGATTGCATCACTTGTCTCTTGAAGGGTGACCCAGTTGCTCACATGGTTGTTTAGTAGTCTGTAAAAAGTACTTTAGTGAAGTAGCAATACAAATTTCTGTTTGAATTTCTAAGATGAGGAATTATTATTATTATACACTGGTTGATTGGTATTGGCATAGATATTCACAATGTTTCCGCCATTGTACCCTCCGGCCTTCATCTATATACACCTACATACATACATACATACATTTATATACTACTCCATTGTCCTTTAGGACAATCAGGTGGTGGAATTTGGGAGCCTTGCACCTAATGTCTATTCTTTCCTGATCATAGCATAGAAATAAATATCATATGCAAACCTTTGATCAGAGAAGAATAGACATTAGATTCAAGGCTCTTAAATTCCACCATCTGATTGTCCCAAGATTTTAAACATAAGTGAAGTGTATGTAGCGTAGGATGGAAATAGCTAGAAGCAAACCTTACCTTCAGATATGGAGGCCCCATTATTACTGGTAAATAATGGAGACTGAAGTGAGTAGCGATAAGTAAGGAAAAGCTGTGCAGCGCCTTCAGCAGATGAAGCTCCCCAACTTACATAGGCTAACTCTACAGTTTTTTCAGTAGTCTATGTCAAAGTTCTTAGCATAGGCTAACTCATCATCAACACAGCACCCATAGTTTTTGGTTAAAATATTGTCATATTACAGTGGTATTCTATTCATATATTACTTGATTAAATACATTCATAGATATATTTTTGCTGAAATTATGAACATATTTTGGTGGCCCCAAAACAACTGACTTTCACTTTCTTCCATTATATCACTCAAGGCATGTTACTGTAATTGCTTTTTGAATAGTTTTAAGTTACAAAAATAATATCTTATGAGACAATGATATACCATATTTCAGGAATAAATGCATTTCCCTGAATTCCTCTCATTTATCACCCAGTTTTGTCTAACCTCAACTTGAGTTCTGACAAAGATGGGGCTGAACAAAAAAAGGTTTACCATTTGAGGCATTTTTGTAAAAAAAGGTAGGGATCTTAGATGCTGTCAAGCATGGTTCTTTCCTAATTGACTTGAATACTTCAAATGTAAATACAGCAAATTTTTGCTTAAATTATGTTTGTTTTAGAGTGAAGTGACATAAATAAATTTTGCTTTTGGTATTTGATGCATTGGGCTTATTGAATTTCACTTTGTAGAACATTGGGGGGATGCTCTAAGGATAGTTTCCAAATATGTGTTTTAGTGCCTTAAAATATAGTGCTTTGTTTTGCTTAATTTGTTCTTTCATCAACCTGAAAATATGGGGTTGACCTATACATGAAGCATAAAATAAATCAATGATTTCTTAGCCAAAAATCAAGGGGTTATTTACTGAATATACTGGACTATGAGACAAATGGTTTACAAGGATTTTTGGAGGACTACTGCTCACTGCAAGTCATCCAAGCCCCGAAATACACAAAATACTAGTGCATTGGACACAGCGTAATATTTACATAGTTTTTATTAAATTAAATGTCCATATTATATACATGCATATATGGTATATAAAAGATCAATCTGTATGCAAGGATATATAGTAAACAGATTTTCCACTTGTCCTTAATCAATGATACTTCACAATATATGAATTAAAGAAAGCATATTTTGATTTGTCACTTGATTTGTCACTTAATGAATATATAGAAACAATGAACTTCTTGACAGTAGAACTAGGCCATCAGAAGTCAATTTTAGTTTACAAAATGAAGTCTACACATGGGACAGAAGTCACAGGAAGCTGAGGAAACTATAACTGTAAGTCTTTCATTAGGATGGGTCTCTCTCTATTTTATCTTTTTCTCTGTTCAAGCTTTTTTAAAGATTTTTTGATTATTACTTTTTCAGATGGAATTCAGAGAAACCCAGTTATTTGGATTTGGAGTTGAAGTTTTCAAAAGAAAACAAAAACTGTATTATCTTTCTGAAAGCTGACCCCCTTACATGTACGTCATAGGAACCCCGAAAAATCTAAAAAAAATAATCTAAAAGAAACAGCAGGTGGGTGTAGTCGGACCTAGTGCTGCCACTAATCAAGTCTGTTCAATCTTTTATGAGGTTGTCAATTTTGAAATTACTTTCTACCTCAAGAATATATAAGGATGGCAATGGAAGAATGAAATCTTCTCATACAATGACTCTCCCAGACCAGTTTCCTCATCATTGATATCTTTATCACAATGTTCCAACCACTGCACTCTTCAACTCAGTCTTACTCAGGTGTCTGTAATAAAGACAACGGACAACTAGTCTGAAAGAATCATTGTATAACAAATATAACATTTAGTTTCAAAAATTCAAACAGAAATTGTTAAATAATCTTATTTCAATTTTAAGAAAATGTTTTAAATTAGACAAATAGAGATATTAAAAAAAGTTATAAGAGTTAACGTTTGATTTTTAACAAATATGTGCTCAAGGCTGGAGAGTTTCAGACACGATCTTCATAGGAACTCAAGATACTTGACTGATCGTTAAAAATAAGCATTTTTTTCCATTTTTGATATTCCATTTATAATCCAATCATGAAAACAGAAAGCAAGGAATCACACAGAAAGCAAAAAAAACAAAGATGCAGAAAAAGCATCAAAATAAATAGAAAAGATAGGTAAACATAAACTCTATAGTTTCTTTGAGAAGAGAAAGCCAAAGAAAATTGGTAAGCGCTGATCAGCAAGAACTGAAGAAAATAATGACAGCAGTAGGAACAACAACGACAACAATGATGCAAATATGAAGTAGCAAAATGAAAATCAAAAGAAAAATGTCTTCAGCACAGCAGGCAGTTGAATATTTACAAGAATATGGCTGACCTAGAAGGTGGTGTGAGGAATGCCAGTAAAGACCTAGAAAGGAATTGAAAGCAGAATTCATACAACACTAAAAACATGAGCATTTTTGGTTTTTGAATTATTTTTTTTTTATTATGAATTTTTGATCAAGCCATTAATGCAAACAAAGATACAGAATTGTTTTTGTGACAACATGATTGTTTCAGTATATGCACATCTATACATCTATACTTGCACTGAAATGTTCTTTTTAGCAATCATATTGCAAAGGGTCCATTGATAAGAGCCACACCATAACAGTATGAAATCAAGGGTCTGGAGTTTTCCTAGCATGAAAATTCCTTAATGACTTTTGATAAAAGTTTTGATCTTCACCTTCTGTAAGGAAGGAAAATATGAAATCTTCAGTGAGCAAACACTAAAACAAGTACCAGTTAATTTATCCAGTATCCGGAAAATAAGAAATTCTAGGGGACAGTTCATTTTTGAAAATGGATAATTCTGAATCTGGTGTGCTTTCTAGTAGTTTTCTGCTCAGCAGTTTGTATGAATGATCAAAGACTTATTGCACAATTGACATCCATTGATTTGTGGATTATTATTGATTGAACACATTTTGTTTTTGAAATGGATTGATTTTGTATGAGTTAAAAAAGTTATGTTCTTTACTTTTCATTTACTTTGTTAGTATATTCTATATTTAAAGAATTTTAAATGGATTAGTAAAGATCAAACAAACCCTGCTTTAGAAGTGTATCAATTTTTAAGTTTCATCTGTTACAATTTCATTCTTTACTTTTCATTGTTTAAATTATATTCTAAGAATATATTAAACCTTGGTCCAGAAAACCGGAAAATCCAGAAATCTGGGTCAACCCTGGTCCAAAGCTCGCCAGATAGCTGTAAAATCAACTATGTTGAGAGCCACAAATAACCAATTGGGCTTCAGGATGCACAGTTAGCATGACTGAGAGGTTAAAAGTGTCAATGACTGTGAGAAATTCAACCAGAAAGACTGCTCAGGCAGTGTAATCTAAACATCAATATTGACTACTTTTTAGTATATGTTTATATATTCAGAGTACTGGTATATTGCATGTATATTAAAACAATCAAGTTGTCATGAAATAATTCTATTTCTTGCTTATCGTAATTATTTGTGTATATATACATAAATGTATAAAAGGATAAAAATTAATCTTCAGCTGTCTTGTTAGTAACTACATTGCAATTATGTAATTGATTTTCTCATTTGCTAAAGTAACTAGTCAAATAAAGTTAATATAGTAATTTGATTTATAAAAAAATGTATTGTAATTAAAATGTATAAGAATCCATACAGATGATCTCCCTTGGATCTAATGAAATTTATAATTTCAGATTAGGTTGGATTAAATCTTAGAAGTGTTACACCAATTTTTTTTCAATATGGGATTAAATACAATGGCTTAATATGATTCTTAATACTAACAAGAAGCTGCTCAGCATCAATTTGATTCATTATATATACACATCAATATATATATATATACATATATATATATATATATATATATATATATATATATATATATATATATATATATATGTATATATACATATATATGTATATATACATATATATATATACATATATATATATATATAAATATATATATATATGTATAGATATATATGTATATATATATATATATATATATATATACATATATATATATGTATAGATATATACACATATATATATAAATATACATATATATATATATATATATATATATATATATATATATATATATATATATATATATGCCTACTTGTATATATACATATATATAATAAAATACTGTACATACATTTATTACTTTTACAGGTAAATACTTAGATTAACATGGAAACTTTTGATAACATTTATAGTCCTTCTGAGGTCATAGAAAACAAATATGATAAAAAACAACAAAGACAAAATTGCAAAATAACAATAACAGTAATACATGTAAATATTTCAAAGAGCTAGCAAAAATGTTGCTAAATAGCAAACTATTTACAATAGAAACTGAACCCCATGCTTGAGCGAGGGAAAGCTGTCTTTCAAAAAAAAATGATACACAATGCCACCAATGGTTGTAAAAGCATCTTTATATCAGTTCTTTATTGGTATTTGATTACAGAAACTTTAAAAAGACTAATTTGGTTAAGGAAGGTTTGAAAAATATATTTATATATAAAAGAATACAAATGTTTAGCCTCCTATTTTGACAAAGTAAATGAACAGATATACATGTATACAAGCATATCTGGAAAGAGGATATCATATAAATAATAATATATACATAATATAAATTTATTTTGTTGTATTTTTCATCAGGCGTTTTACTGTTGGCAGCGGTAAAAATAATGACCAAACAGTATTTTTCTAAATAATATAGTACAGTTGTAATAGTTTGCATATTTATTGCAGTATCAGTTACTCCAGATGTATGTGTACGTGTTTTTATATAGTTTACTGAAATGTGAGGCGAGAATATATACCAGTTTTATTTTCTTCAGTCAAAATTCTTGATGCATTATGACAGGTTATCTCTATGCTTATCAGCTTTACTTTAAATTGACAGTTGAAATATTAATTGTTATCCAATCAAAATGCTTTTAGAAAAAGTTGTATTACTGAATTTTATGATATTTCAGGTCATAAGAAAAAAAAGGAATTGAAGAATAGCAAATATCGATAAGAATTAGAGAGGAAAAGAAAAGAAATTGTTTTGAATCATTCGCTAATGTGATGGAACTGAGGATTCATTTTAGAAATATATATAAAATTTCATGTGTATATATATATATATATATATATATATATATATATATATATATATATATATATATGTATATATATTCATATAAAGAGAGAGAGATTAAGAGGAGATGTGAGGTAGCATAATGGCTTTCAGCGCAGAAAAGTTAATCAGTAAACCTAGTTCAAATTTCCACTGAGATTGCTCATGTTCATTTAAAGGAATGGCCTGGGGGAAGGCATGAATCCACATCACCTAATATCTTGACAAAAGAATATCTGTCTCTGTCATGCCATGATACTTGATGGAGTAGGCAAGTAAGCAAACCATTCTCTTCAACCACTGAATGGGCAGTTATAACTGTAAAAAGTTGTTTTGTATTGTCAACTTTGACCCAAACCAGGATAACATACAGAGATAGTGAAATAAATGAGTATATACTTTTATATACATGTAGGTTTCACCTGCTATCTGAAAGTAGAGTGTTCCTATAAAAACCTTTCACAAGCTGAAACGGTGTAAAGAGAAGAAGCAATTATCATTCATTTATATGGGAAAAACTTTTAAGCATTTCTATACCCCCTAATGGTGATGATGGCATGTTAGGCTAAATTGTCAGAGGTTGAAGTATTGAGAGGTACATGAGGCTGAAGTGTAAGAGAGAGAAAGGAAGAGGGCATGAACTGTTAGCTGCACACCAAATGTTGAAAGCTATTTCTGCCTTTTGTGTCTTTTTGTAAAAGTGAAAAAAAGGTGTAAATTGAACTTTTGAAAATCACGAGGTAGATATATATGTATATATATGTATGTTCTGTATATTTTGGTGGATAAGACAACACTTTAAGCATCTAAAAAGCTCCATCCCCAATGGGATCATGCTATAGGCCAGATACAAAAACTGACAATGCATTGAACTAAAACCGTGAAATATACATGCCTGGTTAAACAACATTTAGTTAATTTTTCATCAAATTTTTCATGTTTCCACATAAGAGAACATATGTATGGATTCAAAGAGTTTTCCAAAAGTGTTATCATACCTAGCACTTCTAACTAAACAACAAGCTATTTTCAAAGTCTCCAACAATTCCACAATTATCTTAATTACTGTGCATTTGACCTGGTCATTAGTGTGTTGATATGACATGATGATTGATGGGAAATATGAATTTTTGATTGGGAGAAGTTTCAATTGTAAAATCCTCTCAAAACTCCCTAACCTTAGCCCCAAAAAATCTTGTTCAGTGTTGGATTCCTCTTTTTAATAACAAAGGCTTTTAAAATTGTGAGTCTTTTATTACTGTTCATCTTGTATGATATATGGTTGTTATCTACATGTATATCCCTTATAGTTGTCTCTTGTGTTTTTTATAGCAAAAGGGAAACAAGAAAAATTTAATGAAAAATTAACAAAATGTTCTCTTATCATATTTAACCAGGCATACATGAATGAATGATTGATGCCTAAATATAAATATATACACAAACACACACACACACACACACACACACACACACATATATATATATATATATATATATATATATATATACACATACGAACAATGAGAGAGAGTAAAAGAATATGGAAACTTTTAATAAATCTATAAATGAATTAATAAGTATGCTATACATGTTTTGGGAGGGGTTACCATCTTCTCTAGCATCTGTGTACTTTTCAGTCGTTAGAAGGTTTCCGTAGAAAAATTAAGCATAAGATGTTTTGCTTTGGAAGCAAAAATGGAAATCAAAGAAGAGGATTCATTTTGGGTCATCATGATGCATTGGGACTTAGTTCTGTCTGTGGTGAAGGTTGTGTTGGTCTGTTCAAGGATATCCTTGTAGCAGCAGTAGCAGGTCTTAGAGGGGCCATAGGTTTTCATGGATACAAAGAAGTTGAGTAGTAGTTTAGTATTAGACTGTGTTGGTGCTTGGTAGGTTGGAGATAGTTCATATGATGAGTTAATGGGGTCCTTGTTGTGTATGATTGAATATCTTTAAGGAACTTTGTGTTCTGTATCATTAATGATCATTGTGGATGTTATGAAAAGTCTTTGAGTTATACAAATCAAATACCATACAAAGGTTTTAAAGGTAGAAGTCAATGTGACTGTATGAAGTTGCCAATACTGGATATACATAATGAGGGCTTCTTCAAAGGTTAGAATGCCTTCATCATTTTTAATAGTAGAATATAGGGATTAGAAGTCCATAATGACTAGAAGTACTTTTTCTAAGATTGTTTTGATGTGCTTGATTTTGTTTAAGAGGTCAGTGGTGTCTCGTATGTAGGATTTAACTTGCATTGCTTGGATGTAGTGGTCTATATATTTTGATAGTTTGGTGGTGTGGCAGTTAGTGGAGGAAATGACTGTTCATCCTGATTTATTCGGTTTGTAGATTTTCGGAAGTAGGTAGAACCTGGAAGGTTTCGTGGAAGTGGGTTGAAGTGTATCAAGTGTTCTTTTATCTATAACGTTATTATTGTACATCTCTGTTAGGGGAGTGGGTTACTATGTTTTGGTATTCAGTGAAGGGATCATTATATATGTAAACACACATATATATATGTATATATACATATATATGTTGAGATATATTTGCAGATAAACAGAGGTTTGTACATACTTAATATATATGTTTGTCTGTGTATATGAATACTTATAAGAATAATTAATCTGAATTGTATGATACTGACTTTACCAGCTGAGTGTATTTCTCTCTCTTTCCATTTGACTTGATTTTCTGATATCCTGTCAAGTTTCATTCCATTTTATATCTTTTTCAACTGATACTGATTCCATTCCTGAATGCTTCCATAGAAACTTGACAGGACGGTTTCAAGTTCAATAGTAAGCAGTCTATGGCATTGATACAGTATTTTAAACATTCTCCTCCTAATTGATTTATCAACACAATCCAAAATGAATCAGTTGAATCAGTAATATAACAGTTCAATTTTGTGATCAACATTTAGGAGTGTAGAGGAGGGAGCTTTTTGAATGGTAGTTCACCAACTGCATTTCTACTTACATTATACAATAACAAATCTCATTAAATGTTGTTAGGGGGCTCTCAAGGGGCCAAGCTCTCTGGCTACAAAACCAACTTAATATTGCAGCATCCGCTAATCCTTTGGGACGGGTTGGCTGAAACACTGTGGTAACAATATCGAGAACACGAAGAAGGAGTTAATTTGACTGAAAAAAGCTTGAAATGTTAATGATTCTTCTCAAAATTATAGACAATACATTCCCATGAAATTCTTTTGGCAATTGTGACCTTTTCTGTCTCAAACTGCTCACCACTCCAGCTGGAAAGTGGCTGGTGAATTTAGTCAAAGAAGCAGACAATAATAACCCTAAAAGTACTGACCCTGAGGCTGTAGTGGTGGCCATTTTAAAATGAGAAAGGTAACAATAGTTGTTTTAAACACTACCTTGGTGCATAGAGACTCGGAGTCCTTCCAGCTCCAAAAAGGGGTAAGACAAGGGATATCAACTCACCCTAACTCTTCACAGCCTGCCTCGAAATGATCTTCAGAAGACTAGACTGGGAGAGTAAAGGAACCAGAATAGATGGCGAATATCTGAGCAACCTCAGATTTGCAGGCGACATCGCCTTTTTTGCAGATAACCAACATGATGTCCAACTAATGCTAGATGAACTAAATGAAGAGAGCTAGAAAGTCGGCCTACACATGAACTTCAGCAAGACGAAGATCATGTGCAACAACCACATCGGAAATAAAAATGCTAAGATCAAAATCAAAGACACAGAGCAAGAGAAAGTAGACCACTACATCTACCTAGGACAATGAATCTCCATGAGATGCTCAAAAGAAGAAGAAATCAAGCAAAGAATCACCCTAGGACGGCAAGCCCTTAGTAGAGCAAGCTCAACCTTCAAAAACAAGAAGATCCAATTAATTCTAAAAAATACACAACCGATGCATCCTCCCAATAATCACTTATGAAGCTGAAACATGGAACCTAACCAAGAGACAGACTTGCAAACTGAGAACCATTCAACGTGCACATGAAAGAATTATACTCAACCTCACATGGAGAGACCACAAAACAGCACAATACATCCGAGAGAAGACAGGAATCGGGGATATCATAGAATCCATTAAAAAACTCAAATGGCAATGGGCTGGCCATGTTGCAAGAATGACAGACAACTGATGGACATCGCAACTCATGACATGGATCCCCAGAGATCACCTGTGCAATCGAGGCCAGCAGAGTATTAGATGGAAAGACGAGCTACACAAATTCAGAAAGTACTGGCTCTGCAACGCCCATGATAGAGAAGTGTGGTCAATATCCAATGATGGACGTTAAAAGACTGATGATGACGATGATGTTTACCTTGGAGATCCTATTATTGAGTATCAAATTTCATGATGGAAAACCAACAACACCACCCTTGTTCAACATACTTTTGAACTCACCAGTAGCAGCCTCAGCAAGCACAAATTATCTGTCAGTTAAACAACCTCACCGTACTTCTATTCTTTTACACTTCCCTTGAATAATCTTTAAATATGTCGGAATTAAGTTAAAAATTCTAATTATGGATATTCACCATGGTTGGCTGAGTTCAGCAGAAGGATAAATGTTTGAGGGTGAGGAAAAGAATGGGGATAGGAAAATTGAAGAACCCCTGAATTAGGAGAAATATCCAGGAAAGGGAACAAAAGTTAAGGTAATAGTAACCAAAAATGATGTTTTTATAATTTGTTTATTTCATTTACCTGAAAAAGATGTCATTTGAAGATTAAAGAATAGGGAAATTGTGTTACATCATCTTTTCAGGCAGGGAAGGCCTTTCTGTCCGTTTCAAAATTTAGCATTCCAAATCCTCGCTTTTATCTAGGTTCAAATAGTAACTTCTAATACCAGTGGGAAATATATAACTGCTTCAGCCACTCAAATAAGTCCAACATTTTCTAATTATGAAATGCAGTTCCAGAAAAGAGGTGAGTGATTTTTTTTCACTGCCGATTATTCCGACATAAAACTGATAAAGCATAACTTGAAAACTGCTTCAACCCTTCTAAGGCTACCCCATTAAGGTGCTCAATGCCCAAATTAAAATGCTCCAGTAGATTTGTAAAAGAAATCTACAAGTTCAGTTTATATGTCCCGAGAGTATTTTTTTCATAGCTCGTATTTTAGAAGATAGGAGTCAATATTTCTAAAGTTGCAGAATTTCAATTCTTTTTAAAAATTTAGTCACTAATCCGTAAGTCATGTACCACACTTTCCAGAGAAACTTCTCAAAAACACAAAAATTCAGTTACTGGAGATCTTTCAAGATAGCATGAACTTTCTATAAATATTTGGATGCAAAAATATAATAAAGCTTTGCAATAATATAGCAGTGAATGGAGAATTCGGATAAATGTTTTCAAATATCTATTTTTTCATAAAAACAAATGAATGGAGAATCAGGATTGAATTATATAAAAAAAAAATGAGGTAAAAAAATTGAAGTTTGTGACAATCAATTCAATTTAATAATTTTTTAGCATGAATAAAAAAAGCTTACAAGTGAAATTTATTTTAAAAACCTTACATAACTCACAAATGAAACTTAAATTGGATATCTTGCAGTTTGAAGGGCTGTTTTAGACCTTGAAGTAAATTAACAGCAATAATTCATAAGTAACTTAAAATGATCAATCATTACCCAACACATTTCTGACTAGTTTTACTTTTCTCCATCTAGTTTTGCCATTTTTTTTTTAAACAATTCATTTTTCAGGCATTAAATTAAATGATTGAAGAATGCAATGGGTTATAAATAGGCAAATAATTTACATTCATCTTAATTTCTGGTTTTTTAAAAAAGCAACTAAAAAATTAAGATGAAAGTGATTAGTAAATAGCGGTCAAAAATTAAATAATGATTTACAATAATTCATCATCAAAAAAGTAAATATAAATATCTGAAATTAAATTAAAAACATTTAAACATAGAAATGATGCTAAATTATGATATGAAAAATCAACTGACCAAAAAAATCTGTTTAAACTGTAAGATACTCCTGATATTTATTCATCTTAACTGTTTCAGCACAAATAAAAAACAAGTGTTTGCTTATTAAATTTATTTTGCATTATTTTATAATTTTATTTAATTTCAACCTTCTTGGTAATTTGTATATCACAATAAATTGTATATATTGTTAAATTGTCATTGGAAAACAGTTATCATTGAATTTTTGAGTGAATCTACCAATTTTAATATTTAAGAAAATAAAAAATGACAAAAAATTAAAACTTTGAGCACATTAAACCTATTCCTTAGTTCAGTTTAAGAACTGAACCCTAAATAAGTAATTCTTATTATTGTAATCTTTCTTCTGTTTTATAATCAGCATCGAATGCTTAGGAAAATGTTTACATTTTCCTAAGCATTCGATGCTGATTACTAGTATCTAAACATGAAAGGGCAATAAACAATCTCCCGAAAGAAAAATAGACACTGTTTTCTGAGAGAGCAGAGAAGGAAAATTCGTACTTATACAAGACTAAGGTCTAATGACTAAGGTAAAAAAGTCATTCTGCTTGAATGATTAAAAAATTTTTTACAAGGTTAATCATACACAAAAATAATCCCCATTCTTTTTAAAATCTTTCTCTTGTTATGGGGAAGATGCCCGTGAAACATAATGGTGTAATAGTATAAATTGTAGAAATGCCAGATTACCCTATTCAAAGATGTAGAAGTATAGATTTTGAGAAAGTTTTTTCAGAAGCCTTAAAAATTTAATGCTAATGAATTATCACAGGAAATGCATCGCAAATATTTTGAATAAATTTCTATGTATAATGATTTAGTATGAAATAAAATGAAAAAGTGTTCAATATAGAAACAGGTCTGATTGATTACTCAATGGAGACCGTCACATGACCAAAGTAGTGATCACAGAATAAATTACTTCTCTTGTCTTTTGTTGGGCAGTCATCTCCAAAAGAGCCTGAATTAAAAAAAAACAAGCATAAACACTGCCAGACACAAACTAAGAGAAAATTTAGCATAAACTTACATTGTAAATTGAACTGCCACTAAAAGAATATTATTTGCGGAATTTGAAAAAAAACGAATAAACGTTTTTCTAGACATAATAGGAAGTAATATTTGAATTTTCAGCCTACCAGTTCCATTGGTAAATGCAATACATTCATAGTCAGACAGACAGACCGACTCAAAAACTAAAGAAACCTATATTCATATATGTTGTTATATATTTGTTGATGATATCTAATTTGATAAAGAAAAATTGTTGATATCTGCCTGAAGTGATCACATCTTTTATTCTTATCATTCTTTGTAATAAGATCATTGCAATAGACAAGGTAGTATTTTAAGCAGAAAAGCATCCACTTTCCATCTGATATTTTTCTGACTTCAGAAATGTTTGCCTTGTCTCTCATCAAATTATTAGAAATTTGGATAAATTCTCAATTTCAATGCACAAAATAGTGAGTTGTGATACATTTCATTTGTTTGTTCTAATTTAAGAAATTAGATTAAACCTATAGCACTCTGCATTCTTTCCTAAGGGAGACTAGATTTTGTGCACTCAGTAACTTTGAAAGGCTGTAACTTGTGTGTTCATGTATGAATGAAATTGACATGACAACTGAACTGCAAAATTCAAACACATTATGGTTTGGCAAATGAAATCACCGACAAACTGTTAAAGGTTAAAGAGATCATAAAATCTATCAGTGAACTTTTCAAAAAACAGATTTTTTTTCATGAAAATTATAACCGTCAACTTTTACTTTGGGATCATGTGTAGAATAAGCACCCTACATTTTATCCAACTGAAAGGTTCAAATTTTGAGGTTACACAGGATGACATCTTATAGTATGTCAGAAGTCTTGAGGAAAAGTAAACAAAATTGTTATTATTTCATCTCAATCCAACTTTTTTAGCTCAATCATTTTTGATCAAATAAATTTTGATCAAATCTAAAGTACACATATTTTATTTTGTTAAAAAAGTTTGGTAAATAAAATTTTGATTAAATTATAACTACCTTTTTATATGTTTAGCCCATAGCCTGCCGTCAGAATGTACATGGTACATCCTCTTAGCTAAGCCCGCAATTCCATACGGACGTAACTCGTACGTCCAAACAAAAACTCTTTTTTCATCTGGTATAGGAGACAAACTAGAGCAAATAATAACTCGTGGCTTCCTTTGATAGTTCTATAAATTTTTAAAATATTAGACGGCTTAGTCATCTTTGTTTTCACAAGAAAAAGAGTGCTATGGACAAGGTATCACATGAAAACAAGCCATTGACATGTTTGTAGATAAAAAGCACGAACCTTGTGAAATATTGACATCATCACCATTAAAAACATGGCACCAGAGAGAAGAAAGATTGGAGAAAAATCCAAATATAAAAATCATTCATGTAAACTATATAAATGGTGATATAGTTATATTTGAAAACTTAACTCAGGCAAAAATAACGTTAGTCGTTGTTCTACAGATTTGTGTGTAAACCCAGTGTTAGTGGTGTAAACAAAATATTGAAATGATTTCATCTCAAATTCTATACAGTTTATTCACATAAAGTTTATTGCATATTTTTGGCAAATCCTTCCCTTCTCTAATGACGCATCATCTCTATATGAAAAGTTTTGTGCGTTTATTTGCAAACATGCAGGACTGCTCTCAAAAGTGATTAGTGTTATCCCACACATTTGTGTTTTTTCTCTTCCTCCTACATTGTCAACTGAATATTTTTCATTTCTTTCAATCATTTTTTTACTTAATAGACTGCAAGTGAAATCATTGTTTTTTTCCTTTCACTTTGAATGTACTTTTGTTGGTCTAGTGTGAATACATTAGGAATTACGAAGATAAGAAAATAGTAGGCGTGAATTTTTAGATCAGGTCACATATTTTCCAGGCATACTCATACTCATACACTCACACACACACACACACACACACACACACACACACACACATGTATATTGGAACAATTTACGTTAATACATGTAATGTTGAGCTAAAAATATATTGGATTGAGATATAATAACACAACAAATTTGTTTACTTTTCCTTGAGACATCTAATGTACTATGTGGTGTCATCCAGTATATCTTAAAAATTTCAACTTCTCAGTTCTGGTGTGCTTATTCTACACATGATGCCTATTTTTTTAAACAAATCATTTTTCTTTGTCTATTTTGGAATTTTAAAGTAGAATGTTCTCCAAATGGAACTGTTAAAACTAATCTGACCTCTTCAAATGAAAATCAAACAAATAATTTGTCCTTTATATTCTTGAAAGCTAAGCAACTCTTACGAGAGAGAGAGAGAGAGAAGAGAGAGAGAGAGAGAGAGAGAGAGAGAGAGAGAGAGAGAGAGAGAGAGAGAGAGAGAGAGAGAGAGAGATGTCTAGATGTGTAAGTTGAAGTCTTGTCAGGAGCTTATACTTTATTTCTGATCTGTGCAGCAGCTCACGACTGTAGTTACGATGAAAAGTAACTAAAATTGAGTTAAATGACATGCTAGTGAAATTTAATAACATTTAGTATTTGTTATGATCAAAAAGCATAGAAGAACATGCGTGAATATAAATCTTCCCAAATAAGATAACTAAAATGTTTATTTCAGCAAATAGACAAAGTTACTCTGATAACTGATCTTAATGAATTAAATCTTGATTTCATTTTCTGTCAACTTGAACCAAATAGAAATGAGTATGCATTAAGCAGGGATGAAAAACATCTGATTGCAGATCATCAGAAGGCGGGTATCATAAATATTGGTATTAATGATGTTAAATGTTAAAAGACCCAGCACCAATCAGAAGATGACTGACACCAGTGTGAACATAGCTGAAACCAAAGTTTGTGAATCTAACACAACCAGAAAGCTTTGAAAACCAATACCAAATACTTATTGAAAAAACTGAGATAAATAATACACACACATACATTAGGAAAGGATTTTTTCATTTAAATCAGGGGCCTCTAAAGTGGTCAATATTAACCTCTGTAGACTGATAAATGCCTGGAGTAAAAAGGAGTTTGATAAAAGGTCTATTGAACTTTTGAGTCAAAAGCTGACATTCAAATGAGAAATAAAACATAAAATACAAGTTGCTGAAACAGATTTCTGATTTTATATATAATTAGTTTGTATTGTCTACATATTTTATATTCTGTTTACTGGAACACACTTGTTTACTGAGGTATACCATCGTATATGGAAAGCAAGGTTTGGTATGCAGTTTCGCTCACTAATGCAGATGGAAACAGCTTGTTTACTTAAATACGATTCATTTATTGTACATGCCTGGGGGTAGATGAGGGATGAAGGATCCCATGAATGGGTTGATAGACTAAAAAGTTTGGGGACCCCTGATTTAAATCTTCAATTTAAATGCTTCATAAAAACAAAATTATATTTCTCATTTTTTACTGTTATTTAGTCCCCAGTTTTTTTTTCAATTTGCTTTGCCCCCCCCCAAAAAAACTGATTGAAAGCTTATATTGTCTTTAACTTTGAGAAGAGTCACTAACATACCAACTTCTGTTTGGACAATCTGATCTCCTTTTCCCATCTTTGATGCTGACACAATGTTTTGGGCAATTCATTCTACTGCCTTCTTCAAATGTAAAAAGTAATATCTATATAATACTAATTCACAAGTATTGCAGTTAATGTTTAGATTTTCAGTTTGATACAATTTTTTTGGTTTGCATCACCGGAAAAAGTACCAATAAACGAGTCTCTTTTCTTATGGATATTGCATTTTACACCCAAAGAAGTCCATAAAATGGATCGGCCAAAACATGTCAACATCAAAGATGGAAAGAAGTGATTAGATTTGTCCGAACAAGCTTGCCTGGAGAAATAAGTCATAGCAAAGAGTTCAAAAAATTGTAAAACAGATGATAAATAAAATCATGCCCACTTTTAGAAATATCTCTGTCATTAATTGTGTTGCGAATAGGTGTGGGAAGCATGTGAAAATGAGAATGAATATGAAAAAAAAATCTATGAATTGCAATTCAAGTAATTTTGATAAAATTTGACAAAAAAATTCTACCAAGTCTGTTTCCAATCAATATATTAATGTAGGATTATTCAAATATATATATATATATATATATATATATATATATATATATATATATATATATATAGGTCTGACAGAATGAATTATGAATTGCGTTATATTATATAGAAACTTATCTTAATGATTTCCCGTTGTTACATGGGTAATATATATCATTCAATTTAGACAACATGAATAGAATAAACAATTAAAGAAAATGGGGTTGCAGCAGGAACCAAACCTGCTACTGATACGCAGCTGCTTCAACATAACGATGCACTAATTTACATCATATTCTACTCACATTTCTATGGTTTGCTAAACACATACTAATTACTTCATCCTCATATATATATATATATATATATATATATATATATATATATATATATATATATATATGAGGATGATATATATATATATATATATATATATATATATATATATATATACATACATATATATATATATATATATATGTATATATATATATATATATATATATATATATATATATATATATATATATATATATATAATATATATATATATGTATGTATTTATGTATACACACACACACACGCAAAAAGAGAGAGAGGAAAAAAGGAAATATTATGCAGAAAAAAATCACAAATGAAAGCATCAAAAAGCTGATAGATACCTTGATTTGGACAATAAAGGTGCAGTCCTATTAACATCGCAGGCTGCGGACATTGGTGAAGATGATACAGTTCGTGGAAAGATGGGAGGCGGGGGTGGCGGTGGCGGAGGAGGAGGTGGCGGAAGAGGGAGGTCATCTGGGTCACTCTGCATGGACAAACTGTCCGTGTCCTGCGATGATGAGAAACTGTTTTGGAGTTCATCGATGAGCATTTGAGGGGGTGGAGGAGGTGGTGGGGGAGGCAGTGGAGGTGGCGATGGAGAGGCCCTCATACCTGTCTCGTGGCTGAGACACCTGGTAATTCCAGCAGCCACTGCAGCGACCTCTGAGTCTGCATTAACAGGGGGTGGGAGTGGTGGGGACTTCTCAGCGTTGGCCTCCGACAGTTTCTTGGAGCCGACATGGATAGATGTCGTGTAGTTGTTGTTAATCTTGCTGATCTGTACTTGATCCATTATCTTTGCGAACTTTCGATTGATCTGTATTTTCTCGATCGATGAACGGATGCTGCTGTCTCCTTGGCTAGACCAAGAGTAGAAGTCTTCAGAACCCTCAACTGGACGGCTGCGACAGTCAGAAGATGCGGCTGTCAACTGGGGTACTTTCTTTTTCTTACCTGGAGAAAAAGTAGAAAGTTCACGGTCCTGCCCTTGGTCCTCTGCAACATTCAAGATGCTAGAGTTGCCAGGTGAAGAGATGCTACTGGAGGTGCTCTTTGTACTAGGGGTCGGGAAGCTTTCCACCTGAGGTGGTGTTTGGAAGTTTAGGGTGACCGGCGGTGATGGGGGTGTTGATGAAGTGAGAGCACTGGGTGGGGTCTGAGAGGGTAAGATGCGTACAGCAGATGCAGGTAATGTTACTGAGTTAACAGGTAGGCTGGTTCCCGAGCTTATTGAAGCAGATGAAGATTCAGCAGTGTGGTGGGACGAGGGTGAGGTGGAAGGTGAGTTGAAACTTACACACGTTGAGTGACGGTGAGTTTGGAGTGGGTCAATGGAACTCTTCCAGTAGGTGCTCACAGCTGGTGGTGGAGGCGGCGGTGGGATGTGTGACTGCTTCGAAGGTTCTGGAAGAAACCAATGTCAAAAAGAAAAAAGAAAAAGAGAGGTTGAGATCATGCGTTGACCAATGAATGACTTGATTATTAACCTCTATAGTTAGTTCACAAAATCAAGAGCGCAAAAATATTGAATATGAATTAGTAATAATATTGACTAATTAACAGTGGTGGGCACAGCTTATGAAAACGCTAAACTGATAAAGCACTAATAATTTTGCGGAAGCAAAGATAACCACCAATGGCTAACTTCCATCATGCGAATTTGACTTAAGTTCATTTTCTTTTCTCTAAAACTGACATAGAGAGCTGAAATGTCAAAACATTTTAGCTTAGACATAGAGCTTTAAATAAACTATATGTTGAATGTAAACAAATTTTTCATTTGTTCATTTACTTATTTATGTACACCTTGATCATCATCAGCTTGGTATGCTATATTTTAGGGGGAAAGATCTATGTCTAAACTACAATCTATAAAAATTTCAGCTCTCTTGGTCTGTTTAAAAGGTTTTAGGACAAAAAAAAAAGCCTGGAGCTAAATTCATACAATATAAGTTAATGGTTAGTGGTTATCTTTGCTTCTGCTAAATTTTTCAGTGTTTTCATTAGTTATACACAACTCTGCTAATTAGGACTATTATTTTATGATATTACTATTGATGAATATAATTGTAAATGAATTATTGATCAATAATTACTGTAAATAAGATCTAATACTCAGAATATAATGATGAAAGGCTGATATTTTCATTGAGTGACCAAAGTGTTGTCTCCACTGAGATATTGTACATAAAAAATATCCAGGGGAAAAATATTGCTTAAACAAAAATAACAAGAATGTCAAAAGTAAGTGTCAATATTATAATAATAGAATACTGTGAATCAGAATCAGAATGTGCATTAAAAATTGAATATTTTCAACTTTTGGCCAATTATTAATTTAAAAAAAAATTATCAGATAAAAATGCCTCCATGGGCACTTCCATATATAATTAACATTAGAAATATTGTTCTTTATCGCCTTATCGCTATTATGTGTCGGGCAAAATTGTCCCTGGTTGGGCCTCACATATTTTTTCTACCATTGTTCTCCAAGCCTCTCTGTATCTGGATAGTCATTGGAGTTCCATAAGGTTATTTTCTGTATCAATTTTAAATGTTGGTGAAGTGAGTGATGCCATTTCAGGCCTATTGCATCTAAGTCTATTCTCACTTATTTTTCATATATTCTTTGGATGTCAAAAACCTTCTATTCAAACCAGCTATCATAATTCAAACTTCAAACTTATTCTAACCAGTGATGTTTAATGTGTGAGGATTAACATCAATACATATTCAACATCAAAATACTCATTAATTCAAGTGATAAAAAAAATATGAAACCTTATCAGTACAAAGAAACATTCACTAGGCACATTTTATTCATTTATTTTTCCTAAATTCCTCTACATATTTTAGCTGATAACTCACAAAATTGCTCTATAAATTTATTTTTTATTCTAGATGCTCTAAATTTATCCAAGTTATTCTTAAAATTATTTATACTTGTACTATTTTTTACATAAGAAACCATTCCAATATTTGAAAATCCATTTGATTTTCCATCATTCTTACAATAGATGTAGCTAGTGAAATTCCTGTCCTATCTCACATATCAAACATAAGAATTCCACAATTTGTAAAACCATTTAGTATCTTAGAAGTTTTAATTAAGTCTCCTCTTGCCCTCCTCTTAAACAAAGCAGAGCTAAAATTTGTTATAGCAAGTTCCAGTATTCAATCAGTATGTTATACATTGAAAATTAGAAAAAAAGGAAGTGTCAGTTGAATTAATGAAAGTGTTACGAACAGAATAGGACTATTACTTTTACAATTTATAATTTTATTAGTGCTTTATATGATGAAATGAGTTTTGTAAATCTTTGTCTATTATGTTACAGAACAAAATTAAATATTTTGTCCTTTAAATCAAATAATGTTATAGTTAATTATAGAGTAGATTAAGTTTATTTATACATTCTTTTCTTTCCTTTCCTCTCTTCCTTTATACAGTGGATTCTGCTACAGCAGAAGACACTGGGACCATGAATTCTTGTCCCTATTGGTGGTTGTTCCTTTTAAACAAATTTGCATTAAAAGGATAGCAGCTATTCCATGTAACTGATGTTCCATTTGATCAGAATCCACTTGGTTGTTTCTCCCCTCTTTTCACTCCCTCTGTGAACACTTTGGTGGGATGCATTTATATTACATTACATAGATCTTTTTATTACAGTTAGGAAAAAAAAAAAAAAAAAAATCTTTTTCAATGATTTTTGGGACTAGCACCCTCATCTCTGTTATATTCACAACATCAGTTTGGCTGGTATGCCCTATAGTCTTTCTCGAGAGTATGTCACTTTTAGTAACCTCTGAGATTACCAAATGAGACATTTATCTTGGGGGTGATAGGTTGCTGTTCTCATCTCTTGTCTCCTCTCATCAAGTGTTCTCCCTAGGGGCTGAACTCAACTCCACTTTTTCCAATCTTTTGTCTTGGGCTCTCAGATGGATTCTGCTTTCTCTCAAAGTTACTTGATGTAAATACACCCAAGGAAGATCATAAAGTAAACCAACAGAAATATTGTGATGAAAACAAAAAAAACGAGGATGTTCATCTAAAAGAATTTTTCAATTTCTGTTTATTTTTATGTCTTTGCTTTCTGGCTATTCTATTCTGAACTCATCCTTTTCAATGATGTACTGGTCCCTTGATGCTATTCTGTCAATAGTATATTATAACATCTGAAGATGGTAAATATAAAGATTTTATTTTCACTTCATTTTTTTGCCTGGCTTCATTCACACTGTAAGTGAATTATTGATAACCCCCTTTTACAATTTTTAAAAAAATTTAAAATTGATCACCCCCAACATGGCATGTTGCTAAAAGACATCGGTCATGCGACAGTTTCTATTGAATGACTAACCAGACCTGCTGGTTTATATAATAACTGAATTACTTTTACACATGTGATCCTACTGTCACGTTTACCTTGCACTGACTTCTCCTGCAACCAGAAAAGTGCTATATACTGTTATCAGTGCATCACAAAATTGACTGAAAAAAATATTCAACTAACCAAGTTCTATTATCAGAAACCAATACTTGTACTATACATATGTATAACTATATGATTCTGATACAGGTGGATCTGAACACCAAAATTTGATGATAGAGTAACATCTTTTAAGGCTATCAGGAAAGAATTTGATGAATATTTTCGGTTATGAATTGAGGTGAATTACATAAAACAAGAGGTTAACTTAAGAATAATATTTCTCTTGCTAGTATTGTATACAGGATTTTCTTTGGTCAGTCATAAATAATGAAACAAGAGAGATGAAATAGATGGATTGAGTGCCATGTTTTTGTGTAGTTCCAAGTGTATTGTTATTCTTACTCAAATTTTTTACATTTCTCTTTATAACATTTGTTATGGTAGCATTTGTTACCCTTTTGGAGAACTCAATTGGAAAGCAGGTTCTTGCCTTAATATAGCACTAGGAAAAGGCAAAAATGAATAACACAAGAAAAGATATTGATGTAAATAGTATATAACAAAGACTTTAATAAGCAGAGATTAAGACACACCTGGCCAGCGAGTCAAGTCATAGGTATTATAGTATGCATGACACAATAGCCAACTAATAAGGGACAGTAATGAGAAGAGATTAGGCCACACCTCGGAAACCCCTTTGAGTCTGATAGCAAACAAGAGGAAGCAGGAGATTATGATCAAGAAGCTTCCAGATGGATTAGTCTGACAACTTGTCTAAAATTACCTCATCATAAATGGATGACCTAATCACATGGTTATGTTCTGTATCTATTAATACAAGATGAATTCAAGGGATTATGAGTTAGCATTTAATTGTTGGGGTTATTTAAGGTTGCTCTAGCTGTATGGGGAGCAGAAGTTGGTTGATTTCCATAGAGTTTCCTAAATATAGTGCAGAGATTTCAACTTTCCAGGAAGGAAATAATAAAAACACTAAAAGTAACTTGTGGGTATTAATCGATATTCCACTAAAAACATTATAAGTGATTTTGTTTGCTCACATCATATTCAGGGTATTATGATAATGTTCTAAGAACAATACCAATAAACATCTATATATTCATAAAATCATCCATAACTCTGTTGATTGAATATTGGTAACCTGCAATTATGTTCTTTGGAATTCTTTATGTGCTAACTCTTCAACTCATAAACCACTTGAAACTGCTTGTAATTGACAGTAGAAAATGTGCAGTGAAAAAAAGATAGAGGAACTCTTCTGAGAATTGAATTTTTCAAAAAAATCACCCAGTGACTAAAGGGAGATAATCCTGATCAGAAGCCATTTCCCTTGAAATTGATGTACAATTTTCTTTGGATGAATTTAATAGTAAACACATTGGCTCCCAAGCAATAGGCATTTATGTTTTGCGGGATTCTATATAACAATTATTTTAGGAGAAGAGTAAAAATAATAGGTTATGTGTAAAGGTCTTTTTTGTCACTTAGGCCATGGTTGGGATGTTCAGGATTTGAGAAATTTCATTCAAAACTTATATATTTTTACACTCTTAAATGATTCCATGACATTGCTTGTTATTCAACTCTGAAGTCATAATAATTATAAATTAAACAAAATAAACAAGAATTTAAAAAATATGAATGATTTTTTAAAGTCTTTACAGACTTAATGCCTCACACTCATATGCAGAAAGAGCAAGTGGGTTCTACTTGAAATAATTGTACTAAATACGTATTGTTGATTCATAAGTGATGTAAGACATACCAGAAGACAAATATGACCAATGTCTGAGGAAGGGAGTTTTTGAAGAAATTCAAACAAATTGATTTTTATTTCATTTTATAGATTTTGTCTCTGTCGTTCATGACTGACAATAGATATAGTAGCCCTATTATTTCTAGAGAAAGTTATTATGGTGTATTTATTACTATCTTCACCTATCTTCATATGGTCAGCAAGTAAAGACTACACTGATATTACTAATGTACAGAGTGCTGGGGGAGATCGGAATTATGTCTCTTATAAGGACAAAAACCATATCAGTGGTTAAACCAGAAATTGAACTCAGTTTGCTAATTATATTTTCTGGGGTCCATCAATCAAAAGTTCCACATTTTGCAGATTATGTTGTAAAGAAAAAGAATCTGTCATTACATTTATCTGTCATTTGAAATATTCATGCATTTTAATCATCTCAATCTACAATACCATTGGGATACTGTTACAACTGAAGGTAATATGGCAGCATTTTTTGTTGGAAAAAGGTCTTTCACAGGGAAAAAATGATTACGTAAAAAGAGTTATCATCTGTTTTCTTTTCTTCTTTATACATTACTTATATATTTCTTTACACATGTCACCTACGATTATTTTTGCCTAAATCTCAAGGCTTAACCACTCATTAGGAAGGAAGGAAGGAAAAAAAAGCAGAAGTAAAAATGATAGAACAAAAATTAAAGAATTTTTGGTTAAAATAACAAAATTACTATTCTAATCAAATCAACAATTTTTTTACTTAACAAATTATCAAACAGATAAAACATTTGTCACAATATCGAAGTCATTTTGGAAAAAAAATCAGAGGATCCTTTTTGCTAATTGAAGGTTATTTTTTATAGCCTCTTGAAGCATATGAATGTAAAAAGAGTCTTATCTGAAAAGATCATGAATGTTCATCTTCTTTCTTAAGATGAGAGGTGATGCTGATTTTCTGATGATTTTTGTAACATAACTCAGAAACTGGAGTATTTATTCTCATCAATAAAACACGATAGTTAGTTAATAGAACATGACAGTTAGGTATAAATTCTGGTACATCTTGGTAAAGTTACCTGATCAGAAGCTTAAATTTGATCCCTCATTTTAAATCTTTGAACAACTTTCCTGAATGCTGTTCCATGAAGTGACTAATTTATAAAAGGCTTCTGCTTGACTTATATTCCCTCTTCAATTAGGCTCAAACCTTGAATGTCTCTAAAATAAAGCAATATCCTTAACATAAACTGCAACATTCCAACTAACTGTACAAAAATCCCTTTGGCATCATGGATAGCACAAGTACAAGTACAAGTACTAGCAAATTGAGAGGTCTGGCATTAGTATTGCAAATATCCTATCTTCTAATGGCCAACTAACAGAAAGACTATGTTAGGGTTGCTAATGCACAGGTTTATAGAATAAGTCTTTTGCCTTTTACAAGACATTGCAACCAGAAATTCAGACTAGCTGGTCAAAGTGTTTATTTCTTTAGCAGTTGAGTCTCAGACCCACTTTCTTTGACATAAAATCTGAGGTAAATCTTGGTTTACACTGAGTGATTTTTTTATGACTGAAATCACAAAGAGTTAGAAGTCCAGTTAATTACCAAAACCCAATTATAATAGAGCAATCTGTACAGAAATCCAGAAAGAGAATGATTACATTTTAACTGCATGCAATGGGAAACAGGCATTGGGTCGACTGACTAGAATTCACAGAAATTATTGTAATCATTTGGACATCTACAAAGAGGGGATTTCTTTTAATTATTTTTTTTTTCTAATTATCAAGCTCAACAATGTTGGTTAGGGATACTCATTTTCTGTGAAAGCTGCTTTGGGCTGCCAATGCAACAAGATATCCTGAATTCAAATACAATTTTGACAGAGTCATTTTTAAACAAAGCATATAGAGTCACAAATGAATGTTTAATTTAGAATACCAAATATCTATTTCCAATGAAAAACAGCATTTTACTGATATACACTCTCTGATATACGAATTTAGAAAATTCACCAGAAAGTCTGCAATAAGCAATGAGTAGAAGCCTATTAAATGTACTCAGTCATGGACTCCAACTGAAGTTTGGTAACTCTTTCAACACTTGAAAAATTGAATAATAGTATCAAGGGAAATAATATCTAATTAAAATTGTTTCTCTTTGACCATTCAGTGATTCAAAAAATTTCAATTCAATTCACAGAGGAGTTACATTATTTTATTCACTGAAGAGTTCCACTGTCAATTGAAAGCAGTCTAAGAGTTGAAGAGTTGATCTTGCTGTGTATCATTATACATGCTCCTAAAATTTGGAAGTTTCCGATTAAAATCATTTTTGTTATAGTACTTTCAGAAAATTTCAAATACTTTATATTTATACATACTTTGACAGATAAGGATCTTTCAGATTCAAAATAAATACCTCACAAGAGTGGCCAAAAAAGAGAGTCATCTGGAAGCCCTAAGGTGGACACATTTTGCTCGTGGAAAAAGAGTCCCCCCCCCCTTTAAATCATATATACACAGAAAATCACTGTCACCAGAAATTCAGGAAGGAGCCACTCTAAGGGAATTATGATACTAATAGCAATCTTGCTTATAGTTTCTATATAATATTCTCGCTAAAATGGCTATAGGCAATATAAAAATAATACTATAAGGACATACAAATAAAATACTTTACTGATACATTTGGCACTTATGGTTATCTCAAGAATTTCTAAAAAAAAGTGTTTATTGTTGACCTGGGTGGAAAAAAGTATTAAAATAAATAAGTGGCCAAATGTCAACATTTCAAGTGTTGGTTTTTCAACTTGTGAGATACAGGAAATGAGTTTCGGTTCTGATAGGTTATGGAAAGGAGGAAAACGGGAAGATAATGAAGTGATAAAAAATTCTAAAAATCATTTGTACTTGAAGTATCGTGGAGAGGTGGAGATTGAAATTGCATTTTTCTATTCATCCCATTTTATTCTATCTTATTTAATCGAGGAATTTTATCATAATTCACTTTTGGTTTGCTAGGCTCATCAAAGCTTCATTAGAGCAATGTTTACTGTACATTTTGGGATCATGCTCCCTACCCTGCTGTCAACCTCTCACAATGTTTGATAAGGGGTTAGACTTTCCCTGTATTAATCCAGAGACTGTCTGTCTCATAGACTAGTTGCCAACCAGGACTGAACAGTCCAGTCTTTACTGTTATTTACCCATAGTATGCCTTTCCTTGGGCATTAGTGCAAAGTGCGAGCAAACTGTAGTGCTTCACATGCCTATAACCATCATGACATGCCAGTGATGACACATCAGTATATCTGGCATCGGTAGAATGTGTAGAAAACACTTTATTCATGCTTCTTTCCAAAGTAAATTGATGTAAAGTGATCATATATAGCCACAGCAAAACTCAAACTTGGTTAGCTGATTGAATTTTCTGTGCTTGTAACCATTACACCCCCACCCCAACTTACACACCATTTTGTTTCATTTGTGTTTTTTACTCTCTCTTGCAGATTGGCATCATCATAATGCAAAAATGCAAAATGCTGGAATACAAAATTAAATTCATTAAGGCAGTGTCCATCCAAAGGTGCATACTTTGAAGAGGCAGGATTATGGTGTGTGGAGCAGCCTGCCATAATTGTCATGTACAATAATTTTCTGTCCATTGTACAGAACTGCGGCTATGAAGCAGTTACTTCTCTTCAGTGTTGCCGATTTAGATATTTCATATCTGAATTTAGATAATTCTACAGAGTGGAAGTCAAGGGAGATAAATTACAGAAACTATGAAGAAAGATCTATAATCTGTAATTTTTTATTCATTTTTATCAGATTTCTCAAGAACTGCAGATCAATGTCAAACTCAGCAATGCACAACTTTGTGTGCTAATTAATATGTCTGGAAAATGTCAACTTTGTAAAATGGCCAATCGTCAAGCAATCACAGTGCACGCACACACATATGCGAATGTACTTGCATACAGAGATTTCTTCATTTGTAGTGAGATTGACCATCCAACATTTAGCTGTTCATGAAAATGACTGATCAGCTGGCAGAGAGCACTTAATGTCACAATTATGAATAATTCTAAGCTTAGGAAATGATTAAAAAGAAATAACTAAGCAGAACCTAGTATGGCACCAGGCATCATGATCAGGGATTTGTGGTACCAATTTTTAAAGTGGGGAAAACTCACCTGTCTTGAATATAAGTATTTACCTGAGCTTACACAGTGACTGTGGCTGTCTGTGAGAAATACTCAACTACAAAGCAGGCCCATAAATTATGAGTATTATTGTTTTTTGGTTTTTTGTGAGCGTAAAAAAATTGTAGCATATAATATTTTATGCATTATTATGTATTATCAAAATTCAAACTTTCAATAAAACACAATCTTTATGATTAATGTACTAACCATTGCTCTATGGCAAGTACCTACCCATGTATTTATAAAAAAGAATGTACTTCAAGCAGGGAATGTATCAACTGTGTTTTTAGGTTTAGAGATTACTTGATTTGCTAGCTTTCAAGATGCATAGTTTGAAAAGGTATTTGGAGGACAACTAATCATTTCAATTCATCCAAGCCCTGTAACTGACCATGTCAATCTTTGGTAGACAGTCCCCAAGTCATATATCACCACATTGGACACAAAATAATATTTGTATATTTTAATTTATTTTTTAATAAAATGTCTGGGTTACATATTGGCATATGCCTTGTACAGTAACCCCTCCAATTTTGTGAACTTGATTAAAAAAGAAGCTACTTTTAAGAAAAATGCCCCAAGCACCTAAGACTTCAGCCTCCCTCACCCTTTCCATCCCTATTCACCAAGGCCTATCCTTTCTTTGCTTCCTCATTGTACATAAAAGCTGATGTTGATGTGGAAGTTAAAGGGCATCATGATTTTCTGTACTTATGCATTTTATTATTTTCACTTATTGTTGCTTTTTAAAAAAAAAATTATATAAAAAAAAATACATCTAATTCATTGATCAGGATTGTATAAGAAATTAAAATGAGAGCCACCTTCAACTGTGAAAATAGGAGAGTTCCACTGTCAGAAAATTCTATTGCAAGTAGTCTCATCTTATCATCTGCTTTTGAATTTTACATGCTGTATAATGAATTAATTCTCATTGCCTTGATTTCTTGTTATTAATTTCTTCCTCCAATTTTCCCAATCCATTATCTCATGCCTCTTCTCCTCTCACACCTTGACTTCTCATCCTTCTCCTTATCCCTTCCAATCTTCGTTGCCAGTCCATGATTTTGCCAAAACAATGTTATACGAACATGGATTAGTTTCATATGCAAAATTTTCTCCACCCCGTCTGTAAACAGCCTAACTCTCTTTTCTGTCTTCTCCTTTCCTACCCTCTCATTAAACTATCTAACGTTCTTTCCTTCCCGCCCTCTCTTCCAAATCCCTCAGTGAAGTACAAAACTCTCTTTCTTCCCCTCTGTTCCTATGCTCTTAATTAACTAAAACCCTCTTCTGTCCCTACTTCTTCCCACCCTTTCAATAAACTACCTATCTTTTTTTTACAGGTATAATATTTATAAGTAATATTCTAATTCATTTAATTCATAGTAATAAAATAAGTAAATTCTTGAATAAAATAAGTAATGTTTTAATTTATAGTAATAAAATAACATTTTTGATAAAATCTATCAATACTAATATTTGAGCCCTTTGTTTGTCTGTGTCTATTTCTTACTAAAACTACAAAGTAACGTTGACATACTATTCAGCATGTAGACTCATTAGAGGTCAACTTCTCACATGTGAGGTATGTGAGGTTGACCAGAGGTCATTTGAGGCCACCAGGTTATTTCTCTGGAGCCCTTTATATTCAAAACAAATAATTTTTATGTCATAATTTTCTTCAGTCATTATTCTCATGTTTGGTACCAAGATCTCTCACAAAAAAAAATATTTCTGAGTAGAAATTGTGCGTTTTTGGTCATACATTGAAGAAAATGGAGCGTCAATAAAAGAGAAGAGACTAAGTGGTAAAAGTGCAATTTATGTTCCGATATGAAAGCTTTTCATTGCTCCCTTTCCTTTTTCTAAATCTAAACAAGCAGGCTTGATAAAAATCAGGACATTTTGTTCATTAAAGTAAAATTGAAAGTAATTACAGATAGTCCCTGACTTGCGATTGTTCAACTTACAATATTTCAAATTTAAGATCATACAATTTTTTTCTTTTTAAATTGCGATTAAAACCATTTCATGCTATAAGGAAATCTACAACATATTTGAGATACAATTCTCATTATTACGATCTCATTTTTGGTCCCTAACCCTATGTAGGAGACCGTCTGTATTAGAAGCCATGAAAAAAAACGTCACTAAAACAGTTAGAATAGTTTCCTCCAGTTTCCACTCCATTCTGCCTATGTATGTATATGGAATGTCTGTAGGTGGCACCAATCAACCAGTAATGCTGAAAATTTACACTGGTACTCCACTACACCTCTTCTGAAAACGTTTTTTCTAAAATTCCTGCCTTAAATAGGTTTTTAGTTCTATCTGTAATAAAACTTTATGCTGAATTGGACACTAGTTTGTGTCCGTCAGTCTGGAGTATCTACATACAGCACTAATTAACCTGTAAGGCCGAAAATTTGCATCAGTACTCCACTAAATTCTTTCTGAAAGCATTTTTTTAAATTTTTTGGGAAAGTGCTTTTTTGCCCCCCCCCCATTTAGGGCTTTAAGAGAGTGGAAGCTATAGAGGATGCATTTTTCATGCGAAAGACACCTCTTAAAATTTTTTTTACCCCCCACCCCCAATAGGTTTGAGGAGGGGTATTCAATTGTCAATGAAAGGTCATGCTTCATTCTTCACTAGTTTATAGCCACATGTTTTTTGAGATTCCAGATATTCTTAGTGATTGCTGCCCAACAAAAAGAGAGAGAAGTATCTTGTCCATTCATCATCCTTCTTTTCCAATTTTTTCATTTTTTAATTGATTACTCCAACCAACTTGTATGAAGTATTATAAACTGATATTATTAATATTTGATCACTATTTATTGTTATCTTGAACTTTTAGCTGCTCGTTAGGATTTGTTTTACTAGCAAAAGCTGAAAATCATGAGTTTTGTATTCTCAACCAATAGGACTGAAGTTCTTTTTTTCCCAAAACATGAAAATTCATCAGAACATAATTAAAATTCCTTCACAATGAAAGTAACCAAAACGCCTTAAAGCCACAGTTTCATACAATGGACAGAAAGGAGGGCTCAGTTCAGCATTATATTTATTTTGTTAGTAGAAACTTCATTGAGAAGAAAATTTATTTAGAAATAAATTTTTTTTCAGTATTTAAACTTTTCCCAAGGTAACGGAGGCCTTATTGATTGAGGGTACCTTCGGAATCAATTTTTTTTATACAGCTTTTGGCTTTTAATGGTCAAACAAATTATAACCATTTTTTTTCTTCACAACTGGCCATCAATCTACATCAGCGAGTAATCAGTAAGGATCAAAGGTGAAGTCGTAATTTTCCCTCATTTTTGTGCAACAAGAGACGTATTGAAGAATATGTTTTCCACAGTGTGGTGAAATTATTTTTTTCCCAGGTAACACTGGGCATCCCAGCTAGTAAGTAATATTTTTATATATTTAATTTATAATGAAAAAAGATAAGAAATATATTTTCATAAAAAATCACTCTTGTTTGCTAAACCAAATCTTGGCACAGATTTTTTCTAAACTTGTAATTCTGTAACACAACAAAGTAACAAACATCCACTGTCATCTGCTTCATTCAAATTTCTGCATTCCCAGATTTTCTCTTTCATGATTAGTCAGTTTTTTTACTAATTGAACAACCAGAGCATAAGGTGAATTATAGTATAGATAATAATCAAGATTAAAAGTTATCGAGAAAATCTTTAAAAATAAATAGCTAGGAAATAATTGTAATTATTACCCTTTGAGCTGAATCTATTAAAGACAATGAATTCTGGTTAGAGAAAAGGTTAAAGTCAATCTTCTCTGCCTAAAGTTAGAAAATCAAACAGGAAAAAAATAGACTCACCAGTGCTGAGTTTCGGTTAGTGGTTGCTTTACTTACCTGGGTAGGAATGTCGTTTGTAAGGTGAGCTGTTGCGTTGCGGCAGACACCTGTTCAAATTAGAAACCGGTGGGACATTGTTGTTGTTGTTGTGGTTATTTTCATTAGGAACCTGAGAGGCAAAATAAAGTGGTGGAAGAAATTAATTGGGATATTTTGATGATGATGTCATTAAGGTGGGAAGGTGTGATTTTTAATCAAACATTGGGAATCAAAAGAAAAAGGAAAAATCTTTGGAGGAAAGAGTATTAAAAGTGACTATAAAGTGACTGATTAAGAAATGTAGATCCTGCTTGCATGAAACATGACTGGTCAGTGAGGATAACATCAATGTGTGAACTTAATATTTGTATGTCTAACCAAACCTTATGTTAGATCTTTATGAAATTAAATCCTTTGCTGTCTCAAATTTCGAGTCATTGTCATTATTGCGCAAAATATTTGGACAAGTATAAAAATTCTTGTTTTTATCAAGTTTTGGTGACAGCATTTTTTGGCTTCCTTAAGAAAAAACAAAGTTACAAAATGTCCTTGTAATGAATCTTGAAAAGGAGAAAATTTCAAAAAAAGAAAGGCCAAAATAAACATTAGATGAAATCTTTTGATCACAAGGATAAAGATACCCTTTACCAAATTCATTCTTATAATATTTTGCCACGTAACAAAATCTTTTTCCTAATTTCCAATGTAAAATGTACTGTTTGAATTCTAAAACATGTTTAAACAAATTTTAGATAGAAATCTGATAAATTCAGTGTTTAAATTATCACTTTTAAGCACAAATATTACTATGTTAATTTATTCATAGTCTTATGAATGACATTCACCTTCTTGTACCAAGACCAACTTGCACCAAGAATACTCTCTAGATATGCCTTTGAAGTTAATTTTTTGCATAAATTTTCCAGAAGACAGCAAAGTATTAAAAGATCAAGTTTTTAATGTATGAATATTATATTTGCAGTAGTATATCTCTTCACACAAGATGTATGATGGAAATTTTGGCATTTGTTTACTGCTAATGTATGCTTTTGGTATTTGCTGTGTCACTATACATGTTTAAATCATTAGAGTGACTGAATATTTGATGTATTTGTTTAATAAATCCCATCTGTGATGAACAACCAATATCATCATCACCATCATCACCACCACCACCACCACCACCACCAGTTTTTTAATGTCTGTTGTTGGACATAGACCTTCCCCAGGATTCGCCTCAATTCTTCATCATGGGCATTGCAGAGCCAGTATTTTCTGAATTTGTCAAGTTCATCTCCCCATCTTGTATTCTGTCAGCCTTGGTCTTGCATGTGATCTCTGGGGATCGATGTTGTGAGTTGTAATGTCCATCGGTTGTCTTTCATTCTTGAAACATGGCCTGCCCATTGCCATATGAGATTTTTGGTAGTTTCTATGATGTATCGGACTCCCATTTTTTTTCCTGATATACTGTGCTGTCTTGTGATCTCTCCATGTAAGGTTGAGCATGATTCTCTCAGGCACGCGTTGCATGCTTCTCAGTTTGCATAGGAAGTTAATGGCTAAAACTGATTGCCCTTTTTTCAGCAATGAATCAAAGGTCAGTCCCGTGTAGCTGCCGAGGATACTGTAAAGTTAGAAAGAAGCTTTTCACTTCATTTGGGTTATTATTATTAAAATTACTCTTAATATGTCTGCTGTAGCGCAATAGTAAGAAAATTAGTATAACAACAACAGGTCTGATTAGTCACTCAATAGAAGTCTCATGACCAATGTCTTTTGGCAGCATGACGAATTAGGGGTGATCTGTTTAAAAATTTGAAAAAGGGGTGATCAATGAATAAAGTTACTTCTTTTGCCTTTTGTTGAGTAGTAATCACTAAAAACAAGCATGAATGCTGTAGGTTACAAACTAAGGGATCTATTTAGCATAAATACGAAGAACCTATTTTTTTTTTTTTTATCTAGACATGATAATGAGTACCTGTTTAAATTTTCAGCCCTCTAGCTACGTTGGTGCGGCCTGTATGTGTTATATGTACATACATAGCCAGCCAGTTCGCCAGCCAAACCAGCTTAAAAACTGAAGAAACCTATGCTGACAGTTTTGGTTGATGGTTTTCAATACAAGCTTTAAAAAACTACCTAGGTAAATTATGGTCAATTCTGGAAAAAAAAATCCATAAAAACCCAAACCTTTATTTTGTAGAAAAAAGCAGAAAAAGAGGAAGCAGAAAAAAATGAAACTGTTTTTTATTCTCTAATAACAAAATGATTTGAAGAGGTCTGAGTATAATGTTGTATGGGCAGTTAAGGGTTGTTTTAATTAACTCTGCTTGTGTTTGATGCATTTTTCCATGAAAGAGAGATTATTTCACAGATCAAAAGTAATCAGAAAAAGTCGGATTTAGGCAGAAAGCAATAATCTCATCATAAAAATTACATGAAAGAATCGTAGAATTCAGATGGTAATTAACAAGGCAATTCTTGTTAAGCTGAAAGTCATTTTAATTATAAAGGTTTGTTCATTCATTTGTTTCTTTGTGGAAGATCAACTTCTGAAGATTAGGTCAGCAAAAGGATTTGCTATTAATGAAAAGCTTTCCAAGTACTTATTATAGGAAGGAAATAGAAATTATACATATAGTAATCTTATTCTGTCAGTAATGCTTGCATTAATACCTGACCACTGACAATACTTTTCTTCCTCATTTTCAATGCACAACATACTGATTGAGTACCAAAACTTGCTCAAATAAATTTTAGGTAAAAAATTACAAAATTCTATGGTTTATCATTAAATTTTACTTTTAAGGATTAGTGATACCATGGTGATTTTCATTCATGGCCATGAGAAGAACCTTTACAGTCTGCTTTGACTGGATAACGTAATAACAGGTCTGGTTACTCAATCAATAGAAGCCATCATATGACCAAGGTCTTTTGGCTACATGATGTTAGGGGTTGATCAATTGAAAAATTGGAAGAAGTCATGTCTCTCACCTTTTGTTGGGTAGTAATCACAAAAAGTGTCTGAATTTTCAAAAAACAAGCATAAATACTGCAGGACATGAAATAAGGGACTAATTTAGCATAAACTGACATTGCAAATTGACCCTCACCACTAAAAACCTATTTATGAGTTTGAAAATAAAATTTTTCTAGGCATAATAAGGAGTAAATATTTAAATTTCAGTCCTCCAGCTCAATTGGTGTGGCTTATATGCATGATGCATATATACATACATAGCCAGCCAGACCAGCTTAAAACTGAAGAAATTTATGTTGACCATTTTGGTTGACGGTTTCTTATTATGTAATGATAGCTTTTGGGAAATATTCCACCAAATGCATATCAAGACAATTTTTGGGGTGTAGAGCTAATTTTGACAGAGGAACTGGTCTCTTATTAACATAGAGAACCCATTCCTCATCCCCAGTAACAATTCAATGAAGAAATAGTTCCTTTTCCTGTCTGCTCAGCAAAATGTCTCAGGTTGGTGAGAGTTGGGCAATGTTTTCAACCGTGAGTTTGTATGGGATCCAAACTCCTTGTCTTTTAACCATCTTGATCTGTTGGAAATGCTCTTGTATGGTAAACCATATTGAATTCATTTTTTCTGATGATTCTTCAATGCTTTGTCAAGGATATGCTTCAACAACTGTGTGCAGTAGATCATTCCTGATGGATGGGCATTGGAGAGGTTGAAATTGTCTGGTTGGAATTCGGTGAACCAACAATAACTTGTGCAGCTATCTAATGCATTTAGATAAACACTGCAAATCCTCTGTTGGCCATTGTTGCATTATAACTCAGATGAAATTTATAGAACATACAATAACAAATATAACTGTTTTCATTTGTTTTCACACTCATCTTATATGATAGCACATTGAAAAGAAAATACTATCAAAATTTGATGAATAATACCCAATTTAACTGGAAGCATAATTATTCAATTTATGGTGGTGTAAAATATGAATAACACCCAAAGTTAGATCATATAAGGACAACATTACTTCCTGGTACCACTGATAGAAAGAAAAGGGATATTTTGTTATCACTATACATATTCTCAACTGTTATTGAATGTTTTACAGTTTTTCTTTCTCTGTAAAACTGATATGAATATTGATCTTTTGATACTTATCTATCAAATAGACTTTGGAAAAACTTGAAACTTCCAGAAATTATTTATAGAAAAATATTGATGAACCAAGTTTTCAACTTAATGAAGAATGTTAAATTTTATAAGTAAAACCTAAATGTGAAATTTATGAAGAAATAAATCACACTGAATTTTTATTGAAAAAATACTCAGGAACATTTAAAAGAAAGAGAGAAACATTCTTATTTTTTTCTGAATGAAATTATTATAAGATTAATCTGAAATAATGTTTTTTTTCGATGAGTCATACAACTCTTTTCCATAAAGCCTTACATGTTTCTTATTTGATTAGCAGAAGTAACTTAATTTGATCTTTAGAGTCTCATAAGGAGGTTCCATTGAATATGCAGGTTGAAACACAATGAGTTGTAACGGATTTGATGAGGTTTGGGCAAACAGCCAAAACTTTCTCATTTGCATCTTTCTTGTTTCAAGGTCATGAATCTTATCACGCAGTGAATCACATCAAGATGGTTCTCAAACTAAGATTCAAATTTGGAACATTTTCAAATATTAAAAGAAGTTAAACACAAAAGAAAATAAAGAAGTGTTAAAATTTTAGTTGTCTTTCTTTCTTCTTTTGTATTCAAGTAAATCAGAGGAACTGGCTCTTCTATTTTGAATAATATACCTTGCAAAATGTTACAAAAAAATTCTTTGGGAAGTGGAAAAATATACCTTGAAGAATATCTGTTAATAAAGAGGGTGGAGACAATAGGGAAGGCTACAAGAAAGAGGGACTGATGAGGGAATTTTATGATTATAAGGTGGTTTAAAAAGTAAAGTTGATTTTTTCATAACACCTGTTCAAATGTAGTAAAAATTAAATTCATTTGTCAAGAATATTATCAACATTATTTGCAATGACAAAAGCCTATTCTGAAACTAATTCTTTTATTCCTTGTTTAAAGAATCTGGGATACTGGATTAAAAAAAATTCTGATCGTGCTGAATTGCTCTTTCCCCTACCTCTGAAGTTTTTACCATTAAGAAAACATTGCAGTGATCTAAATAAATGAGAGAAGAGGAGTCTTGGGAAGCCGAAGTTGACCTGGAGAAAATCAGTTGAGAGTGAGACAAAGGTTCATATGCTAAGTTGAGTATCAAGTCCGCTGACATTGTATGTTTGCGGCCTTGTGCTCCATTAGGAGTTTACAAGAATTGACAACAAACTGATACAGATCTGGTTAGTCGATTGATCAATGAATAAGTTACTTCTCTCACCTTTTGCTGGATCACTAAAAAGTTCTATTTTCAATATAAAAAGCGTGAACACTGCCAGACACAAACTAAGGGACCATTTTAGCATAAACTTACATTGTAAATTGAACCCCTGACAAAATACATTTTTCAGGGGGAATTTTAAAAAAACAAAACAAATATCCATTTTTTTTCTAGACATAATCAGGGGTAAATGTTTAGAATTCCAGCCCCCAGTGCGTTTGGTGCAGTCTGTATGCATGATACATACATAGCAAGCCAATCAGCCAGAACAACTTAAATACTGAAGAAATCTATGTGGATCCTGGCAGTTTTGGTGAAGACTTTTGATTAATCATGAAAGTAGGCTCATACAGATCTTCAGTGAGTTACACCTATTTTTTGTAGAGTATGTGTAGTCCATGTTAGACTAGTATACTCGGAGGTATGGCAAGAAATGCAAATTTAGTGACACAAATATAACCCGTGACTCTGGTGCAGAATAAAAAGACAGGAAAGAAAAATAAGTCTTTGTTGTGTCATTTCAAATTATTTCTCCTCTGTGATAAACAATAAAATCTGAACATTATTGTTCGTGTTTTTAATTCTTATGTTGTAAGGACATTTTGAAGTGATCTTCACATCATTGTAGCAATGGTAACATGCTCATGTTTTCAAGATAAAATGTCATTTCAACCATAATGAAAATAAAAATAATAAAATAATAGTAAAGAAAGAAGACATGACTGGGTGGAACAGCAGTGCAGCTAAGTCTATGCAAATAATGCCCTAGTGCATAAAAACAGTATGATTACAAGCCATAAACTGAAGTACAATATGGAAAAACAAGCTGCTCTTGTAGATATGAATGAACACATATTTAGCAAACCATAATGAAATTAAATCCCAAATCATTTAACTGCAAAATAATCATAAAAAAATGCTTCTTCTGCTTCTTGGAGATCTTTTCGACTGGAAACTTTAGGTTATCCAAGTTACTCATTCCGGTAGTTCTTATAAGTAGTTTCTGAGCCAAGCTTAGTCTGGCACAAGGCCACAAGTGCAGAACATCCAATGAGAATTGAAGACACAACAGTTGTAATGATCTGCTTGCTAACCATTGCTCCATGGGGATGTATTTATTCTAGCATTTCTTAAAAGTATTTTGTGACTGGGCTTATGGGGCTACTTGTGGTTAATTTTGAGACAGGAAAGATTTGTGCAGCACAATTTTCTTCCCTATGTAGAGCTTACATATCAGAAGAGTAAGCACTTATACATTTTGGCATAGAGAGAGCAATATTCTTTCTTAAGGGTAACTTGTTTCTCACCTTTTTTGCAAGTGTTTGTAAAAGGTCTCCAGGCACAGAGTAGTCAGTGTCAAAACAGATGATCTTATAACATTAGGTAAAGTGTTTCAGGGAGATTAAGTTTTTTCAATTAGTATCAACCTTATTAATTAAACCTTTATGATCCAGATCAGAGCTTTTCAAACTTTTTGCATTGATGACACACTTTCTAAAAAATAATTTGTTTGCAACACATCACTTAAACTTGTTAACCAAACTAAGTATATAATGTTGTGCCAGCAGCTCAATTAATTCAGGAGAAATATTTTTTGAGAGATATACATAATTATACTTAATTTTATGACACACTTGGAGATTATTGGTGACACACCAAAGTTTCGCGACACACAGTTTGGAAAGCTCTGATTTAGATATTAGTTTGAAAAGATGCAAATGTTGACTATTTCTTATATGAGCCTTTAATTGGATATTTACAGAGATAGATTCTCTCATTGAAATCTCATAAACACAAATAAAATTAAAAGTGTGTGTGTGGGGGTTGTATGCACATCCATATACATATACTGGTTGTTAATACAATATTAATAATGTACAACCTTTTTCATACTTGATTTTTCAAAACTGACAGAAGGACAGAATTTGAACATTGTATCACTACTGTGCAGTGAGGAAGTAGGGTTTTCATATCCTTCAAACCAAGTTTAAGGCTGCCTTCAGGTTGTGGTAGTCAGGCTGTGAGCAATAATAGTTCAGCCATGAATACAACTGCAGCAAGATGTCAATAAGTGTAGCTGCACACATGCATTTTCACTGGCAGGATTGATTCAAAGTCTTCTTAAATAATGTCACTGCTATCATTTATTTGTAAAATGTAAGTTTACAAGGAAGCACTCATAGAGTGTATACCTCTACCATTGTCATTGTGAAAGGAGGTAACTGTGCATGGATCTACCCCAAAATTCAATCACTTCTCCCATGGCCTATTGTCTATTCTTCCACAACATTTTATAGAAACTCATTGAGAACTTTTGGAGATATTGTATGGACAGTCATGTGCATATACATGAATATATGAACAAATGTATGACCCCACCAAATAGAAATATATCTCTCAATCAAAAAAAAATTCCCGGATACAACCCCAAATTCTAGCAATTCTTCCTAACTACATTGCCCACCTTTACACCAAATTTCATTGTAATTTTTTAGCAGAGATTCTAATATATACATTGTATACATACATATCTTGCATATGTGAATGCAACATATATGCATATAGACACACATGTAGTATAATTATTCGATAGATATTGTGATTGTTAAAATATATACACATAAACGATCTGTTATAGAAGCACACACATATAAACATGCATATATACTGACTGCACTGAAATAATTAGATAGTTAACATATTTATATTATCATGTTAATTAAACTGACTATATATATATATATATATATATATATATATATATATATATATATATATACACACACAAAAATGATACGCAGTTTGTATATTTATTTGAAACTAACACTAAGCAGATACATATATTCATTTTGATATATAATATATATACACAAATGCATCTGCCAAATACATCTACATACATATATATATAGAGAGAGAAAGAGACATAGACTCATATATACACAAACATAAAGATAGATACAAACAAATCTAGGCATACAAATATTTGATTATATAGATATGATCTACATATCATGTTTACTTATCTTTGATATATTTACTTACACATAAGCTTACATGTCGAAGTCCTTACATAATCTTTACACATAGATAAGAAATCCCCATCTTACTCATCCATAATCAAACTATTGACATGTTCTTTCTTTGTTTATGTTGATGTGAGTTTCAAATTTCTATGAAGGAGGTACACACATTTTCATTATATTTGAAAATTTCCACACACTTCCATATTAAGGCCTATTCAGGTCAAAGAAGTACACCACTGTTTCAAAATATAATACTAAAGCACCTACCCATAATTAAAAATTTCATGCTATAAACACTTGTCTCCTTGTTTCCTTACAGCAACTGCTTTTTGAAGAAGTCCAGAAAATGGGCAAAATGTCATGAAAAAAATTTCAATAATTAAAAAAAGACTTCCAATATTGTCATTCATTTCTTATACACATCTCTCTCAATATACATTAGAAACGATCAACCAAAACTTCAGTTTCTATGAGATTCTGGCTGGCAGGCCATCTATCTATGTATGTGTTGCACATACAGGTTGGACTAATGCAACAAGAGGGCAGAAAATTTAAACATTTACTCCTGATCATGTCTAGAAAAACATTCTTTCAACTTCCCCAAAAGTCCTTTAGTTAGTGCCCAGCATTGTTCACACTTGTTTTTGAAAATTCAGACTTTTTTAAGTGATCACTGCCCAACAAAAGGTGAGAGAAGTAACTTATTCTTTGATTACCTCTTTTTTCAATTTTTTAATTCATCATCCCAACATAGCATGCTGCTTGAAGATGTTGGTCCTGTCATGGTCTTTATTCAGTGAGTAACCAGATCTCCATATATATATTGATTATATTTCAGTGTGGGTAACTTTTGTGATGAATGACTCAGGTTCTTTTGCATCTAACTTGGCTTACATCTTCCACTCACACATAATGTGATCTGGTTGCATATTGAGTAAATGATTTCAAGAGTCTTTTCAGATATAATGTCACTGTCATCACCAATCTCCTTCAAAGGTACTAATTCCTTGTAGGGACTCATAAGATAGAATTGACAGAATCAATTTGAATTGATTCCATTCTTATTACTTTTACCCTAATGTCCATGTGAAAGGCATGAATCTAATCCTCACATTGTTTCATCGCCAATCACTTCAATCAAAGCTTATGCTTTGTAATGGCAAAAAGAAAAATAACAGAAAAGGAGGATCATGAGCAAGTCCCCAATATGTGAAAAATCCATCATCTTAGGTGTGACAGAGTGGCTATGGTAAGGTTTTCTTGCTCTAGTCGATTTTAAAAAGTCAATTATATAAGGTTTCTTTCTTGATATGCAGAAGCTTGTTCTAATGTGAATAGAATCATGTAAATACTAATTGGATGAAGCTAACTTTGACACAATGTCATCTTCACGGCACTTTTAGAGAGGAGCTAATTGAAAGGCCATGATTTGCAAAAGAAATACTGTAGCAGTTGACTCTGAAGTCATATATATGAATCAGCTTCAGTTGTTACTCTTAGCTGAATCATAGGCATTCATAATTTTAGGCACAAGAAAGAACTCTTTTGAGAGCTGTATATTTCCCAATTTTGGGGAGATATATGTCACCACAAAGACTCTCTATGAACCACATGATACAATAATTTTAGGTAGATCCCAGAAAGGAAATGTTTTTGTCATTTTTACTTTAATCCAGCTTCTAGCACATTGGATTGTGTTGAATCAACCAATTTATTGTGATCCTCATGTCAATCCTCAACCCTTTGATTTGCTACACTCTTTCACTGAGATCTGAGATAGAAACAGGCCTCAATGAAAAAAAATCATCATTTGTAGATCTCCTTCCAACATTTGATAAGAACTTCATTTAAATATTATTATTGTTGAATTAGATACAAATGATTATAAGAGATATCATAAATGAAGTAATATTGTTGGAAAAAATTAATCTAAAACAAATTATAAACAAATATTTTAGCTTCCTTTACCAATTCCTTTCCAAATCAAATCCCTTTATTTTCAAAAATGCAAATATGTCATAATGACCATTTAGGCTCATTCTAAAAGTCATTTATTCTACTATCTTCGTCCTTGTAGTTTTTATCACAATATTTTGGCTGATATATTTTTTTGCTTTTCTCTTATATAGACTTCATTTGATAATACATTAGATTTGTATTCTCTATTGAAGATGGTTCTATTTCTGATTTGACTGGCCTGTAAGACATACTATGTATACTTTTTATGCTTTAAAATTTTTTATATGTACTTGAAATAGGCTTTTTGGGCAGCTAATTGCGTCATTAAACCAGCTTCAGTTTAGTTTGGGTGGAATCTAAATTTGGTGCCCAGGTGGGGACATACCAAAAATTTATAAAGTAGAAGTTCTCCTCATGGATGTACTTGAATGAGTGTTAAATGTAGTTGAATGTTTTATTTGCTGGATTTGCTTTGTTTTCTATATGCACAGTGAACTTTCTTTCAGTGCGTGTTATGTTCCATCATCCTTAATCACGATATAGATTCTTCTCATATTTCTACCTAGGTACATGACCTTGTATTTGATAGGATGAAATTTCATCTGCATTGATCCGGCCCACCGTTGTAAATCATATTTTTTTAATAGATTCGAACGATGCCTCTATTGAAATAGATTGTGACTAAATTGAGTTCTTTGATTATTAATTAGCATTCTTGGTCAAATGCAAATGATTTTCTAGAATTTGTTATTCATTGATTAGAGACAAAATAAAACTAAATATTTTTAAGTGAATATATCCCATATTTCAAGCTGTTTGCAGCATTTATTCAGCCAACTGTCAACCCATTAATACACAATCCATCAGACAGAGGCAAAAAAGTTGCCATTCTTTGAACTAGTACTTCCATTGATCTTCTGGTTATGTTGAAAGAAATAAACACATACACATAGACACAGTGCGTATTTAAAAGGCCTCATTCTGCCTCAAAAGACAATGTAATGACCCTGGAATGACCTCTTCAGGCACAAGTTAACAGGATGCCCAGTTGACAGAATCCCCCTGATGGCCTCACTGATGTAGTTGAAAGGAAAGTGGAGAGATATGTTTGGCATCAACTGCGAGAAGGAAGTCCAAATTGGCAACCATCTGCCTATAGTGGGCTCCACTTCCTAGTTTGGAATCAGAGTTGTCTATCTCTGAGACTGGTTGCCAACCATGGCTGGAAAGCAAAGCCTGCCCAGCTATTTATCATAACTGTGGGAGAAGATTGATTCATGCTTCTACCAAGAGCATTAATGTGAAGTGAATGCAGGAATTCAAATTTGGTTTGCTGATCCCATTCTCCAGAGTTTGAATACAGTTTGCTGATTCCTTTCTCTACGCTTTTAACCATTAGGCCATCTGCACCTCAACATATACACACATATATTTATATATACATAAAGATGTTCATTAAGCTTGGCCTGGCACAAAGCCACAATGGTTGGGAACTCAGTAAGGATTGGAATCACGAGCAACAACTTACTTGACTGGCTTACTAACCACTAAAATTTGTACTCATATACAAACACACACACACACACATACACACACACATATATATATATATATATGCATACAGAAATGGATATATGTGATCTGATAGAAAGACTATGAATTGCGTTATATCAAATAGAAACTTGTTTGAAATGATCTCCCGTCACCACACAGTTAATGTATCACTCACCTTAAACAGCACAAATAGAATAAACTGGGGAAAGAAATGGGAGAAAATGAGGCTGCCGCAGGAATCAAGCCTGTCACAAATAAGTGATGCAAATGCTGAAATAACCGTATCCACACCAAATTCTCATCTCGACCTATTTGCTTCTTTCAATGCAACAGTTACGTATTGAGAAATGATACATTAACCATGTAGTGACGGGAGATCATTTCAAATAAGTTTCTATATAATATAACACAATATATATATATATATATATATATATATATATATATATATATATATTCTGATTTTAGGAGTTGCTTTATCTATGATGATAGCACTCAATATTTTGAAAAAAAGCAAAAGTAGATAGTATGTATATATCTATCAATTTATCTCTCGCTCTCTTTCTATATATATATATATATATATATATATATATATATATACACACACACATACACACATATACATGCATCGCAATAGAGCTGTTGCAAAGCAGACATATATTATATTGCAGAAGAAGTACAAGGAGGAAATATCAATACTGTAACCTTGACTGAGATGAACCTTGCAGAGTCAGTGGTAGAAGAAAATTGTGTTTGAGGTGGGTCCATTGATTTCAAGTTAAATCCCAAAACAATTTGAATATTTCTAAGCATCAAGACAAGCATTCAAATCTCCAAAGTGTTCTCCATTATATTTTTTTTGATTTTTATTAAAGAATTTCTCATATTTTATGTTGATATTTATTTTTTTCTAGTTTTTCAAAAAAAAAAAAAACGTCGAGATTCTTTCAGCATACTTTTCATTTTATGCATTGATAGAATCATTATCACATTTCAACCATACATTTCACATTCCCGCACATACACACACATATGCACACACATATATACAAATGTTTGTGTAAAACAATAAAGATGAAAATGTTAGCCAGAAAGTATCAGTGAATAATGACAAAACCCATACAGTACTTGTTATAAGTATTTAAACAAAGAGACATTGAATTGCTATATGAACAGAAAAATTTTTTTTCCCCTCTATCTTTCTAAAATCATGTTCAGAATTGACGGAGACAATTGAAAAGCTGAACTTACATTGCTATATGGAAGAGCTGCCAAATTTGTAAGCAAGTTTAGACCCCCCCCCCTTACTCAAATGGCCCCTGCGATCTTAAGCAATGAAAGCAGAATTAGCGCTTGTTCAAATACTTCTGAGCAGTACTTTAAATATAAATAAATTATTGTTATTATAAAACCTACTGCTGATGTTTATTTGTATTTAATTCTATTAAAAGAAACATTTTCCAGGAATTTAGCAGTCAAAACCATCAAATATGACAAAATGCATGCCTGGTTATGTTGATTGCCTCCAAAATTTGGTTAGTCTTGCGAAAAGTTCCTGTTTTTAACTTATAAAACAAAACAATTTGAAGAAATATATCTCTTCATTCTATATTCAAGTACTATATGTGTGTGTGTGTGTGTGTGTGTGTGTGCGTGTGTGTGTGTATACGTGTGTGTATGCGAGTCTAATTCTGAAATCAAAGTAAATGTAGAATAAATCTTTACAATCAAGTAAATGAGTCTTATTTGTGTGTGTGTGTGTATGTATATGTGTGGGTGTGTGGGTGTATGGATATTATATTAATGCTAAAGAATCCAGTTCAATTTTGTGCACATTGATAGGGAAAACTTAGAAGTAACTTTGCATTTGACTGTCAGCAGCAGTTATTTTTATGCTATCCAATCAAATCTCTTGCACTCAAAAGGTATTGAACCCAGCATTTCACATACAGTTAGAACATGCTCTACTTCAACCTGAGAGGAAAATACCTTATTCTCAATGTGTATCCTATTTTTAGGGGTTGCAATAAAATAGAATAACATTTATTAGCTGTATAAACTATGACAGGGCACAGGATGGTGCAATTGTTATCGACATGAAAACAGAATTTGCATTCTAATGGGCATGGAGCTAGCAACTTGACCTTGTGAAACTAACTTGCTAGTGAAACTAAAGTAGCATCACATGCAATGTTGTTTTGGTCCTATGCTTGACAAGGAGTCTACAGGAATAGAAAGAATAGAATTAGAGAATAGCTTGAAAATAATTTGAATTAGTCTGATTACTTATAACAAGAATAACTAAAAAGTTGAATTTGAAAAACATTCATTTACATTTTCTGTGTGAAAACTACTTTTTCTAGATAGTCTAATTCTGAATTTCATATCATCTGATTATAGAATAATTACCTATACCAATCCTGGAATTCTTTATTGATTGAGAGATATTTTTTCATGTTGTAGTGGCCCTATGTTTTTAGGTAAAATTAATTACAAAACTAAATTAATATTAGTTTCAGCTACGAATCTAGCCACTACACAGAAAATGTCATTTCCTCGATCTACTCGCTGTAAAAGCTCTGAACACGTGTTCTTTTGCTCATTTGCCCCGGCTTCCTTAACCAGTTACCTTATTCCTTCACTTCTCTCTGAACTCACAGCCGGCGTAGTTTCCATTCTTTAACCATGACTATATAAATATCGTCTTTTGTCACTAATCTTCTTCTGTGTGAGAATCTGCAAGACCTTTACAGCTACTCAATGCAAACACTGCAAATATTTCACTTATCTCATTTTTGATGACAAAGCAAACACTGCACTTATTACTTCGCCCTTTAGACCCTTTTTGCATCTCAACTGAATCAACTGCTCTTTGATAATCTAGCCAGGTTAAACCTACCACTCATTGTTACAGGAACTACTAATCAGGCTACATTCGATAGATAAACTGAATGACATTGGATCTGTTATGTCATGTTTTTGCCTATCTAATCATTTTCTCCTATATTTAATTTTGATGTACAGAAATGACCATCTTAACTAAACAGGCCTCTTCTCTTCACGATTGATCATATTAATGTTTCTTTACATCTATTTCCTTTCAGTCTTGTATCATTATACATGTCTTTTTATTAAATGTATATTTTATTTGTTCATCTGAACATTTGTATGTATCATTATTACAATTATAAGCTTTGTTTAATCTCTGCATCTGCACACATACTTGGTGCGCATATTCTACATTTAGTCATGGCGACTATCGTCTCCTTTCCTACTTCAACATTGATGGTGATGTCAACCTATATGGGAAAAACAAAACACGTGGATACAAAATCCTTTGTCCTCTACAACTACACAATCTTGTTGCTACTGAAATCAGCAGCCATTGTTACTCTCCCTGATTATAGGAACCACCTATAATTGTTGACTTTTCAACCTTATTTAGATACAATAATATCCATAATGTATCAAGAAGAGGTGACCTACAGTCTGAAATGAGGAAAACTTAAATACAGTTATCATCCCTGCAGGGTAGCTCTATAAATGAACTAATTATATTTGGTTTTTAGTTAGTGTACAGCATTGGCAGAGGTATATGTTCTTTGAGTGCTTTCTAGTGTTTACAGCAGTTTGTGTGATCAGTTTCATGTAAGCAATTCAGTGATTTAAAATGGTACAAATGAGAAAAACAAATCTTAAATCCACATGAAATATGGATCCAGGACATGCTTGGTTTCAACCTTTATTGTTCACATCTATAAAGCAATAAATTGAAAAAAGAAAGGTACTCACCGGTTTGTAAGGATATTCTCTTATCACTTTAGCACACTCAGTTTGATTGCAGCGGTCAGCTACATCCGCAGCCGTCTGACCAGCATTGTCTTTGATGTTTGGATCACAGTTATTCTTCAGTAAGACAAGAACGCACTGCAAGAGAAAGCAAGAGAAAAGGGAATGGTAAATTTAGGCAAGCAAATGAAGGGTATTGATGAAAGAGAAATAACAAGATGTGAATAGGAAATATAATTGTCAGCATTGAATCAAGTACTGTTATGTTGACTCTTGGAGAGTCTTGCCTGATTAACAGTAAATAAATTGGTGCTTTTCATGACACAGTCGACTGCTGATACATAGTTCCTCAATCATTCACAGATGAGTGAAATTTCTTTGATCCATGTTCAGTAAGTGTCAAAGGAATCATGTTCAAAGAGCACAAGATGGACATTCGAAAGATGTACAGCCATAAAACATAGACAGACACACACACACACATACACACAAACAGCAAGCAGATGAAGATAGAAATAGAGATAGGTCTGATGAGTTACTCAATAGAAATCGTCAGGTGACTAAGGTCTTTTGGCAGTATGCTGTGTTGGGGTTGATCAATTAAAAATTGGAAAAAGGAATGATCAATGAATAAATTACTCCTCAGCTTTTGTTGGGTAGTGATCACTGAAAATGTCTGAATTAAAAAAAAAATGCATGAATATTGTCAAACACAAAGAGACCAATGTAACATGGAATTACATTTCAAATTAGATACCCCAATGAAAACCTACTTGGGGTTGATTAAAAAAAAACCCAACTTTTTCCCAGAGATAAGGAGTAAATGTTTGAATTTTCAGCCCTCTAGCTCCAGTGGTGCAGCCTGTATATGCCACACATACATACTAAGCTAGCCAGCCAGTCAGACCAACTGAAGAAACCTATTTTGACATTTTTGATTGACAGTCTCTAATAAAGATGAACAGACAGAGAAACTGGAGCTGGCTTGGTAAGTTAGATAGTTGTGTATCAGACACCAAGGTCAGAGTTCAAAACCAGGTAAAAGCCAAGACTTTAAATACTAATTTTTAAGGCAAGCAGGCTGACATCACTTTGAAGACTGGCACAGCCTAATCTTCCTCCCCTATTTAACCTTGTAATATAGTAAATTAGGCTTAGAAAAAGTCATATGAAGAGACAAAGATAGACATGAAGTAAAAGAGGCCAGCAGTTTGAAGTTGCCCCACTCTTGCGGCCAAGTGCTAGATTAGGCTAAACTTAGAAACTACTCATAAGATTTGATGGAGTGAGTATTAAGCAAAAGTTTTCCTGTTGAAAAGATCTCCAAGAAGCAGAAGAAGCATTTTTTATGATTATTTTGCAGTTAAATAATTTTGGATTTAATTTCATTTTGGTTTGTTAAATATGTGTATGCATTTATATTCAGCAGTGTAGTACCAAAAAAAGACAGGTCTGCTAAGTCACTTAATAGAAACCATCACATGACCGACATCTTTTGGCAGCATACCATGTTGAGAGCGTAAAAAATTGAACAATGGTTTATCAATTAATAAGTTACTACTCTCACATTTTTTTGGGCAGTGATCACTAAAAAAGTCTGAATTTCCCCCCCAAAACTAATGTGAGAGCTACTGGACACAGAGAACAGGATCAATTTAGGATTAACTAACATAACTAATTGAATCTCCTACTAAAAGCCTTTTTAGAGGTTGAATTAAGTGAAAAATTTTTTTTTTTATGGTTATAAGGAGTAAATGATTAACTTTTCAGCCCTCTAGCTCCATTGGGACGACTGGTATGCATGACACATACATACATAGATAGCCATCCAGTAAGATCAACCTGTGATGATAATTTTGGTAACAGTTTTGGTTAATGATTTCTAAAATGAGGAAATGGAGAACAGCCCACACTAGTGAGTGTAACTATTCTGTGAGTGAAACAAGTCTCTACAGCGGGATCTTTTATGCATTCTTTAAGTCAGTACATTTTAGGGGTACCTAGATTCTATGCATATGGTCACCATGTACCATTTTTTTCTGATTTGAGAATACAAACATAAACAAAACAAGAATTTTAGTAATGAATAGATAGACAGGGAACACTGTTCCCCTTCCTACACAAAGTAAAGGAATGCTGTTCCCACATCATTACACCACAGTTTACATCTACAGTGTGCATTTATATCTAACATAATTATTTGATCCTTACCTAATAAGCAATTCATAGACATAAAAAAGTTTGTAGGCAAAGGTGTCCACTGGGGGATGCAAATGGGGATCAATGGGACACTGTGAACAGAGACAGCTTAGGATGAGTCATAGCTTAGGTACTTTCTAGTCCTTTATCTGACCACTAACATCCGGATATCTTTTTGCCCCTCCATATCCTTTTACCTCTCTTTGGACAAGTGACAGCAGATAATAATGTTTGTAGGTGACCAATATATAAATATGAAAGAAGGAAGTACAGTTGAGTGTTTATACTCCCAGGTTTATCAAAATTATGTTTGTTTTGGAAATGATAAGATGAATAATCTTATCAGCAAAATCAAAGATTTCTAAAAAAAAAAAAATACACAAATGCTGTCAAACACAAAGAGACCAATTTAGCACGAAATTACATTTCAAATAAAACACCCCAATGAAAACTTTCTTTGTTTAACTGGAATTGATTAGCTTCAAGTATGATTATTTTTTTTAACTAATTTCATTCTTTTTGTTTTAAATTTGATGTTTGAGTTTCTTATTACACATATAAAGTTAATATATAATATATAATGTTTACATTAATTTCTGACCATTAAGGATTCCTTCTTTCTTTTGATTTTCAATGAATAAGACACAAATTTAGTTTGTAAGTGTACAGAATGACTAAAGTGAAGCAGAGAAGTGGTGGTGTAGTTGTGAAGTCAATATGAAAAAATTTGAAAAAAATATCTTCTTTTTTTAATCTGTTGTTGTCAAATACTTGAATAAAATTTAAAATATAAAAGCATTGTTGATAATAACTACGAATTTTAGTACTGAAAATAGATAAGTTCATAAGAAAAGTGGTGTAACTTAAACTGAATGTCGAGCCGAAGCCATTTATAGGGACAGCTATCATAAATCTTTACTGGATGAATTGGAAAAAAAATCAGCCAGCCCCATCTTTTATACTTATACTTATATCTACTTGTATATATATGTATCTTTGAACTGTATGTGTGATTATACATACTGGAAACTGAAGAAGGATATAAGCCCCAAAACAGAAAATAAATTGTCATAAATTTTCACTAAAAATGTAGACAAATTCTTTTGGAAAGGACATAAACAGCTGGCCTAATGTCAAATTACCTACTGCAAAAGAAGTATTCCACTGGGGCCCATTGCCAGTTGTCAAGACCCAGCATGCCACCCATTGAGTAGATTCCTCTGCTTTGAGGAGTAATCAATTCATTTCACACAAATGATAAATTCTGACATTTGGAGCCTGTTTACTAAATGAGACTTTAGTACTACTTCAAGATAAACTGGAATCTGACTCATTCCAATGAGAATGTACCAATATATAAGCATGCAAATCTGAAAGAATCAATGTATGAGAAAAAAATCTTTGTATATGTATTATATATTAGTAAATAAGAAAGTTTCATTGTGATGGAACTGGTAAATAAAAAATCCCTAAATCAAAGTTTAGGAAAATATCGCCAATCTCAAGAAGGGATTGATAAAAATAAAAAATAAAATCTGGTTACTCACTTAACAGAAACTGTCATGCAGAAAACTTATCATTTAGGATTTGGGGACTAAAAAAGGGGCAAAAATGCCCCCAAATAGACTGCAAAAGAAGTGATAAATTTTGGGGGGGGGGCTGATCAATGCATAATTACTTCCCACCTATCTTAGTTATATGTCCACAGGATGAACAATACACTATGGAAGGAGTGATTAAATGTTGCAGCAGATTCATGTAAGACTACCTCACTTCAATCTTAGTTGTTGATGTTCCACCACCTTATAATTTCATGCCAGAGATAATGGCAAGTTTTTCAGTTATAAACAAAAGAAGCTTATATTAGTCCATTTTTGAACCTTTATTGGCTCTCAAATCCTTAATGATAAATTTCCCATAGTAACCAATGATTTTATATCATTTCTTGTCATAGATAGCACTCACTGGCAAATTATCAGAAGAAAATGATGATATATATCTTATTTATGGGCAAAAAAAGCTCATTTTAGAGGTGTTTTGCTCCCTTTACCCAGGATAGGAATTAAAAAAACTAGAATACATTTTTTTCCAAATCCTTAGGCACTAAGTTTTCACAAAAACACATCAGTTAGCTTGTAGTAAGAGTTTTACATAACGTCCAAAATTCCTAGAATATAACCTGCACTAATACTGCACAGAGTCCATGTGTTCTGAGTTTATTTACATACATAATTAGATTGTATTCAAGGTCATTAGTGTCTTGAGGATGTAGGAAAATTTCAAAAGCAACCAACACCTGTTAATCCCCAGCCCTGTTGACTATTAGTAACTAGCTGCCTCATTATTCTCCCTCCACCCTGTGTCTTTCTTTATAATCCAAAGCTTATATCCTTCACAGATAACAAGCAATGGTGTCCTCCAACTCTGCAGTAAATATAACTGTAAAACCCAAGTTTAGAAAATCCAGAACTGAAGCACATATATCCTGGATTCAATTTGCAACCTAAAATTGTGAAAATCAATAAAGGCTCTAGATATGTATTAAACAATAAGGTTTTGAAGAAGAATAAGAATTTGTTACAGTGAGAAACCAAAACTCTACCAATGGACAATTGAAAATGTTACAAGTAACTGGAAAAGTAACCAAACAAAATAATTTCCCATCAAATTAACCTTTTTGATATCTGTATTTTTCAAAACCATAACTTTTCTATACTTCGATGTTCAGATATTTCTTGAAATATTTTCAAAAGTAAGCTGAGAATGAGGCACAGCAAATTGGAGGGTTGTGGTGGGACAGTGTGCCAATCCTCCAAGTAGGAATAGACAGTCAGCCAGTATATTTTGAGAACCATCATATAAAATCCCAACTTTCTGACTCCAAAAATGTATGCTCTATTTTTTAGTTAATAACAGCTCTTCTTAAATTTAGAACTCTTTTTTTTTATTAAGGGCTTATGATACAATAGAGTAGTATTTCCCAAAGTATGTTCCACAAAAAAATTCTGGGGTTCCACAAGATGAAGAGCTTTTTCATAAAAGTTCAATTATCCAATATCAAACTAACTTTTCAGAGGATACTGGACTTCACTTTAATCTTTTATATGATCAAATTCTCTCTCTAAAATGATTTTTGTTTCATTGAATGTCTTATCAAAATTAGGGTAGTGGAGGCTGTGGGAAAATCATATAAGGGTTTCCAAGATATAATAAGTTTGGGAACCAATGTAATAGAGATTATATATAAAACATTGAATATTATATAATGAAATGGTGCATTATATCAAGTGTTCAGAGGAGGGTGTGTACAGTTTTGGTGACAGTCCTCTCTTTATATATATATATATATATATATATATATATATATATATATATATATATATATATATATATATATATATATATATATATATATATATAATTAACGCTCCGCTATTCATGATTGAGCACTCTTTAAAGTGAGGTAAGTCATCCATTGTAAGCCTATGCAATGCTCTTCCATAGGAAAAGAGCATTTTGGTGGATGGGGAATATAAGCTAAAAAATAAATATATCGCTTACATCCAGCCTTATTGACTGTCCAGTTCCATAGCTCAGAGGTAGGATATTGGCCTTCAGGTCTGAAGCAAAGGTTTCAATCCTGCCTTGTGGTACTGGATGGGATAATGGAAAGTCTATAGCCACACTGAAGAGTTGTCATACAATGAAACAGCTGTCTGTGGATGACACAATAATATATATATGTATATATATATATATGTGTGTGTGTGTGTGTGCATGCATGTGTATTTCTTATTTTGGTATTATTATCATTATCATCATTAACAACAATAACAATAACAATAACAATGATAATAACAATAATAATAATAATAATAATCATTCACTAGGATTTTGAAATTTGAATGGGTTACCCAATTCAGGCCAGAAAGCCAGATCAAATCATCAACAAGGAAGAGAAAATTTGTCAGACAGTCTGTTTCATTGTTCCACAGAGTAAAATTGAGAGAAAGAGAAAAACTTGAAAAATATCTGAATCTTGTGAGAGAAGTGAAAAAATTGTGGAACATGAAGGAGACAATAATACCCATCATCACAGGAGTGTTCAGAACACCTGAAAGCCTTGCAAAGATGCTGGAAGAATTGTAACCATCAAGATGGCAGCATCACTATTAATTTAATAAAAACTCTGTAATTAAAAATCTTCTAAGAATTGAATTAGTTTTTATAGAGATAGGATTAGACAAAATTAGTTAATTCAATGATTACTTGACTGGATTTTGAAAAAATGACACTTACTTTTTACAGAAAATATGGTGAATACATTTGTTTCAAGCAGGTGTCTGTTACCTGTCAACTCACTTCAAGGTCAAGTGGGAGTCACCTTTCCTTACCTATAGGTGGTGAAAGTTTGCTTAGATATATGAATGTCTCATGGGATAACTGAAGTATGGGTGGCCAAAAAAGGCAAAAACTGATATACCCTAATATGACAGAAGTATGTTCCCAAGATTAGAAGACTGTCATATGATGAACAACATTCTTGTAAGTAATACAAATATCAAGCAAAACAGATGTTGTTTATTACAATTATTTCATTTTCCCAAAACACCCGGATTGTCTTGTAACAAATTACTTGAATATCAACGTATTCTTTAATAATACATGCTCATGGTGTGCAAAATGCTTTTAGTATTTTTTTAGCAGAACTTTCTCCCTGGAAATATTTAAATAGCCTCCCCTTTTCTATTCATAAACCAATTCTGTGGGGATGAAAAACATCTACTTGGCTATTTAATGACAATAGAATAACTTTTGACAAGACAAGAGTATATTGGGTTGATACAAAAGTTTCCAGTAATTTTTAAAGACTAACAATTTGTAAAAAAGATTTTTTTTGAATCCACTAAACAAAGAGAATAACATTTTCCCCAGTAGATTCCATTTAGGTTGTGATGTTGATGGTTGTCCTTCATGTTTTCTTCTTTTTGGATTCTTGTAATGAATCCTTTCTTTGTCACAGTGACTATCTTGTTCAAAAATCACTTTTCCCTGTGTCGAGCAAGAAGAGGGAAACAAACATTTAAAGGCTGATCTTTCTTATTGTGAGTTGATATTAAAAAATATTTTCCTAACTTCTGAATTTTCCCTAAGACGTGTAAAGGACATACTACAGTTGACTGATAGCAGAAGAAATAAAGAGCTGAGTAAACTTCAAAGAGACTTCTAAGATACCCCTAATATTGTACAAAAGATGGTGTTAGGAACTTATGCATCAACATAATACTTGCCTTAACTAGTATTTAGTCCCATACAATAGCCAGATCTTTACAAAATGCTACAATTAAAGTGACAGAGTTCAACATAGAAGAAATATTTCCCCAAGAAAACTTGTCTATTGTAAAATTCCTAAAAATGAATGACTCGACAATTTTTTTATCGCAAATTCATAAATGACTTAGGCTCTATTTAGATATGCAAACAAAGATTTTTCGTAATCATTATCAAAACCTATATATCAATTTGTGCTCTATTTCTTATTGCAAAGATGCATCATAGAATTTTCACAAATTTTGTGAGAGCAACAATAGAATTTCACTTGTTAATTTTCACTAAAGCAACTAAAAAGACATTCCAGTTATTCATTCTCATATTGGGGATTTATGAAGCATAAATATATCATTCTTTTTGCGTTTCATGACAGGTTAAAGTAACTAATTGTTGTTCACCTTAATCAAATCTTGATAAAAAGTAAAAGAATTTTTGACAAATGATTAATTGATTATACAATATTATCTCAGTTCATACTCTTATATCAAGAGTCGACAAACTACAGCCAGCGGACCAGAATTGGCCTGCAGACTTATTTCATTCAGCCCGTCAACTTCATTGAATATGAGATGTTGCAAGCAAAGATTTTTCTTTCTGTCTGTCTTTGGTTAGTGAACAATACAATTTAGTATTGAAAAATAGAGCAGAAGTCTCATTTTTACAGTGGTCTCAAACAAATCAATTTTTTATAGCTAATAATGTTTCAACACAATATATTCCCACTATTCTATTAATACACATATAATTTGAACAACAATTTATCAATATTTTGTCACCCATAAAAGAATTCCATATTTTATGATTGATAGTACATCGGTTTATGTAGGAATATACTCCTATAATGAACACAAAGGCATAAAAATAATTTTTAAAAAGCAACAACAAAACAAGCTTTTATGATCATTGTTCCATATTTTATTTGCCTTCGTCTGCAAGGCATAAAACATTCCAAATCTGGCCTATCTAAATTTGCTAACTTCAGTCTCAAATCACAGTTGTAGCTTTTAGATAGCATAGTATCTGATGAAAACTGACAAGATTATTTGAACATGAAGCGGCACTTTTGCCTGAGATAAGAGTAACTGTGAACTCTTCCTAGGATCAAAATATTGCTTCCCAGCATGTTTATCTAGAATCATTGTGTAGCATCTGTTTGCAGTACACTCTTTGGTAGCTTTGCACAGCACTCTGGTCTGCATGTTATATACTGACCTTGTGGGGGTTAAGATAAATAGGAGCTTTTTGCTAGAGCAATGACATGGCTGATGATGGTTTACTGCTAATCAGTATTGCCAGGTGCAAGAGGCCTAGGATTCGTCCTCTGGCCTCTAAAAATTACTCGGCCCAGTCTCCAGGGAGTAGTACGCCGAGAGCAGTACCATCTCATTGCACTAAAAGGGATGGGTCAGGCTTGCCCTGACGCCTTCATGACTCTAGTTGCAGGGACTGGAGCAATTTTTGCAGCTTTCCTGTAACTGGAACCCCACATTAGAAACAACCTTGTGTCACATCTTGCTCTTGTGGGGAAGTGAGTAAACATGGAATCAGAATGTAGTATCTATGTGCTCATTGAAAAAAGTTACACACAAAAAAATTGAACAATATACATATATATCAGTGACATGTCATCAGAGCTTCCCAAATTTTTCCAATCCATGCGAAGAAAAAGATTTTTTAGCCAATAAGATCTCCCCATGAAAACATTTTTTTTTCAGTGTACTGGCCTGATTTTCTCCACTATTTGGAGTTTAGTACATGGACTCCTTGTAAAATCTGGTGTGCTTAGATTATTTTCAATTAAAATGAAGAACAAATTTCTGCCAAAATAAAAGATTTAACAATAAAACTCACGTTATTTCTGAGATACTTGATATATGCAACAACATATTGAAAAGAAAATCACACTTTTTGACAGTATGCACATTTTGGCAGAATAAATTCAAATATAAATAATTTTGCATGCACTGAATTTACTTAAACAAAGCATTTTGCACCAAACTCATCATTGATAACATTTACTCTTCAAGTGGAAGTAATTAACATTCTGGGAGATCACAAAATGGCTTACTACTGGTTCTATCAATGAGCTTTTTCAAAATATCTCTAACAACTTCCATAAATTGATAAACTGACAGACTACAGCTTTGAAACAGAACAAAGAGATTTATCTCCTTAGACACCTAATCAGGAATTTTCAATGTCAGTATTTGAATTATTATAACTATAACTATCAAGACTAATTATTAGTCCAGCTTACTTGAAAGCACCTGTCAAGTATAACAGTTAATTTTATTCAAAGTTTTTAAAATTACAAAAACAAAATATGAGTCCATATAAAAAATGAATGACAAATTATTTTCACCTATTTTGTTGTCCTTTATCTTAAATGCAACAAAATGATCCATCACATGATTACAAAAGAAAAAAAGAAAAGGAAAGAAGATGGAGCAGATATGGAGAGGGGAAAAAGATGGAGGGCAAAAGAGAGAGAGAGAAGGCGAGGAAAGATGAAGGAACAGTCACAGACAGGGAGAAGGATAGAAAGTAAGAAAGAGAGAGAAAAGAGAGAGAAGGTAGGGAAGACAGAGAAGGCAGAGGAGAGAAGGAAAAGAGAAAGAAAGCAGGGAAACGAGAATGAAGAGAGAGAATGTAGGGAAGAGAAAGAAAGCAGGGAGGAGAGAGAAAAGAGAGAGAAGGCAGTGAGGAGAAAGAAAAGGGAAAGAAGGCAGTGAGGAGAGACAAAAGGGAAAAAGTAAGAGAGAAGGGACAAAGAGGGAAGAGGTAGGGATGAAGAGTGAAGTGAAAAAGAAGACAGGGAAGAGAACAAAAAGGGAGGAAGAAGGCAGGTGAGAGAAGAAGAGAAGGCAGGTAAGAGGGAAGCAGGCATAGAAGAGAGGAAGAAGGGAAGGATAACAAAGAAAAGAGGAAAAAGGGAAAATGGGTAGAGAAGAGAAAGGAAGAGGAAGGAAAGCGAAGTAAAAAAGCGGAATAGGAAAGAGTGGAGAGAAAAATTGACTGGAGGAGAGAGAAGCAGTTGTTATAAAGATACCTGTTGGCACAAGGTCATACACACTGAGCATCTTATAAGATACAAAGGTAAACAGCCAGCAAGAAAGATCAATGTGGAGAGATAAATAAATAGAGAGAGAGAGAGAGAGAGGGGGGGGGGAGCAGAAAATAGATACAATGTAGAAAGAAAGAGGTGAAGAGGAAGGAAGACATGTTTAGTTGACCTAAGTGACTTGATGATTACAACATCGAAAAAGAAAGAAAAAAGTCATATGTAATACGAAGGTCAATGAGTATGACTGACTAGTTTCTGAATTTACAAAGGTTGACAGGTGAGGAGGTTTGGATAGGAGTTCTCAGTAGAAAAAGTAATTATCTTCTTTTAAATTAATGGACAAGGCTTGGAGTGGATTCCTGGTTGGGATGATGTGGAGGTGGAGTATAACAAATAGATTATTACCAGACACATCAAAAGAATTTATTGTACCACACCCCTAAGTTGTAATCAAAAATAAATTTGGGATACCAAAAGGATATTTTTTAATCAGTGTAGTCCTTGCCTAAATTACTTTCAGCTTGAATCATATTGTGATTATTCAAACTGACACATCTAAGAGCTTAATTGTATGCCTCTCCATGGAGCAGTGGTTAGCTCAGTAATATCAAAGACCATTAAAATACATATATGTATATACATATGTATATATAACTGTAATATAATTGTTTTGTTTTTAAATCCCCATAACAGTTACATGGTATACAACTGATGATCAAAACAAGAGAGAAAATTCAACATTGTATCATAACAAACTATATGTAAAACAAGGGAAAAAACTGAAGGATATCACATAAATTGTATTGACAGATATTGGGGAAATAAGTGACAGAAGTGACAGAGGAAAAATTTTGAAAAAGTTTTTCAGTGTTTAGAGTTCAAATCTGTGAAGCTTTGTAGACTATATATATATATATATATATATATATAAATATATATAAATATATATATATATATACATATATATACATATATGTATATACATATATATATATACATATACATATATATATACATATACATATATATATATACATATACATATATATATATACATATATATATATGTATACATATATATATATACATATATACATATATATACACATATATATTTATATACACATATATATACATATACATATATATCAATTAAATACATAAATTTTGTCTTTGACAATGGTATACCCTCATTTCGCTTTATTCAGCTTCTCTGATAGATGATGTGACTGGGCCTTACAGTTGAATATATACCCAAGAAGGAAACTTCTATGTTTCGAAATGTGACAGCTGGAGTGAGTTGTAACTATTTACCTTACGAGCATAATATGATATTGTTTTATTACGGTTTGTTAACTCAGAATTCAAATAATTAATCGTTAAATCACTGATGATGTTAGACACTCTTGAAATACTGCATCAGGTTTTTGTCCAATACCCTTTGTCTTTTGCTTTATATATATATATATATATATATATATATATCTCAAACCTGCCACCAATAGGGTAGCTACTTCAATGTAGAGATGCACTTACCATTGTGCTAAATAGTTTGCTGGTAATGCAAAGGCCAAATAACTGCTTTTAACCCAAATTCTCATCTCATTTATTCTTGGTCTTTTTTGTCTTCTTCAATGCAACAGTATGTATTCAAGAGATGAACATACTTGGTCTAACAGAATGAATCATAAATTGTGTTATATTATATAAAAACTTATTTGAAATGATTTCCCGTCAAAGCACGGTTAATATATCACACAATTTAGACAACACAAATGAAATAAATAAGTTTCTACATAATATAACACAATTTATAATACATTCTGTTGGACCAAATATGTCCATTTCTTAATACATAACTGCCGCATTTTTAGTTTGCCCTCGATTAGAGGTAACAATGTTTGAGCATTCCCTACTCAAAACTATGCCTAATTATGGGGTTATCTGATGAAAGCATTGCTGTTGCTTACCTAGCAGTAGTTGTATGAACTTATATGATTCTGCTGAAAGGTTCACTTTCCAGACAACACCAGTTGTGTTATATGTTATTGTTGAGGGTATAATAGCCTTAATAGATTCTTAGTATGGATTTTTGATCACCACAACCCATAAAAGAGTGGTATAAACACTATTGATAGGTTTAGGTTATTCATACATTCTGACATTGATATGTATCTATGTATATGGACTACATTCAGCCTCCCTAATGAGTAGGGAAAACTTTTGTTTTCTGAAAATTCCTCGCCAAAATGTGTTTTTATAGAGGGGATCAATTCAAAATGTAAGTTTATGCTAAATCAATCACTTGGTTTGTGCCTAGCAGTGTTCATGCCTGTGTTTTGAAAATTCTAGTCCACAAAAGGTAGAGAAGTAACATTCATTGATCACCTTTTTTGAATATGGCATGCTGCTAAAAGATATTCGTTATCTGGAGGGTTATGAAATACACCTTTTCACATATATCTCACTTGTTGTACAAGAAATTAATCACAGTTATTTTCAACAAACCGGTTTAAACACAGTTGTAGAGTTCAAATTTTAATCATAGCTACCCACAACAAACCAGTTTAAATATTGTGGTCTGATTCAGATCATTCATGTGTTCTGACATTTATTTGTTTGTATCTACGTATCTATGTAACTATGTGTGCAGACTTTGCCCAACCTTGTCTGTTTAGAGTAGAAACTTGGAATTTTGCACATGCACTCTTCTTAATGAATAAGTTTATGCAATATTGATCCCAGTAGTATTCATTATGTCTAGCAGCATCCATGTTTGTTTTTTGAAAAGGCAAGAGAAGTAACAGAATCATTGATCACTTGTTTTTTTCCAATTTTGTAATTGATCACCTATAATAAAAGATAAGAGAAATAATTGATCACAGACAAACAAAAGGCTAGAAAATTAATTTATTCATTGATAACTAATTTGTTGATCACCCCTGAAACACGCACCTTTCCACTGATATCCTATGCTGAGCATATAATTAATCACTGCTACAGAGACTGGTTTAAGCACTGTTACTGGATTTTAGACCCCAATCAAGGGCTATCCTGAAAAGACCGGTTTGAAAAAAGTTATTCATGTATTCTGATATTTATATAAATGTATCTAAGTATCTAGACCTCACCCATCTCTAATCATTTGTAATAGAAATTTTTACATGCACACTCCCTGGTAAGTTTTTTGCTAAATCAATCCCTTAGTTTGTGTCCTGCAGCGTTTATGCTTTCTGTTCTTTGAGAATTCAGACTTTTTAGTGATGACCACTCCGCAAAAGAGAAAAAACTTCCAATTATTCAATTGATCCCCCACAATAAAGGCAAGAAAAATAACATATTCACTGATCACTCCTTTTTCCAATATTTTTAGGTTTTAATCACCACTAACCACAACAAACTGCCTTAAGCAGTTGCTGGGTTTGGGTTATTCATGTGTTCTGACATTTATATATTATGTAGCTTTAGCTGTTCTATAAGAAACATAATATTTTGCACCCCACACTCTCCCCAATGAGTAACTTCACGCTAAATTGATCCCTTAATTTGTGTCTGACAGCATTCACACTTGTTTTTTAAAAAATTAAAAATTTTTAGTATTCTCAACCCACCAAAAGGCAGGAGAGGTAACTAATTCATTGATCATCCAATCTTCCAATTTTTTGATTGATCACTCCCCAACACAGCAAGCTGCCAGAAGAAGTTGGTCATCTGGAGGGAGAGAAGACAAAATTTTTCCACATATATTTCATTTGTTGTGTATGTAATTAATCACCATTAATCACAATAGATCAGTTTAAACACTGATATCCATGTGTTCTGACATCTATATGTATGTATATATGTATCTGGGCTTTGCTCAACCGCACCTGTTCAAAATACAGACTTGAAATTTTACACACACACTCCCCTCAATGGGTAGGTTTATTGTTCCCTTAGTTTGTGTTCAACAGCGTTCATACTAGTTTTAAAAAAATTCAGACTTTTTATTGATGGCAACCGGACAAGAAGCAAAAGGAAGTAATCTATCCATCGATCATCCATTTTTTCCAATTTTTTAATTGATCTCCCACAACAAAAGGCAAGTGATGTAATTGATCATATCCCAATAAAAGGTAAGAGAAGTAACATTCATTCATCACCCATTTTTCGAAATTTTTTAATTGATCACTCCTAACATGGCATCCTGCCAGAAGATGTTGATGATGTGGTAGGTGAGACAACACACCTTAAGACATATATCTCTTCAGCAGTGTGTGTAATTGTTATTAATCACTGCTATCCACAACAGGCAGCCTTAAACACTGTTGCTGGATTTAGCTCATTAATCACTGCAACACAGAATAGACCAGTTCAAAAACTGTTGCTGAGTTTAGGTTATTCATGTATTTATAGGTATATGTCTTTGTATCTGGAATTTGCCAAGCCCAACTGTTCATACAAGAATTCTTTTGAAAAAAAAATCATGAATTTATACTTCTAACCATACTGGTGGTATTTTCATCAAGGTAACTTAATTCTACTACTTCCACAGCTTAATTTACAAGCTAAAATGAAGCATTGATGGGTGGTGGTGATTCATGATTTCCCTTGGGAATGCTAGTTTCCATTTTTTTTTCATTTTAAACAATAGAAAAAAAATTTAATTAAAACACTAACAATATGATTTACTTATACCTGTATTTAAAGTTGTAATAATCGTTACATCACTATTGTGCCTTTTTCTCTTTTTACATAAATTCATTTTATCTATGTATTTATTTATTTTGTAAGCAAATAGAGAAAAAAGAAAATAATAGTGTTGTATCAATTACACACCTTTAAATACGTGTAAAGTAAATCATATTGTTCTATTGTTTACAAACAAAAAAGAAAACAATACAAAGAATCTATTGAGATAATTTTTTATTGTTTTGATTAAATCATACCATTAACAATGACAAGTAACACATGTCAAAAGAAGAAAAAAACACTGAAAAAAATCCGTATTATTTTTTATCTACGTATATATTTAACAGAAAAAAGCGACACAATAGCCATGTAACAATTATACACCTTTGAATACAGGTGTAAGTAAATCCTATTGTTAGTGCCTTGATTAAATTTATTTTCTATTGTTTAAAAAGAAAAAAAAGAAGGAAAAAATACGTACTATGAATCCATTAAGACTATTTCTATTGTCGTAGTTAAATTAAAATCATACCATGTTATTTGAATCCAAAACAATATCACTCTATGTTACAACCAGTGTTGCCTGAAAGATGAACCTTTCAACAGGATCAAATTTCAGATCCCTGAAAACGTTATTATGTTTTTTGTTTTTTTTACAAGAATGAATTTAAGAGTTAAGGGATAGGATAATTAAAAAAAAGTTTGACATATGTTCACTCTACTCAGGTACATTTCTCCAAGTAGTTTCAATCCTTCAAATCTGTATTGATGAGAATAAACTTGGAAGAATTTACAGCATACAATTTTTCTAGGAGCTTTTTACTTCTGACACACCCTTGTATGTAAGTATATATATATGTATACTTATATATATCCATATGCACACACATGCATACATTTACAAGTTGGAGTAAATATGCATGTATTTGTGTGTGTGTCTGTATACAAGTTTTGATAATTTTACAACAGGTCTTTCCAATTAATTATCATTCAACTGCTCCTTTGATGTGTATATCAAAGCAAATTGATTATAATATTTATACAGAATTAAATCATGAGAATTCACTCGCAAATTAAAGACCATATGAGTTATACATTTAGAATTAAATATGGCAAAGAGAGCTTGGCCTCTGCAGAAATATAAATCAGTTTTATGCACAATGTAATAATTATACTTGAAATGAATCAAACATTGTTTTCAGATCATTCAATTGTTGCTCAATAACATTGTAATAAGAGTATGAATACAGATTATCCTTTCATGATGGAATTGAGCACTGTATTGTACAAAAGACCAAAAAGTCAGAGGTAGATTATGAACACTGGCCAATTTCCTAAAGGTTAATGGAATATTTCCTTAGAATTTGATCATAATATCAACCTGCATTGTCTTTAAAGTGCTGTTGTCTATGATGGACTTTTTTTCAATTCTGATATTTTCGTCAACATGATAAACATCTATCTTACTTGAAAGCTGTGCTGACAAAATGTTTTTCTTTAATATCTTTGAAATCAAACAAGCAGTTCTACTGCATATTCAAATACATAAATTTACTTTTGTATCATATCTTTTGTATGAAAAAAATGTAAGAATTGACACAATGAAAAAATGAAAAAAAAGTTGACAGAGAATCACAAGTCGCCTCAGAAAGTGATATTCAATCTTTTTAATAAATCAACATATAAGCTATAAGTTCTGTAATCAAATTCAACCATACCCTGTTTTGCACAATTTTGTTCGAAGAGCTTTCTGAATAAAACTTTGTCAAAGTGCTAAACAGTTGAATATATAAGGCTAAGTATACATAATGCAATTGTGAATTCAGTATAATAGTTCATACAATCAAAGTTACTCCACAAAAAAGTGGTTTTAATAATTTATTTTTTCATGCCAATTATACAGTAACAATTCATTCTTTATTTGTTTGTTTGTCCATCACCAAAAACCATGGGCTTGTATGGGTCATGTGTTAAGACCTGCTGGCTAACTGGAGTAACTTAGGGCTCACAGTTCTACAGTGGGGGCTTCAGAACCAGGCATCAGGTTTAAAGTTAAATCAATCAACAGCCATTGATTTCATTTAATTGGGAGAAACTCTTACAGAAGATAGATCAAAAGTAATGAGAGAAAATGGTGAGGGCAGTTTCAATAAATGACTATATGTGTTTTTCTCTATCATTAAAATCATTGAAATTGAGGAGAAAATCAATATTGTGGTTCAGATAACTCATTTACATGCAGAACTTTGATAAAATAAATGGTCTCTCAATTCTGACAGCAACTTCTTCTAAATGTTATTAAAATCTATCAATCATTTTATAGCATTAGGTGGAACGGAACTGAGCTTTCAATATGACATTATTATAATAATCAAGTGAAGAATTGATTCTTATTTGTTATAATTTAACCCCCCCCCCAAAAAAATTTCTCCAGGAGGTAGAGCAATGAAAAAAAATAATAAAGAAAGTAAAGAGACCTGCTCCTTTCAATACCCCAAGGGATTGTACACCCTAGGTACAGTGAAGAATGGATTGGTTGAATAAATGGTGGTAACGATAAAACAACAATAGTTTGAACAACTCTGGTAAAAATAATGACTCATCTGAAAACTATGGTTGACGTATTGACGTTACTACTTATATTTATCTATCAACCTTCATTTCATCATAATAGTTTGAAAAATAGTGCAAATATTTTTACAACTGATCTGGAATGTTCACTCAAGATATTCTTACTTATTGAAGGTCCCTCTGATATATTTTAGTGTGAGTAATTTTGAAAACTTGATTTCCTGATTCTAATCCAGACATGGCCATATGCTTACTTATGGCAAAAAAACTACAAAAAATCTGTTGCAATCTTCTTTTTTATACTACCGTAATCCAATGTGAGCAAGTAAAAGATTTTATTCTCCCCTAAAAGATTCACCTGTTACACAAAAATTTATGAAAAGGAACATCAGGAAAGGATACCCGTGAGAGAGAGAGAGAGAGAGAGAAGATACACACACATGCACACATTCAAAGAGAGAGAGAGAGAGAGAGAGATGTCAAGTTGTTTAGAAGTACATCTGATTTATTTCATCTGTGATGCCCATTGAACACTAATCAGAAAGGATAAAAGCCATGCTTCTCAGAGTTCTAGGTCACATTCCTCCCTTTGCAATCAGGTTTCCTCAATTTGTCTTCTCTTTAAATTGCCATCTAGTAATTTTTTCACCATTATACTTTTACATTGGTACAGGTTGAGTACCCCTTATCTGAAATGCCTGGTATCAAAGTGTTTTGGATTTGGGAATATTTATACTTATATATATAATGAAATAAACCTAAATGCCTTTTCTTTTCTATCACCGTTACTGTTACTCATAGGAGTATGTGCAGTTTTTCTTTTTACATTTCAACAATATTTTTGTATAGATGGAAGAATAAGCAAAAGATACAGTGATTAAAGCATGTAGCTCTGGCGGTGACTAAAATTTATTCTGATTGGGACTTGTTTTCTCTTTCACCTTTTGTGATGTAAGTATTGTTTGAAATTTTTAAGAAGGTAAAACTATAGTTAGACAACAATAACCAAGCTTTATTGTAGTCAGGATGAGTTAAATTCCTTGTCTCTCATCTTTTAATCATACGACAGTGAAGTCAGGAATGAAATTTTCTACATGTGACATCATGTTGACTTTTAAAAAGATTTGGATTTTGAAACATTTTCATTTTGGAGTTTTGATTAAAGGGTACTCAATCTGTAATTATTCAAATAATATATTCCTCCCATTATAAAATTCCTCCTCAGGATGCCAAGAGCCTCCTGATTGAAAATCACAGAATAAAAGGCTATTTGGAGCACTTGAGAGTAACATAATAATGGAGAGCAGCTGGTGTCTTCGAAAATTGTCACGCTGAAATTTCCTCAACAGTGTCAGGCTACAATCTGAGATAAATCACAAAGAATCAATTCAGTAAACTATTGATCGAAGACACTGCTTAAAAAAGACTAACAGGTATTTCTGTAAATAAGATTTCCAAAGTATTTGATAGACTTTCAGAACATGCAGGTGCATGCACACATGTTCCAAACATTTTACATGTATTGGTTCTTAAAGAGTATGTGTGTGTGTGTGTGTGTGTGTGTGTGTGTGTGCGTGCGTGTGTGTGTGCGTGTGCGCATGTGTGTGTGAGTCAGTGAGTTTGTATTATACCAACTAACAATCTGAATTAAGACAAAGTTATCATTCATGAGCTAATCACTTCAGGAAGGTTTTAAACAGTATTTTCACCTGGACCTCAGAATGATAAACAAAATGGAAAGTTTTTTTTGTAATGTCAGATACGATTAGATAAAAACAATGTAATGAATCATCAGCGTGTAGTTTTCTTATCAGCAATTCATTTTATATAGAGCACATTTGCATTAAAATTCAATTTGTTTTTATATCTATTTTGATCAAACCAGTGTAAGTTTGTATGAATTCTAATTGCAGCCGGAGTGCTGATAGTTTTGGTGATTGAAATTATTTAAAAATTGATAATTTAACTGATCTATTGTAGGTATGGTAAAGGTGAAGTGTCTGTCTCTTAGAAGACACTCCAAATGAAGTATGATGGCCAGTGATGAAGTCCTGGTTTTTGTTGTATGCATCAGCTTATTGATCCTTGTAAATGTCAAGTCTGGTTGAAACTAGGACTTTATAACTATAAGTTTTTATGACTACCCCCTTGGCAGGATGCAAGTCCACCGAAGAGATTCCTCCCCCCAATCACAAAGCTTAGAGTGTATTCAATTAGCTGCATAGGGAAATTTGTCTTTTTGCATTATCCCATTTCTCTCTTTCTGTTTGTCATGTTACGCTCAGTCTGACAGCTCTCAAATAATATTAAGGATTTGCACACAAACATTGTATATATATTTCCACATATACTATTATGATGAAAATACACACACACACACACACACACACACACACACACACACACACACACACACACACACACACACACACAATGATATATAGGTAAAATAAGAGAGATTATTATTCATTGATGAACTAGTATCCTCATCCTGGTTGTTATAGTCACAACATTTTGGTTGTTGTACCCTCTGGCTTCCTTTAGGTGTCTGTCATAGCTGGTAATATTCTGGAAATTTCAAACCCAATCTTTTATTCAATCCACAGGTTGAAGGGGGTTGGAGAATTGGTCGATGAGTAGATTGTTCTTATTCTACTCTCAATGCTAGAAGATATTTCATATCCTTGCAATGTCGCTGGTCTACTTCTTCCACTGAACCAGAATATTTGACTTCTTTGCACTACCTGACCTAGGGATTGAAATTCAGACCAAAAGAAAAAGAGAGATTGATAGATATAGATAGATTCTTTATAGAGAGATATATTTAATAGTTTATGGGTCAGCAGGGTAGTGACATGGGATGAGCTCAGTCAGGCTAGTTTAACAACTTCTTCCATTTTTATTTGTGTAACATTTGGGTTTATGGACGGTAAATTTTGGGGGGAACCATAAGTCATGTCATTTTATTGTCTTCACAGGTTTGGTAAGTTGAGAGTTATAATTGTTTCTTTTTATGTTTTACACACAGATATCAAATTTTCTTAGTGTTTTACTTGTATATATATATTTTTTATCTCTTCTTACAGAAATGTCTAATTTGTTGGTTCAGAAAATGACTCAAGCTAAGTAAAAGAGTAGCAGTGAAGTAGTGGTAAAGTCAGTTGGCAGCAATAAGAAAAGATGACATTGATTGATGACTTTGGCCAACCTCCCTACTGGTTTTCGAAACAGATATATCTATCTTAGAATTTTTTACATCTTACAGTTTGCTTACTAACAGCATTGATCCAAAATGAGGAATGTACATTCTTCATTCCAGGATGGCATAGTTTGAACTCATACAAGTACAGAGGAAAAAATAAAATGAAAATCATCTTTTGAAAAGCTTGCCATATTTCAATAAAATAATTGTAGTATAAATTCTAAGCACAAAATTAACAGGTCTGGTTAGTCACACATTAGAAACCGTCACATGGCCAACATCTTTTAGCAGCATGCCGTGTTAGAGGAGATCAAATACAAAATTAGAAAATGGGATGATCAATGAATAAGTTACTTCTCTCGGTTTTGTTGAGCAATGATCAATAAAAAAAATGTCTGAATTTTTTGAAAACAAGTGTGAACAGTGCCAGACACAAACCAAGGGACTAATTTAACATTCACTTACATAGACCCTCTCTAGAAATCTTTCGGGGAGGAGTTTCTTTTGTAGATTCCCCCCCCCCAAAAAAAACAGAAACAAAACAAAACAAACTCCAAACTAATTGGGCCTATTTTTGTAGGGAATTTAAAAAAAAACAAAAGAACAGTTTTTTTCTAAATATAATAAGGAGTAAATGTTTAGAATTTCAGTCCTCTAAGCTCATTGGTGCTGCCTGCATGCATGATAGATAGATAGATAGCCAGCTGAAAAAACTTATGCTGATGTTGACATGTAAATCTTGACTATGCTGAAGTTGGTAATTTTTGTTGATAGTTTCTAACAATATCACTAATAGTTTTTGGCTAGTGTTTTCTTTACCATATTGTTGCCTTCTGTTATAACTTTCTAGATTTAATTCAAGACTATTATTAGGTAATAATATAAACAATATGGCATGAAGGTATGCAGTGGGGAAGTGTCAATATGATTGCGGACTTTTGCCCCATCTAACCATAGGCCTCTGTGGCCAAATTAGTTGACATGTTGTCCATGGAAAACAAGACCCCAGGATGTTAATTCAAGATTCATCGGAAGCGACTTCTTTATTCTTATTTCATGCTACTTACTATAATATCAGAAAGGTATTTGACTTGGAAAGGTGTGATAGAAAGCAACAATAAGATGAAATAAAGACATAATGATTTCAAGTTGAACACTCTACAGTATATGAACCTGTGTAACCTAACCATTTCCAAATAATGAGAGATTCAGATGCAAAACAAGAGGGAGGCAAGAGGGGGCAGTCACCCCAAGGTGCAGATGTGAAGAGGTACAAAATGTTGATTGATAACTATGCCCCCCCCATTTATAGTGCAGCCCCACCTCTTACCCAGCACTGTCTTTGTTTCCGGGTACTGAGAACCCTTGCTATGCTACTGGAGAGGTTAATAGAATTGTTAGCAAAACTTCTATGGAGGTGGAAAAAGGAAAGACTGCTTCCCTTCTTTAAAACAGCAATAATTAATTTGGCTGTTGCCCAAAGAGGTTCTCTTCATATATGGTATTAATATATAATTGTATAAATGTAAATCTGAACCCCCTCAGACAAAGAGTCTGCGATTTCCTTTAAATCACATATAAAAGTCAATCTATTTTTTCCAAGAATAATCAAGATATTGCCAAGTCTGCCTGAAAATGAATCTCCATTGTCAAGTTGCTTCATTTTTCTCTCTGTAAGTTCTTATCTCTCAATCATCCTAGACTTTACTAGCCCACCAACCGAATCTTGACTCTTCAGACAGTGATGCAAGGTTACAAATAGAAATATATGACTTGCCAAAATCAAAGGTGCTGACTGACTGGAATTGTCAATTTCAAGAGAACAGGCATAATAGAATCAGAACAAAAAAAAAAAAAAGAAAGTTTTATTTTAAAATGTTTGTAATTCAATCATATACTCTTTCATATCTCTCTCTATCATTCCAACCAACGTCATAATGTTATGCCAAGGTGATGACAAAAAATTGTGTCAATTTCACAATGGATTATTATTATAAATTGAGCACCCCCTGAAAATAAGTAGAAAAAAGCTGAATTTCAAAAAAATGAAAAAGGCATATTCTGAAGGTGGCCACTGGACTACACATGTAAATTTTCAAGGCACCATGCCAAAAAACATGACCAGTAGCAAAGAAATAGACATTCAGATGGATGGACAGATGGACAGCTGAGTGAAAAGGGAAGAATACCTCTAGTCTACATTTTTTGTTGTTTGCTTGATAGTACTAGTAGCAGGAGGAGAAAGAGGTAGATGTGGATGGTTCACCTGAAGGTCTGAACAAAGTTCCACATCGATCCAACGTGATAAGGCTGAGAAAATTAATATTTAGCATTACTAGTTTTGGTAGTCGTAGCAGGAGGAGGAGGAGGAGGAGGAAGAAAAGGAAGATGGGGATGGTCCATCTGAGGATCTGGACAAAGCTTCATTTCAATCCAACAAGATTGTAATTTTTTATAATTGATATCTTAATGTTTATTCGTGCCAGGTCAGGGTTAGGGTTAGATGTGGGGGTAGGGTAAGGATTATTTCACTATAGTAGTGACTTTCAGATAAGAGAAAAGTACCGAAAATTTCTATTCTATTTATATTTTCTATTTTATTAAATGAAGCTGACTCTCTACATTCGATCAATATTTTGTTTTTTATATTGTAGATAAAAGTACTTTAAATTCTGATTTATTAACATTTTCACAAGGGATTCACAAACATCTCAAACAATCAAAATCAAAAATCAAAGTGTTATCTATAATAATTTTTTTCCTTAATAGATACTTGATAAGTTCATGAAAAAACGAGTTTTTGAAAAGATGGCATCTCTGGCCTCTTTAAGCCAACTAAATCTGTTGAATGTAATTCTTTTGAACCTTTAGCTGGAATATGAAATACATAACTTTTTCAAAAAGTCACATAAAATGTTTTTAAATCAAAAATTTATTAAACAATGAAGAATAATTGAGTATCAGAGTTAATTAACTTGAACTTCTAGTAAATATTTATCAATTAAAAAGAACTTTATTGTATTGAATATTTGCTAATGAATAGCATCTTCTGAGGGTTATGATCCTGTCTACTCAGAGAATAACACTGCCTGTTTTATACCATTGAAAAGTATGAAATTCTCTTTAAATACAAAACAAAGTAAAAGGATAAATGAATAGCTGTAAAACCACTGGAAAAAGTGTGTGATTAATGCCAAATAAGGAAACTGTGGTTTGCCAGTTACTCAGTCCATACCAGGGTTGCGAGATAGTTGCAAACGTTTGTTTGCAAAAATTTTGCCAAAAATGGCCAAACACAAAGATTGTTTATAAAAGCAATTATTTTATTATTTATCTTTCTAAGATAAGGTATTGTTAATTATTATCATTAATTTGATTTATTTTCAGTACTACTATTTACATTCATCTTATTTTTTCAGTAGATTTTTTTATCACAACTTGATGGAGTATTAAAGTTGTGATTATAAAAGAAAACAACTAAAAAATTAAGATGAAAATGAATAGTCATATAATAAAATTAATAGTAATGTTTGTTTAAAACATTGCAATACAGTAGCACATGCCAAAAAAAAGAATTTAATAAAAATTCTACAGCAATAAAATCAAGTCACAAACAAGGCAGCTCTTCTTTGCCTACAATTACAACATGAGGTCAATATTTTCAAAAAATACTGCATACAAAAGTCTAGGTACCCAAATGTCCAATACATAACTGATCATTACATAGTTGTCCAGGACGTAAATGCCCTAGTACGTTTTTTTAAACAAATACTTATATATATATACACACATATATATGTATGTATGTATGTATGTGTGTATGTGTGTGTGTGTGTGTATATATATATATATATATATATATATATATATATATATATATATATAAAATGCGTATCAAATTATTATATAAATATGTTTTTCACTTATTAACTCGACAACAGGATTTTAATAATTTTTTCCACGAATATTCACATAGCGTTATAATGCAATTCCTGCAAATATTGAACTTGATTGCACAGGTAGAGAAGAAAACTAGGTATTTTTTTTTTTTTTGCAATTCCACAATTTTTATCATACCAAATTATCAAGCATGGGTAGAAAACATTGTAATATACAAATTATGCATTGATCAAATCATTGAATAGCTCACAGTTATAATTAAGAAAGTTTAAACAAGCCATAAAAACTCATACATGTGAAATACTGAAGCCTGTAAATTAACAGCATGCAATTTTGAAAACAGTAAAACTCTGATACAAATCATTTAATTTGAAATCCTTGACCATGAATTACAGATATGCATTGATCATCAATCGATTGGTAAATTTTGAATCTCTTCAGCTATGATAGCATCTGCACTTGTCAGAATAGCTTCTAATAAGTCTTCTTTTGGAGCAACATAATGCTTATTTTCACACATCACTTGGAAATGCTCCAGAGAGTTTTAATTGGGTTGAAATCTGGAGAAAATAGTGGCCAATCCATTAATCTAAAATCTGAAACTTATTTCAGTCAGGTAGTCAATCGCTATATGCACATTGTACAAAAGGGCGTTACCTTGCATGAAGATAAGTTTTGTATGTAATCAGTGAGACTTGATAATAGACTAAGATTGAAAATTGTCTTTCAAAAATTCAATATAAGTCAGGAAGATCATTTTCTCTATCAGATACACGCCAAGGTCCCACCAACCTGTCTCCAACAATTCCAGCCACAAACCTAACTTCTCCACTACCTTGCTGATGCTTAGTTGTACAGGACAATTCTCTTTGCAATGCAGGCCACACTCCATGCATCTGGTCCATCAAGGGTAGTTTGGCACATTGAAGTAAATTTATGTTATTATGCTAGACTTGCCCTTATCTGATGTTCTACATGATGCACCAGCATCTTAAACATATTTCTTCATCGTTCAACGGTCATCATTAAGCAGTTTGGTTATTTCAAGGATTAAACTGCCTTTTTCAAGCTATGTGATGACAAAATTCTTCTCAGCCTGTGATAAATAACTCATATTCTAATACTTTTGCAGTGGTAACCTAATAATCTTGCTCTCTTAAAATGCAAAGTTATAACAAAAATGGCCTCCATTCGTCTCCATTTTTGCTATCTTGGCACTGGTTGGTATTGCGAATGTTTGTGTCAAATTATTTTTCTCTGGCTTATGTAAAAATTGATTTACCATTATATAACCTTTTTGGAAAATAATTTTGCACACACTATATATATATATATATATATATATATATATATATATATATATATATATAGTACAGAGAGTGCAAAAAATTTCCAATACATTTCACAATATTTTTTGATTTTTGTCTTTTTTCAATCTTTTGTCCAAATCCTGCCAAATTTGAAGCTATATAAATGATGTTAAAAAGAACTTCTTGATATACACCAAATACATTTTGCTCTCTCTGTATATATCAGAGGGAAAAAGATTTTCAAAATTAACAAATTTTTTGTATATGCACACATAAATGAATGTATGCACACACATGCACAAATCTGTAAAGTATCGAGCCATTCATCAATAATGGGGAATTTAGCCTAACTAGAGTAATGGCACCTTAATCCCTTCAAAGTAATCATCTTGTGACCTAACAGATTGATCCAAGACTTATTCAAAACAGTCTGCAATGTCCTATTTGGGACCAACATTAACTGCCTCATCCTGTATTCTTAATCTTGTCCCAGGTCTGAAATCTATCTGTTTCAACTGAGTAGAGCCAGAAGTCTCTGGGAGTTTAATCAGGACCTTAGAGAGAGGCTGACAGACCCTGGTGATGTGATGTTTTGCCAAAAAATGAGAAGTGAAGAATGGGTAGACTTGTTCATTAGGAACGCAATGGTAATAAAGTACACAAGCCCGTTCAACTAGTGAGTGAGTAGCCCCATAGGAGAGTGACTTCATGCATATGCAGTAAGGTCTCCTCTGATGATTGCCAAATTACATCAAGGCAGTGCAGCTAGTTCTCGAGATATTCAAAATTGATGAATACTTTCTGGACAGACTTTGTGCATGTATATGTACTCATACAGCAGTGACATTACACTTATATGCTCACACATTACACATATACACAGACATCACACATATAAGCTCACACACATATATATATATACACACACATTATATAATGCATTTATATATCGATGCACACACACAGGTGCACACATGTTCATATGAATCCATAGAATAAGAAAGAAGGATGGTAAAAAAATGTCATGAATTTAAATGAAGGGAAAAATAAGAATGACAACAAAAAGAAAATGAGTGATGAACAAAAAGAAAAAGCATAGAAGACAATAATAGATTACATCTGAGTCTCTATATGATGACAAAAAAAGGTCAGCCAAGGTTGAACTCAACTGAATTGAGTCACATATTAAAACAAGCCTGAAAGTCAGACCATAGATGCGTTGGTTTGATTTAAAAAAAACCCTTTCTTTAGAAACCCATTCATTTCAAAGCTCTTACCTTTAAAAGCCCTTTCCTCTGAAAATACCTTCTATTAAGATTACTATAATAGTAAAATAAATTTAATTTGTGCAGTTCATATGTGTTTGTCTTCTGATGTAGCAAAATAGAATTCCATGTTATGATGATGTAAAAATAAAATATCACCTAAGTGACATGAGATTCATAGAAGGAGTTGGAGGGAATACTTCATGAAGATGGTGAGAGGTGTTTGCTATGTCGATTTGTCAGTCAGGTACTCAGTAGGTAAGTGACAGTGATCGCTGCTATAGATGCCAGTGCATCTAAAAATGTCATGTAGTACTAGGAAGTAGGATTTAGTTTTTTACCTTTACTATTGAGCATCAATGAGTGAATAGCAATAATGTCAAACATGGAAAATGATTTGTAAAAGAGAAAGAAAAAACAAACAGGTCCGTTAGTCAATCAATACAAACCAACACGTGACAAGCATCTTTTGGCAGTAAGCCATGTTGGGGGTGATCAATTAGAACATTGGAAAAAGAGATGAAGAAAAACAAACAGGTCTTCTCACTCAATAGGAACCATCATGCGACTAATGTCTTTTGGGAACATGCCATGATGGGTGTGATCAATCAAAACATTGAAAGAGGAGATGAATGAGTTACTTCTCTTACTTATTGTTGGCAGTGATCACAAAAAATCTGAATTTTCATAGAGCAAGCAGGCACAAACTAGGGAAATTTAGCATTAACTTACACCGCAAACAACCACCCAGTAAAAACCAATTTAGGGGGAATTTTAAAAAAACAAAAAACATTTTTTGTTGACATGATAAGTAGTGAATGTTTAAATATCCAACCCTATAGCTCCTTTGCAGCCTGGGTGCATAATACATACATACATACATACATAGCCAGCTGGAACCAACATGGAAACTGAAGAAACCTGTTTTGACAGGACTGGTTGATGGTTTCTAATAGTCATTGCCAATAGTACATTAAGAAATCCAGCAATGCATGCACATAAATTCATCAGTCATGCTATTTCTGTCTGTGATCATTCTCAATGGTGGCAATATTGCTCCCATGGGGGCAAAAGTTGAGCTGAGGGCAGTGATAAATACAAACGGATTTTTCCTTTTAAAGAAGTAAACTTTTGTTTTGTTTTGTTTAATTTGTTGATAAAGTTAAGAAATAGGGGAAAGCTACCTCCACTTGGAGAATTACAAAATATATATTATTAAAAAAATTGTTTGAATTACTACTTTCTGTTTCTGTTATCAGATTATTTCATTATGCCAGCAGGTGTAAGTTGTCCAGAAGCTAAAAAATACCCACTGTAAACAATTTACTGTGGAATTAACTTGCGTAAGCCAAGATGAGGCATTATATAATGGAAAGCAACATTCTTTTGGAAGATGTACAGTCATAGCTACTTGATGTGAGTTTTAATTTGGCTAATGGCATCAGATGTTGTAGAGCTGTCACTCTCAAGGAGGAGGGGTGATAGATTAAAAAAAAAAAAAAAATCAAAAAGGTGGGAGTTAAAAAAACTCTGGATGATAGATAAATACTCGGTGCCCACAACTTCAGCTTCACCTTGTTGTGGTAGTATTGCAGTTCATGTAATCAGTAAGCAAGCCATAACCTTCAATATACTGAAAAATTTTCAGCAGTAAAATGGACTTAGAAAAAGTGTTCAAATCCTGGCTGGGACAATTTCTATTCACTTCGCATTAATGCCCCTGAGTCCAGAGGTCCATTCCTCCAACAAGCTTTGTATAAAATTGCAAATGAAGTGAGTGATGCCACTTGCGGTAATTGTCATATTAATGTCTATTTCACATATTGCAAACAGGAACCAAGTAAGTAATAATGTGATATTTGGAGCCTAAGCACTTTTCATAGTTCAGCATACCAAAGTTGCACCTTGGTCTATAAGTATTCAGTACCAAATTTTAGCAGAATTCAGCAAACTTTAAGGAAACTTAGTCAGAAAAAACTGCAAATGGTGCTGCCCACCCTCATTTGCTTACGTGTTTAATTCACCCAAAATAATGCATAAAATTAATTCAGTTAAACATAAAAGATTGTCATTTGCATTTCTACAGAATGTTTTTGAAAAATTGTGCCAGACTGCTAAATGCATTCCCCTACCACACGCTCTGTACCTTGTGTGTTGTACTAAACTTTCCTCTATTTAATTCAGTGTCTCAAAGAGAAGAGAAAAATCAGTTAAAATAGTTCAGTCTTTCTATATTGACACTTAACACTTATCAATATCCGCTTGTTAACAAAAACAAAAAACCCTGTATTAAAATCAATACATAGGTCAGTTTATAGCTAAGTTATGGGAAAAGCCTTCATTTTACACTACAAATATTTTTTTTCAGCATAATTTCCTTTCCTGTCAATGCACCTAACCTAAAGCTTCTCCATTTATCAAATTGATTGAACATCATACAATGAAAGCTTTGGATCAAAATTCAATTTATAACTGTGTCATTCTATGGACACATTGATTCACACTTGAATATATACCTATGCTTTGAAGGATTTAGTTGATCCAAAGAGGACATACCAATGTCTATTGTTGATATCTTTTGCTGACAATGAGTCCAACCGAAAAGAGACAGGGGCGTACCTAATGATTTTTATAGGGGGGTTCAGGCCTCTAATTTTATAACAAAGAAAGCATGCAGGCCTTTAATTTTCCAACAAAGTGGGCATGCAGGGTAAAGAGAAGAAATCAGTGTTACCAAGTATGGTTTGTTATCTATAGCTAAAATTGTCATCAAAAATGGCTAAGATCAGTTGAATTTTATACATTTCAGGTGTTATATACAATATATATACTCATTTAAAGCCTAATACTCCAGAACAAATTATTAATAAAAATTGAACATTCACTTTTATTAAACTTACCAGTTTTAATTGGCCATTGTAAAATTTTAGTGGTTAAATTGTAAAAAATCAGCCAGATCTAGCCATAAAATGGCTAATTTGCAATCCTGTTTGAAATTAGCTGACAGGAAGAACATGCTTATGAAGAGAGAGCCATTTTTTGATGACAGCAGTTTTTATACGCAGGATCATCAATCCTATCAGCAGGATGAACTCTGACTTTATTGAATCACTGTTTCAAGTTGGCACTTCCTGTTTACCATATAATACTATCATACACTTAACACCCCAAAAAGGATTAAGGTCATACTTGGAAACATGCCACAACTAAAGGACTAAGAGACTCACATAAGAATTTGAATGAAATAAGACATTTTTTACATAACCTCAAAGAAATAAAATTTGTTTGATGAATCATATTTTCTTTATCTCTTTTCTTTAAAGTTTCATTTTGTTTTATTTTTTGGCAGCTATCCTTGAGAAAACTTGAGTGTTACTGGGAAAAGTTAATGTTTGTCTTACTGGTTAATTATACAACTTTCTGTCTAGCAACATAGTCAGAAATAAATAGAAAATACTTATCTTCATGAGTCACATTTGTTCTGTTGACAAAAAGTCTTAAGGACTCACTACCCAGTTGTGTCAAATCTAATGATACAACATCCCAGATGGACTTATTGCATTTTCCACAGCACATCATCATGCGATTACACAAGTCAGCAAATCCCAAATTTTTTTCCAATCTTGAAACAGAATATGTTAAAAACATATAAAATTGAATGGGTACTATCTCTAATACAGTCCACTTGGATAGTGTAATGGTTAGCATCTCACATGCACAAGGTCCCAGGTTTGATCCCTGATATGAACAAAAAGTGTAGAAAACTCTTTATTTGAACAAATTTCCCTATGCACTCAGCAGCTAATTGAGTTCACTCTAAGCTGTGTGATTAGGGTGGAGGTATCCCTTCAGCGGACTTGCATCCTGCCAAAGAGGTGGTCATTAAAACATAAAGAAAAAGAATGAAGTCCTGATCTCGATTAGACCTGAAATATGTAAGGATCACTAATCTAACACATGCAAATGAAACCGAAAGTTTGTCGCCAGTGGTTCATACTCTAATAGGAGTTGTCTCCTAAGCAACGTATTCTTTATCTTGTTCTAATACAGCTCACATAGAAGTTACAGGTACACCTTCATTAGTGCCATTAATTTGCTCTAAAAGTTTCCTTACTGTTAAATACTGCATTGTTCAAGGTCTTATATTATTATTCAATATGTTGTATTTAAGGTATTTCTGTATATATTTTCTCTATGAATGTTTCCTGTCAAAGTTGAGAATGGATGTAACACTTTTTTGCTGCTACTGCTTGAGCAGTTATCAGAGAGAGAGAGAGAGAGAGAGTTGCCCAGGCTCTTATTCACACACTTTTTTCACAATCTGCCATTGCAGCATATCATCAAGATATATAGCAATGAGAATGAGTGTAGGGAGATGTTCTAACAGTATGCAATCTCACTGGTCTATTAATATACACCAAATCTGATTCACAATTTAACAATATTTTTCCACCTAAAAGAGATTTTCACAGTTCTTAATGATTGATAATTCATGGAAATTTATGTAGGTATATACTCCTATAATGAAAAATAAAAGTAATTAAAAACAATATATTTCCACAGCCTCATTTTTTCCCTTTGGCCCTCAAGACATGAGAACATTTCTAATCTGGCTGCAAAATAGAAGGGGCAATTTTAATCTTTGCCTTTCTCCAATGTTGATTAACAAGAAGCTGTAACAAGTGTCGAGTTCATAAGGCAACAAGTGTCAATTATCCTGATTGTAAGTAAACATGCTGACTTGTGTAAACATATGCAAGCAACTCTGAGTGTAGTCAAAATCAGCTACACATTTAGGAAAACACTGTTCAGCAAACTAACAACATCAGTATAGAGCTCAGGTCACACCTTCAATAGTCACATGATAAAGAAGTAAGCATCTCCTTTATTTTGATTGGCTAGAAACAGCAGCAGGTTTCAGTTTATCTGGCCACCTGACTTGTAACATGGATGAATATCACAAGACATATTTTTTATGTTCAGTTCAGTCTAACATGCTAAGTAGTACATAAAATATAATTTTCTTTCTACTTGTCATTTATTCATATAAAGGTTCAGAAAGTCAGGTGTAATCTTTTACTTTTTTTTATTGTAGTTTTTGAGTTTTTCAACCTATCAAACCTGAAGCAAGCAGTAAAATATTTTGAAAAGATAAAAGTCTACATGAGAGGAAATGGAAGTAGGAAAAGTGTAATGTTCAAATCTCTCAAGTGGGGAGGGCCCCTCTTATCTTAATATTCAGCACTTGGAATCCTGGTTTTTACCAGTTCTGACTCCAGGGAATAAAATGCAACTATCTCAGCAATAATCGATGGACATCACGACGACGACTCACAACACGGATTCCCTGAGACCACATGCGCAACCGAGGCCGGCAAAATGTTAGATGGAGAGACAAGTTCAGGAAGTACTGGCTCTGTGACGCCCATGATAGAGAAGTGTGGCAAATCCTGGGGAAGGTCTATGTCCAATGACCGACGCTAAAAGACTGATGATGATGATGATGATCTCAGCAATGAGACAGACCTTGAGCCAAATCAATTTGCATTGAAGTTAACACTTTCAAACCAAAGCCTGTTTTCTTTTGTACTGATGTCACCAGATGAGTCATGGTGATTTTTATGAGGAACGGAAGTCTATGTCTGCATTTATAGAAAGAAATCCTATATTTATAAAGGTTAACAAGGTCGTAACTGGTAATTATAGGCGGGTGAGTTTGACCTCCCAAGTATTTAAAGTCTGTGAGAAACTTATGAAGAAAGAAATTGTCAAATTCATCAAGAATAATGGTATATTGTGTGATGAACAACATAGCTTAAGAGGGGGAAGATTCTGTCCAGTGAATCTGCTTATTGCACTCAAAGAGTGGACAAAATTGTATGATGAAGATGTTCTTTTTGATGCGTTATACCTAGATTTCAGAAAAGTCTTTGACTCAGCTCCTCATTGTAGACTGGTTTTACAAACTGCAAAAATGTGGCAAAGCATGAAAATTAACTTGTCAGCTGGAAGACTTCCAACGGGATTAGAAACAGAATCTGTATAAATGGTTCTAAATCTAACTGGAGATGTATAAGAAGTGATGTGCCATAGAGGTCGTTGTTTAGACCAGTACTATTTTTATTATTTATTAATGATCTACCTGATACAATATCTATAAAATATGAAATCTTTGCAGATGATACCAGCCAATCTTGTCGCCAGTTGAAAAGTTATTGTTATAGTCAAGAGAGTGGCTATTTGCTTTTAATGAAGATGAATGTAAGGAAATAAAACTCCATGTTACAATTACTGTGTGAATGAAAATATACCAGATATAGTAAGTAATGAAAAGGATCTTCATATCATAATAACCGTTGAACTTTCCTTTCCCAAGTGTATTGCCAATGCTACTAGAGCTTACAGGGCATGAGGACTGATCAATACATACTTTCTTGTACATAGACAAGGACTCGTTCCTTATACTATACAAGAGTTATGTCTATCTGCATCTCGAGTACCATGTACAGACCTGATCACCATACAAGGAGAATGATAAAAATCTTTTAGATAAAGTCCGGAAATGAGCAACTAATTTGGTACCAGAATTAAAAAGTATGACTTATAAGGTCAAGTTAAAAGACTTAGGGTTATCATCTTCAAGAAAATAGGAAGGTTTGAGGAGACTCAATAGAGATGTTTAAGATTATATGTGATTCAGAATTACTTTTTACTAGAAGGAAATACAAGGTATTGAAAGGCCACACATATATTCTAGAAGTAAATAAAGGTAGATTAAATATCAGAATATTCTTTTTTAGCAATAGAGTGTCAGAACTATCTAAGTAATTATTGCAATACATAGTGCTATCAATAGATATAAATGATTTTCAAAAGAATTATGATATCTATTATACTACCCCAAATGTTCAGGGCCAAAAATATTGTGTAAATATGACTATTTGATGTGTGCTTGTATATACAATTTGTATACTTTTTTTTTACTAAAGTAAATGTTCATAAATTTTCCAAATCAATAATTAAAATTTTCAAGCCCTTTGATAAAGCATAAGTTATAAAAAATTATTGATAAACATTTACCAACCCAGGGTGTTAACCAATGTTCTCACTAGCTGTTTGAAATCTAATTCTGATTTCATTATCATACTGAGCGTGTTGTAGGCATTTTTGAGCCATTCTTGGCTTTTCAAAAAGATACAAAATAAATACAAATACAAAAATATGGACCTTGGAAAACTTACCAGTCCTATGAAAACGGGGGTGGGGAATCAAAGTTTTGGCTAACATCCTGCAACACTACATTTAGAATGGGACTTCATACCTTCCAATCATCAATATATTGCTTTAGGCCAATCAAACTAATGTCTTTCAGCTTTTTGATAAAACTTTTTGTCTAAATTTCTGAGACAAGGTTTTCTTACAATTATACTTCAATTCTTTCAAACATTCTTCCTTGTCTTTATCTCATTATTTCAGTCATGGTACCTTCTGATCTTCTTTAGGTATCAGTCATATTTGGTAATACTCAGAGAATGTCAAACAGAACCATGTATTTGATCTACACTGGAATGTTAGAAAACATCAACCAAAGCTGTCAACATGAGCAACAATGGTTTCTTCAGATTTTAAGTGATTCTGGCTGGTTGCCTGCCAATGTATGCATGTATGTATATATGTATCTTAAGGTCAGGTTGCACCAATGGAACTAGAGGGCTGAAAATTTAAACATTTATTACTCTTAATGTCTTATGGCCTTTTGAAAATACCCACCTAAAATGAGGGGGAGTCAATTTACAATGTAAATTGATACTAAATTGATAACTTATTTTGTGTCCAGCAGTCTTCATACTTTTTTGGGGGGAAAATTCAGACTTATAAGTGATCCAAAAATTGATCACTGATCAAGTGATCACTGAACACTCTTTTTTCCAATTTTTCAATTGATCACCCCCAACATGGCAAGCTGTTAATAGGAGTTGGTCACAATGGTTATTATTGAGTGACTAGGCAGATCTGTTCTCCTTCCTTTATCTGTCACATTTGGTATCTTCCATAGAGAATATCAGAAATCATAGCCATCAATTCTTCCTTATGCTGCCAATCAGTTTCCATGGAGATGCTGTATATTTCTGCTCTACCTGATACAGGCATTCAGCTGACAGCTTCCAGGGCACCAGATGAACTTAAACATCATGGCTATCCACTATTCCATGTTCTGCAGGACACTCAGGCAGTAAAACTGACACCATAGACAGTGTGTATTTTTAAGCACGTGAATACATACATACATACATAGATACATACATACATAACCCTTCAGTTTTGCTAGTTTTAGCCAGGAATTTGTTTTATCCTTATTTGGAAGTCAGTTTTCTGTTGTGCATTGCATATCAAGAAGAGAAGGATTGTCAGAGGCCAGGGATTTTGGCGAAAGTTGCTGACACTGTAGTGCTATCATGTGTATAATGTAAATGCCTTGCAAATGAATTTACTATTGAAATGCATTGCAAGTTATTATACTAAAGATCAGTTTTTTTTCTACATAATCTACATTGCAAAAAGAGATGGATTCCA
>OY735223.1:35300471-35525471 GCA_963457665.1 Thysanoteuthis rhombus | reverse complement strand
TGGACTCTTATTGCACTTTGATCAGACTGTTGGCAGGTGAGACATCTAGACAATATAGTAGTAGTATGTATTTGAAGGTTGTAAATGGGAGAAACATTCTCCTAAAGAGCATGTGAATTCATACACAATATTAGTTTGCTTAGTAATTGTTTTTTGTCGCCAAGGATTGTTACTAATAATGGAGTTAGACTTCTAAAACTTTTTGTCGTGAATTACTAGTTTTATGTGTTTGGCAGGTTCAATGGGGAAGTGTATTGAAGTTTCATGTGTTTCTTAGTAGTAACATCTTGTTTGTAATTTCTGTGTATCTAATTGCAATAGTATAGGTTTTATAGTTCTGTTTCAGTAATCTTTATTATTAGTGTTATTATTGTGATGATTTTTTAATGATTATTTTAATTTGGCAATAGTTAAGGAAGCCATCGTTTATGAGCATTTGCCTAATCTCGGAAAACTCTTTGTAAAATATCATAAGCAATTTTATAACAGTGGGAGCATTCACCCTTGTACTTAGGAAGTTTTTACACCTGTGCTTTTTATATGGAGTTATGGCAACAGTTTTATCATTAGCATTGATGGGAACATCAAGAAAATTATGATCTTGATAATGACTGGTGAATCAGTCAAAAGTGTTTGATGTGAATCAACATTTGATCAATTTCTTCATTGGTTTGACCCTGAATTTATTCTCTTGTGAGGAAACAGGAAAAATTGCTGAAAAACTTAGAATGACATTCTGTGGCTGTCATGTTCTACAAAAATTGCATAAATGAAAGATTGCTGCCCAATCATGTACACACACACACACACACACACACACACACACACATATACATATATATATATATATACATATATAAATATATATATATATATATGGGTAGAAAAATTCCACAATAAGGGTTGAAGAAATTTAAGAAAAAAGTGTAAAAATAGGAAAGCCAAACTTTTTAGTTATCATTTTGTGATATAATAGTTTTCAATAAACCCCAACGGGTTTTGTACGTGCTTTCAGAAGGCTGATGTGATTCTCTCTCTCTATATATATATTGTCATTATTTTTTGAGGATTAAGTTATCAATGAATGAAGGGTGCTCCACATTGAGGATAGAGCATATGTAAATAGGTGTACATAAAAATTCAGTGTTTTGTGGTGACTCTGAGTTTCATGCCAGTGGGTGTTGCAACCAATGGCATGAAACTCAGAGTCACCACAAAACACTGAATTTTTTATGTACATCCATTCATGTATACATTTTCTCTATTATGCATTATACGGTGATGTTTTTTTCACGTCTTTACAGCAATTCATAATTTTATAGCATCAGTTTTTAAGGCGAAATTGCTGCAACTATGGTTCTTATGTAACGTAGCAACCTTAGCACATACAAACTTTTTTTCCTTCTTTAAAAAAAGCATCAAAGAAAAGAGGTGAAAAAATACATGTACAAGAGAAAAATGTTTCCTATTAATTTTGGAGAGCGTTTAACATCAATGGAATTCTATCAGTCAACAAGTCATTTAAAAGTAGAACAGTTTACTCAAAAGAAATTAGCAATGTCAATTGGGTAATGATTTCAAAACAAGAACTTGGAAGAGATACTCAAAAGAAGGTGTGGGGATATTTGAACCTTAACATACAACTTATGTTATGCTGAGTATTAGTAAAGTCACCAGGTGTTATCCAGTATAAAATAGCTTCCAAGATCACTATTTAACCAGTTGTGAATTTCATTTTATCTATCATCCACATCTAAGCAGTAATGTAAACTTTGTACAAATAATCTAATGTTATAGAAATAGAATAAAGAAACATGTTTATCTGAGCCAGTCATTTTTACAGCAAAAAATCTATTTTATAAGCCTTGGCTGTTTCAAGCTAGAGAAAGGCTACATGTTTTTTGTGTCATTTCTGCCAACCAGATTGGACAGAGATAATGTATGTACCCATGTTTGCATGTCTCCCTGTCTATCTGTTTGTCGATACAATATCGCCAAAAAGTCTAAATGAAATTGAATGACTTTGTGGAAGGGTGGGGAATAAGTCAAGGAATAATTGATCAAATTAGTTGATGGTGAATCCAAGAATTAAAAACATCTTTTAGTGTCAATGGTGCTGGCAGAAATATGTGCACTCATGCTTTTGTTGGATTTTTAGAGTTTTTAATCTTCAAATGAAAAAAAAAGGGACCCAAACAAATTTTCAGCAAAATGTCAAAATAATTGCACTTATAAAATTTTCTACAAAATGGTTTGGTAGTTTCTCAGGTTTTAAAATTGTACACGTAAGCTCAAATGTCACAAGTTACATTACCAGACCCAGATCAATTAATAGTTCATGCATTTGTTTGATATGAGAAATACTCCAAGTATTTTGACAAGACTATCTATATAGAAAATATCCAAGAATAGAGGTCCTACAGCACTCTCCTAAACAGATACAATCTACTGCAACAGTTCCCTTGTTATCCATAGCCCTATTAATTTGAAAGGAAACACTATACCCTTAATATAGTGAAGAGGCATACATTTGACATTTATTTCTATTAGATTTTAGAAGTCTTTTTTAAGTACTTCATCATTCTAAAATGTCCAGAATAACGGTTTTTACTTTTATGAAGCTTTCAAACCAGTTTCCTTATCTCAAGGACAAGGAAATAGGTCTGAGAAAAAAAATGTATGAAAAAAAAAAAAAATTAATGGATTAGCTATGATTTAAAATTGTACATGACACTCAATTTTTCTAAATTATGAAAATAGATGAATTTAGTTTGTGTTCTATACTTAGATTATAAAGAACTACCATGATCTTTTTATGGGTCTCACCACTAAAAGATTAAAGTGAATAAACAATGAATAATGTTCTCAAAACTGTTTCCCAAACTGTCAACATATGTTTCTTCAGACTATAAGTAGGTCTGGCTGGCTATCTATGTATGCATATGTTGCACATTCAGGCTGCATTAATGGAGTTAGAATGCTGAAAAGTTATACATTCACTTCTTATTATGTCTAGAAAATTATTTTTTTCTTTTTTTTAAAAATATTCCCCTTCTAAATAGGTCTTTAGTGGGGTGTTCAATTTGCAATCTTTTTTTTAAATTGATCCCTTAGTTCATGTTTGGCAGCATTCATGCTTGTTCTCTTGAAATTTAGACATTTCTTAGTGATCATAAGATGATAAAAGGTGAGAGAGGTAACTTATTCATTGATCACCCCTTTTTCGAATTTTTTAATTGATCGCCACGAACATAGCATGCTGCCAAAACAGGCTGGTCATGTGATGATTTCTGTTGAGCAATTAATCTTCCATGTTAATTTTTCAGGCTGTCAATCTAAGGCAATGAGAAAACAGCTTAGATCGGAAATAAAGGATAAGCTCTCTCAAAAATTAACAATGATAATCGTTAACAATACTTCATCTAATAAAACAAGAACCGTAAGTTCAACAATGTGTCAACCATCTGTGGTACTAGTAGTAGGAGGACAAAAAGGAGGAAGTTGAGCCAGTATAATTTCTTTGAGTCATTTGATTCTCATACTTATAAAATTTTTTGATATGGAAATATTCTACAAGTATTATTTTCAATAAAAATCACAAGGCTATTTATGGTATATTTTATTTGGTAGAAAAATCAGAATAGATGTTCTTTTAACATCACTCTTTTTAATGACCTCACACCTCCTTCATCTTTCTGATGATTAATTCAATTGAAACAGTCTGACAGACCAACTTAGTGACCAACTGAAAAACATCTTATTGAGATGTTTGGACACATCTGAAAAAAAAAAGGTAATATTGGATGCTCTCAAGAGGTTAAACAAATGGGACATTAACTATTCAGTTCACTAATGAAATTTCATAGATAAACAAATATATTTGTGCCTTATTAACTCCATGTGTAATTTTAAAAAATGAAAGCAGATCATACATTGAGAAGTTAATTACCATTAGAATACTTTTTAAACAATCAAAAAATCTCGTCATCCTAGATTTCTATTATTCATGTAATTTAAAGGCCAGTCAGCTGTCTCTTCAACAATGTAAGATATGATTTTTTTAAAATCATAATAGTAGTGGTAATTAAAAATAATAACAGGTCTAAAGCCACCATCATCACTATTATTACGGTAAATCACTGTCTCTTCTTCTCTTTACTTAAATGATAATCATAACAGGCCTGGTTAGTCAGCCCAAACAAACCATCATGTGACCAATATCTTTTTGCAGCTTGACATGTTGGAGATGATCAATTAAAAAAATTGGAAAAAGCAGTAATCAATGAATAAGTTACATCTGTCACCTTTTGTTGGGCAGTGATCATTAAAAAAAGTCTGAGTTTTCAAAAAAAAACTTGAATGCTCCTAGACATAAACTAAGAGAAAGCAAGTTTCTTCTATACTGCAGAATTTTCTCTAGTATTCTTGCTAATTTTAGTAATGCTGTCATCTAAAGGCTTTCAATTCTATTCAGGATTTAAAAAATTTTTTTCTAATATTTTTGTAAGGATCTTCAGAACTGTTCCAGGGACTCCTAAATGATGGGTATAACTGCCACCTTCGTATTCTACGAATGACAAAAATTAGATTGAAACCTTCAACCGAAGTAGTCAACATCAGCATAGGTTTCTTCAATTTTCAAGTTTTCTCTTTGTTTTTTTTACTGTTTTATTTTTTATTGACCAGTTTAGTATAAACTTAAATTTCAAGCTGACCCCCCCCCCCCCGCTAAAAATTATTTTTGGCATGTATTTTCACAAAACAAAAAAAGAAGTCTTTTCTAGATATAAAAAGGAGTAAATGCAGTAATTTTCAGTCCTTTAGCTCCAATGATGTGACTTATAAGCATGATACATACATAGCCAGCCAGCCAGCCAGCCAGCCAGGACAAGCATACTCATAATCATAGAAGCAGTGGAAACTGTTCCAAAAATTCAAGCGAAGAGATAAGAATAGAAAAGTACTAAAATAGTGCAGGCTGTAGTACTGTAGCACCCCCTTTACTCTAACTCAGGTATTAAATACAAAACCCTTTTTTTAGCTAGATATTGAAGACATCACTTCCTACGATGACCCCTTTAAGAGCCCTGGACGCACATGGTCAAACACTCATTGGCACTAGCACTCCTAGCTGGTTAGGCTTTTGGCCCCAGCACTTGATGCTGGCTACTCTTCCTTTCTCTTTCCTTTTCCCTAAGATCAGTATCATTTTGCCAACCTCCTAGCTGATCTGATCCTAACCATTTTTCCATTGTGACCAATCTCTATACTAACTTTGCCTATTTCAATTCACCAATGTTAAGGCACCTTATGTACACACAGCAACGCAACTATGTCCTCACTACATGCTCCAAACGCATATACACCTCTAACTCTCATGAATGAAATGGCAATGCTTTTTACTATCCAATAGTCACAACTATCTCTCCTAATTCTCTTCACTTTGGAAAATACGCATGGATAAAATTCCACATTCTCTGTACTCCATGGTCTATCTGTTGAGTGTCTTCCAGCATCAGGGAATGGCTCCCAAGTCATACATGTAACTTAGCAGTTTGGCACACACACTGAACCTGGTCTCCATAATAATTCCTTGGTACTCTCAAGCCATATGGATTCAAAAGCAGTTCAGATATCTCCGCTTCAACTCTAATTCCTGTACTATCAATGACAACAAAGCTCCCACCTTTTGCTATTTCTTCTCATTCCTTTACATGATTGATATATGTTATCATTACATGTATTTCATTTTCATTCGTTATTTGTCATTACAATTCCTGTATTAAATGTACGTTTTATTTGTCCATCCAAATACTTGTATGTGTCCTTTTTACTTTGTTACATCTCTGCTTCAACATTCATACTTGGCGCGTATTCTCTTTGTACATCTCCCTCCCTCTTCCTCCTTCCACATCTCCAGTGACATCGACACTAACACCAAACCACGTGGAAGCAAAATCCTTTGTCCCACAACTTCTTCTCACCACCTCCAACAAACAGCAATTATCAACTCTTTCCCACAACCAATATAAGGACTATTATCTTTATAGTACTACTGAGGTCAGCAAGAATACTGACGAGAGTGTTGGTGATTTGTTGTTTCTTGATCCCAAGGAATGACCATCTGCAAAATTTGGTGCGAAGATAGATAATAGTAATAATAATAATAATAATAATAATAATAATAATAATACAGGCCTTCCTGTTATTATACGATTTGTTATAATGTTGGTGGATAACACACTGCAAATTATAAATCTAGCTCTAAAGTAGCTAGACATAGCTAAGTAGATAAATAGCTGAATTGCTAGCAACACAGTTATAATGTGGTTGGCTTTCTTGGACCCCAACACCTGCAATATAAATGGGAGACCTGTAATAATGATGATGATAATAATAATAGTAATAGTGGTAGAAGACACTTGAAGAAACAGAATCCCTATAAATAGAAGCCCAAAACACGTATTTTAGAACCAACTGTATAAAGGCTAAGACAGACAATGTTGCCTCTACAAAGATAAAGTGACATAGCAAAGATGCCACATTAACTTCCCAGCCAGCTATGGACATATAGAATTACTGACTTCATTTGACATTAGGAGGTATGTAAGTGTTCTATGAATCAAAAATTAAATCAAGTTTACCAGTGTATAATTAAACAACATGCGATAGGATATATTTCAGAATAATTTAAAAAAAAATAATCCCAAGATTTAATCACTCATTATTATTCAGATAATCTTCAAGTTAAATAAACAGAAGAGATGGAGAGATGACTGTATTCTTGACATTATACATGGCTGGAAAAAAAATTATTTAATCCCTCACCAGCCAGAGGTAACTATGACAACCAAACCATGATGTAGTCTCAGACAATAAGAGAGGCTGTGATCATCTAAGCACATTTCTTTATCCTATAAATGGCTATATTTGGGTAGCTTTAATTCCTGGTCTCAGGAAACCTGATGAGGTAAAAAAAATAATGATTTAAAAGTTTTCCAAAAGTTTTTGGTTGAAAGATTAAAAAAAAAGCTGAAAAAAAGTTTGCCTACTACTAATTCAAAGAACAAGGTACATCATGAATAACAATTGATAAAAATCTGACCAAAAATAACAACATAAAACAATGTTGCCACCTCTGCCTAAAGATGAATCACCATAGCCAAATTGCTTCAATTTTCTCACAATACTCCCTCTCTGTAAGCTTTTATTTCTGTCATCCACCTACCCAATCCTGACTCTTCAGACAGTGATACAAGGTTACAAATAGTAATACATGTCCTGCCGAGATCAAAGGCATGACTGACTGGAGTTGTCTGTTTCAAGGGAATGGGTGTAAATAACTAGTAGGAAAAAAGATGTAGGTTTTATTTTTTCAAATTAAAATTTGACCGTTCACTGTTTCATATTCTCTCTACTTATCTCTATCATTCCAACCAAACTATTTCACAAACGCCTACAATGATTAAGATTTGCTTTTTTAGTAGTGCATTTCGATTAGACAGATTTTGGTTGGTCTGTCTGAATCAGTTTTGTTAAACAACAGAAAGAGGAAGACAAGGGGTATTGTTTTATTTGTCATTATGTCAGAAGAGGTGTGATATCATTAAAAGGTGTGATGTCATTAAATGAACATCTATTCTGATCAATTTTTTTTTACCAGCTGCTATGATGTCATAATAGAATGTGCAAAGTCTGTATTTTTGTATCACTAAATTCAGTGATCACTAAAATAGGTCAGAATTTTCAAAAAAACAAGCATGAATATTGCTAGACACGAACTGGGGATCAATTTAGTATAAATTAAGATTGTGATTTGAACCCCTCACAAAAAAACTATTTAGAAATTTTGTGGAAGGAATTTTCAAAAAACAATAAAAAACAAAATGAGATGGATCAACTTGAAATCCAAAGAAACCTGCATTGATAGTTTTGGTGACAGTTTTAATTGACAGTTCCTAACCATGGTTTTGAGAACACTACCTACTATCATGGATGGTGGATGAATTGTTGAACTTATGGTTCTTATTCCTTTATTAAAATCTTGATTATTAAAGATGAAAAAACAATGAAAAATACTACTGTTAAAATTTCATAACATACACTTTTCTTCTTTGAAAGTTGGTGAAATATAAGTATATGGTCATGTCTTTCTGTCTGTCTTCCCATCCATCTATCTGTCTATCCAAGTATCTTCATAAGCACTCAATGAATTTCAATTAAATTTTGTGCAAGTGTAGACAATGGGTGATGGAAGGAGTGATTCTTGAGCGGATCCTTTAGAATTATTTCCCTCATGGTGTTGGCAGATGTATGAGCTCCCTCAGTGCTTTCTAGTTAAAAATATTTGTTGATGGTTTGTTTCTATAAACTTTTGTTCAGCTTTGAATGTGTAAATAGTCTCTTCTTACCATATTTGATGGTATATAAGACTCCTATGAAATTTGAGCAGGGAATATTTAAAAAAGAATTCCCTGAACTCTTATGATTCAAATCTTTCCTCCAAATTCTGACCAAAAGGAGGCTGGACAACGGAGATTAGATTTATGCTTGGGCCATTTTTAGCAAAAAAAGGAGAGGTCTTATATTCTATCAAATAAGGTATATCCTTTTTCATCATTTAGGTAATCATTCATTAGTTAAGAAGAATAGTTCAAATTTTGATAGTAGTGACATTGTTAGTGAGTCAAAGCTCATTAGAAACCGTCACCAAAACTTTCAACATAGATTTCTTCAGTTTTTAAGTTTGTCTGGCTTGTTCTCTACGTATCTATGTATCATGCCTGCAGACAGTGCCAATAGAGCTAGATGGCTGACAATTGAAACATTTACTTATATCAAGGAAAAATTTTTTTCCTTTAAAAAAAAAATTCCTCCACTAAATAGATTTTTTTGTAGGGGGTTCAATTTGTAACGTGAGCTTATGTTAGTTCAGTCCCTAAGTTTGTTTCAGGTAGCACTCATTCCTATTTTTTGAAGATTCAGACTTCAATGGGTATCTCTGCCCAACAAAAGTCGAGATAAATAACTTATTCATTGATCATCCCTCTTTTTAATTTTTTCCTTAAAGATCACTCCCAACATGCCATGCTTCCAGAAAACGTTCACCATGTGACGGTTTCTATCAAGTGACTAACCAGACCTGATTCATTCCACAATGGTTTTATCTTATTATTTGAAAGAAAGCTTTTCCCACGTGCACTTTCCTGATTGTGGAATGACAGACAAACCGGTCTCTGTACTTTTTTCAACTCTGCTTTAATATACAACGAACAAGTAAGTCAGGAGACAGGGAAAATCTGTTCATGTTTTCCCAGACTGGATTTATTAAATTCAAAGTTAAGGTCCTGCTTATGTAATATTCATGCAAAATGTATCAAAATATTAATTGTTGTCTGAAGTTCTGAAATGAGGTATTTTCATTTTTCCAGACATTGTTCTCAGCCCTGTAAACTTGTTAAGCTGTGGAGTTTTTGTGAAGAGATTCTAAAAAAAAAGAGTACTAAGCATTTTTAAAGACCACCGAATATGATATAAACCTGAGGAAATATGAGTAAGATAGTAGCTAAAACATAGTAAAAAAATGATAAAGATACTAGTTTAAATGATATGTAGAATTATCCAAATATCACATTCTATCCAGTACAATCCAGTGATAGTGCTGTGCCCTTAATATGATTAAGTTGAGATTTTACACAAATTGCTCTATAAAATGCTTGATGCAAAAGTTTAAGAAAATTTGATTTATTTTCTACTTGTTTTTGCTAAAAATTTGCAGTTATAATTCATTGCACACGTAGACTGCAGAACTGAATTAGACCAAACTTTATAGGCATATGTAACATGGCCCTGCAAATGTAATAGGCTATATTAATAATAATCTGAAATTTTTTTTACTTTTCAAAGCTGATATATATATTTATATATATATATATATATATATATATATATATATATATATATATGAAATATATATATATATAGAGAGAGAGAGATTATTTTAGGAAATGAAAAAGGCTAATTGTTAATATAGAAATGAGATACCTTTCAGCTAGAGTCAAACATTATCACAGAATTAATTTAAAATCTTGAAATGCAAGAATCAGCAGAGAGATCACAAAGTTTAATTCAAAGCTATATGTTTACCTAGACTTCTAAAGAAAAAAAATCATTAAAACTTGAAGAAAATAGGACTGATGAGAAAAATGCATAGCTATACAGGGTGTTAATATAACTGTAAAAATTCAAAAAACACTGAACAAGAATATTTTAATATGAAACTGATGAAAAATATCAATAGTGGTAAATTTACAGAATCTTATTTTATAAAGTTCAGTTATGTGTGGGTACGTGCCACAAAAAAAAGCTGTATTGTGCTACTACAGTGGTATTTTTTTGTCTATTTTATGTCAAAATATTCTTGCTTGGTATTTTTCAAGTTTTTACAATCATATTGACATTTTGTGCAGGTTTGTAATTTTCTCACTGGCACTATTATGAATGGAAGTACTGAAGGCTCAAGCAATACAGTTAGGGATGGGGAGGAGAAGTGTTAGGATGGGTTGCACTGAGCAACAGTCCAAAAATAATGTCTTTGTGAAACACCTATCTTAGAAGCCAGTATATATAAATACAGAGGAAGTAGTTTATCATAATCACGGTTAATGTCATCAAACATTTATTGTCAGGTATGAAAATGGTAGGTGAGGATACAGTGTATACCTTCTTCTCAATTTGCAGCACATACTTACTTCTCTATTTCCAGTTTTTGAATAGAGGCATTCATTATCAGCTATCCTCAGTCACCAGTTGCTCATTCCTGATGGACCCCTCCGTGACCCTCGAGCATGAATCCTACATACAACCTTACCATATACCAGTAATTCCTTATCTTTTCATCACCAAGGAACCCATTTATTTAAATGAATTTTCCGATTGACCCCCAGGCTTTTGAAAAGTTTGCTTACTCAATAAGCTCACAGACTCCCAGTAATACCTTTGTGGATACACTTCAAGGGCCTGCAGACCCCAGGTTGGGAACTCCACTATATACCTAGTTCCTAATGCCCATTTACATCACTGGTTAATGTTATCAAATTTAGACAGTTCCAAACATTTTATTATCTATGCTAAGCAAGTTAGAGAGGTGTATGCATTTGATTGCATCTTTTCTTCTGTCCATAAGTACTGTATGAATTTTACCCTCCAAAAAAGAAAAAAAAATCCCCAAATGTTACAGTATCCGCAGTACATGATTGATAGTGAGATAGCAAATACTAAAACCCTCTACAGGAAGAAGACAGATGGCAAAATTTCCATCTCACATTTAGCATGTGAACAAATATACTGAATACTTAATATTGATAATTCAAAAAGTTTAACACTCATGTTCTGCCACAAAACTCAAATTCAAAGATATGTCCACAGGATAGAAAGGGCATATCCCCTGACTTATCACAGAAGAAATTATGATAGCTCCCTCTGGGTGAGTATAGGTCTTAGTGGAAAAAGGTGAAGGTTGTTCATAGAGCTGTGAATGAAAGGAAATCACCAGAGTAACATTGAGCGGTCAAAAGGGAAATTCTATAATTTTACCAATGGATTTTGCCACTTTTTGTTTTTTCACTCAGGTGTTATGCATTGAAAAATCAGGAAGAAAGGGATTGCCGGTGGTCAGGAATTAATGCAAGCACTATTGGAAGAACATGGCTATTATATGTCTCATATTATATACAAGTTTTCAACCAGATAGAATAAAGAAACTGGTATCAAAATGAAATAAATTAATTTCTCTTCATAATCACAAGTTCATTCTCAATAAAGTCACCATTTATTTTTCCAAGCGTTCATTCCAATTCTTCATTGCTTCCATGAAGAAAGTTTCTGGTTTACTTTAGATCTAATTGCCCACGGATATTCATTGAAGTGGTATAATTCTTTCATTTTTTGATGTTAAGCTTTAAGAATGTGTGATTAGAATATGAGTGCTAGGTACACACTTTTCCTTCAGCAAGAATGATATTGATAAGGAAGTATGGTGGTATTATTCTTCAATTTCTGGATGTTTCCAATTTTAGTGATTTTCTTTTGTCTTTAGCTGTTTTGCACTATTGGGTCTTTCTCTTAGGTCTGAAACTGTACGTCTACTCAATTATCATTTAGTTATTTATTTATCTTTTTGTATTTATGAGGGGGTTGATGAGTGATCAACTATTTCATGAAGCAGTTACCTGAATCTCTTGTCTAGCTTTATGTTTTTTTTTCCTGTTAATGTTGAATGTTGATTAGATTGCTGAAATTAATTTACATGTACATCAGGGTGGCAAGACAATTGTGTCCTAGATAACTATGTTTCAATCAAATGTGCCCTGGTCATTGGCCGTCTTTTTTGGGGGAGGGTGGATGCATCCCAGACGTATGTCAATGTATGGTATGTGTATTTCATATTAGATGCAAATTTTAAATTTATATCAAGTTGTTAATTCATATCTTCGTGTCCTGAACATTTCCATACCAACAAGTATATTTCATAAAAGATGTGATTTCGCATAGATATCTTCATCAAAAGATTTTTTATCAAGTTTCAACTTATAAATGAAATTTCCAAGTCAGTTACAATTCATGCTACAAACTCTATTTGATTAAAAAAAATATTTTTGACAAAAAAAATTACATACCGTCAAAGTGTGTGTTCAATGCCGAATGTAACGTCATACAAAATTTGAAAAAAAAGCCCGCACAGCCAAAGTTTTTCTTTGGTCTTGATAATATGGTCTGCATAGGCGAAAGCACTCGTTCTCACACATTTGGACAATATTTACATTCATTTGATCCTGACACACGTTCTCTTTTAAAAGTAAACAAGAGAAGTTAATTAAAAAATAAAAAATAATTCCTGGTCTGTCGTCTTGAATTGATACATGTTTGATTAAAATCAAATGTGTATCAACACACACACACATACACACACATGTATGAGAGTTTATTGTGCGTGCGAACGTTTGAGTGTGCGCTTGTTTCTTAGAACATCAGTGATTAAGGATTATGAATGTGGAAGAAAAGTGATGAGTTAGAAGCAGACAAGAAGCTAATGTCAAGTAACGTTTGTCTACAGCAAAAGCTACACGGACAAGAATGAAAGTGACACAATAACAACAGAAATAAGTGAAGTGTCAGGTAGAGAGTAAAAGTAATTTCTTCAAAGATGATTTTGAGGTCGGAAATCTTTTTGAAATCTCGATAAAATTCTAAAATATCTAAATTTTGATTTGTTTTTGGGATGATCAAAGGCTCAACATAAGCGTAGATTATTGAGAATGATAGATGATAATGATAGATATGAAAGGATAGACGCATGAACAAGCACAAACTACCATACATACGGTGTGACATTGACACATGTTTTGGGTCTAGTATAAAACTATATTTGTAGATCAATTAAGATCAACAATGTCGACGATTTGCTAGACCAGTTGATAGATATATAGATATATAGATAAATTGATATAGAAATAGTTAAGACGGGCAAATTTTATGTTTTCACAGAGTAGAGAACGTTGAGAAAAAAAGCATAAAGGTATTTTCTTGATGGTAAAATATTCGTTTGACTAAACCAGTGCCTAAACGTTTTAGACCATCGACGGTACCCCTACATGGAATTCTTGATCCCTCATCGACTCCCAGGCATGTACAAAGAAAAATTAATAATGAAGACGCGCAATTTCCATATGCATCTCCAGTGAGGGAAACTGCACACCAAGCCTTACAAAAACAGTTATTATCCTGTTTCCCGATAATATCTCTCATGAAATATAGGGGCACAAAAAGAAGAAACAAAACTATTTACTACTATCCTGGAAATCATGGGAAATGTACAAAAATCTCGAAAGAGAATGTATACTGGAATTCAGCATAAATTGTTCCAACTTTCTGAAATGCGATAAAATGAAAATAATGTAAGGGAAAGCTCATGAAATATTGGGAAATGCAGACAGAAGAGAATCTGTTTGATGTCATTTGGCATAAGGAAATATTCAATCCGTGTCCCAATTTTGGTAACGATTGGTCCCATCCCTGATATTTATCATCATGATGTTTCAGTAGTAAACAAAATATGAAATTGATTAAAAAAATTAAATAATTACAGGGATACCTTGATAAGTGCGAATTATTCATTCCAAAGATTTCTGTCTGTACTGTTTGAGGTCTTATAATTTGATGTATTTTTCTAAGCTTACTCTGAATTACATTTGTACTGCAATAATACCTTCGCTGTACTACATCAAAACTAGTACTAATCGAAACCGCACTAATTAAAGCATTTCTGTAAACCAGAAATGTGTATCAACAAGTTGTATTTTACGTACATAAAGTCTTATAAGAATGTCAGTTTCCAACCCCAAAAGTTCAAACGACCCCCGGCGTTTATCGATCCTCTTTTGACCCCAGGCTTTTATCAACCTCTTGGATAGTCTCATGGGCCTCCCAGGCTCGATATCGACAACTCTAGGTATCCCTGAACAGAAACAAAAACCGACTTCAGCTGATGACCAGATTTGAGAAACTTTTGGTGACGATTGAACTCAACGAAATTGGCAAGTAAGAGATTCGTGTGCTGACCACAGCAGATGATCTCCTAAACTTTTGGTTAAAAAAAAGATGAGACGAACTGAGAACGATAGATACTATTGCCAATGATTCCAAAGAGTCTAAAGAGAATCTGACAAATTAGGAAAAGCAGGTGGAAAGAGTTTGCTTACCTGTAAATTGGTCAACGTAGGAAATAATATAATAAGCGATGGTTTAACAGAACTCCTCCGGGACAAGGCTCATTTATGTCAATGTAGGTCGTAGTTATGGGCTGAGAGGAGGTGGAGTACAATTGAAAAAAGAAGAAGAGACAACGCCGGTCGACTACTTCTGTGGCGACTAATCACTTCAATGAGAAATTGTACAGCACAGGTGGCAGTGGAGGAGGGGGAGGAGTTGGATATTATTACGATTAGAAACAGCGACAGTAGTGGGAAGGCACAGACAGAAGGCTCAAGGTACTCGCCTCTTTAGAAACTTTCATCTTATAACAAAAACTAAAAAAACAATATTACGTAGTGGACGATATTTAGTTGGTGGGCGAGACGAGGCAATGAGTTTTAACCCAGCCCAAACCGGACATAACCCAGTGTTTTTGTTTTACATATCTGTTTTGTCACCTGTATTTTTATTTTTGACTCGCAGCTGTTAGTCGCCCCGGAATATGTCGATTTTTCAACGACTGATAAAGGGAGGGTTCTCTTGAGCGTCGTTTATGGGTGATACTAAAATAAGTTGTTGTCCATCTTCTTCCCTTTTTTGAAAACTCCCCATCGTACATCGTTGGAAACAAACCGTCATGTATGGTTGTGGAGGTGTCACAGACACATGCTTTTTTTTTTTTTTTAATAAACTATAGATTTTTCTTTCTCTTCTTTCTTGACTAGAGATTTCAAGCTTTCAGGCTGAGCATATGAGTAAAATGAACAAGTGTATAGACTTTTAGAAGCGCACACGCGTCTCCCCCCCTCTCTCTCTCTGTCTCTCTGTCTCTCTCTCTCTCTGTTTCATGCACACACACTTTCTCATGCTCTGCAAACGCAGAGGAAGTGACAGACAGGTATCATACGCCTTTTACTTGCCGGCATCGGCAGGTGAAACCTCCAAGCGAAGAGACGTAGAACATCTATTTCCTATGTTCGTTTGGGCAGGGGTTGAGGTTACTGAGGGAAGTCAAAATCAGATGGGGTGGAGATAGAGAAGAGGCTGGCTGTGCGGAGGTGTATGGGGGTGTTATCAAGATGAAATCCAATATTTCCTTACAGTTCTGATATTTCTCTGAATCTGTGAACCTAAGTCTAAGTCTATAGAAGCGTGTGTGTGCCTGTGTCTGTGAGTGTGGGTATGTGCTGGTGCGCACGCACGCGAGTGAAACAGAGAGAGAGAGAGAGAGAGAGAGAGAGAGAGACAGAGACAGAGACAGAGACAGACAGAGAGAGATAGAGAGAGAGAGAGAGAGAGAGAGAGAGACAGATAGAGAGAGACAGAGACAGAGACAGAAACAGAGAGAGAGCCTGTGTCGAATTCGGTTGCACACTATCTCCTTCTCCCAGGGATTCAGATTCATGTGTGCAGTAGCAACGTTACTTAGTGGGTGACTTAGGAACCAACCAGCCAGCTTTCTCGATTCCAAGTGAGGAAAAAAAGATAATTTTAATAATCGATTGCATTAGATGAAGATGTTAATAAATCAAATTAAGAAAACCGTAGGCTTTTTTCTCTTTTTTGGTTACAATCGTAAGTCGTTGATTGAGAACAGAAATTAGCTGATTAGAATTAGCATGGGGAATCCACTCTCCAGCCCTTTCACCTTCACACCTATCGACCTAAGTCATCAGTTCCTTTATCAGCAATTATTATGTTTGAGAACTTTGATGATGAAGTAGGGATTCTTCGTAACGCGATATGATAATATGATTTTATCTTTTACCACTGTCATTGTTTTTCATTCTTGATATGAAGTCATAATTTCAGGAAAAATATAAAGATTTATAAATGAAAAGTCAATGCTCTTATATTGAAAGGCTCTAATCTGAGGTGAGACCAAGAAATCAGGCATGAAATCCTACATATAAGTCCAGGCAATCAGTGCGAAAATTGTTCAGTTGGTGATAAAAGCATGAAATTTGGCAGAAATATTCTTTGATAGGTACAAATCATTTTCAAATCTTAAAAATCAGTTATTCTAAATATTCACAGTATAAGGTTTCTCAATATTGTTTTTGTATTTTCAGGTGAGCTCAATGACATGCTAAAAGCCTACCACAGTTTGACCACTGGAAAGGTATAGTTTTCAAGCTGGCATACAATGGCCCCTTATTACAGAAATACTTTATGATAGATTTTTTCATACAGCAGTATACATAATAGAGATTAAGTTCTGGGTCCAGCCCCAAATTTGATCACTTCTCCCTCACCCCGTGACTCACCTTTCCACGAAATTTAATAGAAATTTATGGAGAACTTTTGGAGATATTTTGTTGATAGACATGAGTGAATGCAGAAATATACCTAGGAAAAAACACAAAAAAAATGAAAACATATCCCTCAATCAAAAAACAAATTCCTGGATGCACCGTTCTTTCATAATACATGGCTTACACTTCCACAAAGATTAATTAGGATTAATTGAGGACTTTTGAAAATACTGTGTGGAGAGACAGGTGTGAACAGAAATTTATACAAAAAAAGCACAAAAATATCTCTAAATCAGAAATAAATTCCTGAATCTGCTCCTAAATTGAATCTCTTTTTACTTGATATGTCTTTCCACAAAATTTCATTGAAATTCATGGAGAACTTTTGGGGATATCATATGGACAGACAGGAACAGAAACAGAAATGTATACAAAAATGGAAAAAATGTGTCTCAATCAAATCACTGAATCTATTCCAAAATTGAATCACTTCTCCATTATCCTGTGGTCCAGTTTTGCACAAAATTTGAGAACTTTTGGAAATATCCTGTGGACAGCTGGGGGCAAATACAGAAATGTAGAAAGAAAAAAACAAGAAATATTTCTCAATCAAAAACAAATTCTTGGATTCACCCCCAAATTTAATCACATCTTCATGGTTACATGCCTTACCCTTACATGCAATTACATTCCATACATTGAAGCTTTCTTTCTTTCATGTTGACAGACAGGAGCAAATATGGAAACTTATGAAAAATAGAACACAAAAATCTCTCTCAATCAATAGCAAATGCCAGGATCCATCATAAACTTCTTCCTCACAACGTGTATTATGCCACAGTAAAATTTAATTAAAATCCATTGAGAATTTACAAAGATATTGTATAGACAGACAGGATTGAATACTGAAATATACCTGGAAAAACGCTAAAATATCTGCCAATAAGACATGAATCCCTGAATATGTCCCATATCTGTTCTCAGCTTATCTCCAAAAGTTCTCAATGAATTTCAATGAGATTATGTGGAAGGGTGCACCAAAAGATAATGAAGGATTAATCCTATTTTGGGGCAGATATTTTTGCATTTTTAAAAAACATATTCCTGTCTGTCCATGCAATATTTCACAAAGTTCAATGAAATTCTGCAGAGGGGTCAGACACATTGTGAGGAAGAAGAATCTAAATTCTGGGGCAGATCCAGAAATTCATTTCTGATTAGGAGATACTTTTCTGTATTCATATTGAACAACTGTAGCCATCAAAGATGCTGGAGGGTTCTATCCTTGTCTATAAGAACTCATATTTGTGTGTTTGTTTGCTTGTTTCTTTGTTCCAGCACTCCTGGCCATACCGTTTTGTCAGCAGACTTGAAAATTTGCATCAGAACTTCAATAAATAATTTCTAAAAATGTTTTTATTTTTCATTCTTGCACAAAAAACCTTCTTTTTTTCTAACCTTTTGGGTGTCTCTCAGGTTTGTTACTAAGATCTAGATTCTCCAGACATTTTTCATCATCATCATTAGTCTTTTAGCATTCAGCACTGGACATAGATCTTCCCCAAGATTTGCCAAGACTTTTTGTGAACTTGTCTAGTTCGTCATGCTATCTTACATTTTTCCAGTCACAATGAGTTTTCCATCAGTTGTCTGACATTCTTGCCTCATGACAAGCCAATCGTCATTTGAGTTTTCTTATGGATTCTATGGAATTTTGACGCTACAGTTGTTCAATTATAGATTGTGATTGCAAGTTTAATACATTTCTGTATTTACTCAAATCAGTCTACAAGATATCACCAAAGATTCTCAATGAATTTCAATGAAATTTTGAGACTCAAGATCAAACTTGGGGGCTGATCCAGGAATTTGAGTTTCATTAGAAGATATCTAAAGGCTCATTAGGCTTGTCGCTAAGTTTTAAATATTGCCTAATGACTGTTACTGAGGAAACACTGTTTCAGAATGTCTTGATATCAGAAATTGTTCAGTACACCCTAAAGCATGCCAAATTTTATCACAAAGTGAGCAATTCCAACCAAATTCCCCACTAATTATTTTGACTATATGTTGTGAAATCACTATTACTATCACCTCTGGTCATAAATAATAGATAGGGAACCATACTAGAAAGTGCACAAACTAAAGTCACATATAAGTTTGTAAAAATAAAAAGGGAATATGAGTGTGGAAAAAGTAATCTGAGTGTGGAATTAAACTCCATTTAGGATACAATTTTCAGAAGACCTAAAAGATTTAATCAGAAGGAATCTCAGTCAAAAATTTCCATGTCAGAAGTTGATAAGAGAATGGTGATCATGATTTTTCATGTATACTATATGGTCAACTGACAAAGTATAATGAATAAAACAAATTCCTGTGGATCCCATAAAATGCTCTTTTCCTGTCATTATATACTTGTAGATGATGCGTATTTGACTGAGCAATAAAAAAAATAATTTGTTTTGAAATTTTCATGTTTATTCTTACCATCATCAAAACAGTGATGATTTTGTTTGTAAATCATTTTCTTCTCAAAAATCAAATATTTTAATTCATATGCCAATATATAACAGAGACATTAAATCTAGAAAAAAACTATGCAAGTATTACAATTCTTTCAAAGCTCAATATGGACAGTTCTATGATTTGGAAGAGTTGCAATGAGTGCTTGTCATCCAAATACCCTTGTAAACAATTCATCTTATAGTCAGGCATATACAGTTATATCAATTCTATCTCTATAGAGATCATTGTTCTATTTGTAGTTTATATCCATTATTCAAATGTGATAATTTATTCCAAAATAGGAATTCAGGATTTTTGTAGCATAACTTCCATAAACTTTTCACAATGTGATCTGTTGGTCACAATGGCTCAGCAGCTGAAAATACAATTCTTATGCTTACCTGTAGCTGTCCAATCTCAGCAGCATTGTGTAAAGGTGTTGCTCCAGTTCTGTCCACAGTAATATTAGCTCCACCCATTTGCAGAAGCCATTCTACAACTTTGGTCTGACCACAGCTAGCTGCAAAATGCAGGGGTGTGGCTCCATCAAAATCTCTTTCATTTGGGTTACAGTGGGCCTCTTGAACCTGCAATAAACATACCATCATTAGTTTTAACAGTAATACATATTAGAGCACCACTAATTTTTAGCACTTCTGGTTCCAAAGGTTGAACAGATTAATTATTTTATTTGACCAACTGAAGTCAAGTAAATACTAATTAAATAATATACAGTAAATTCAAAAAGTATTTGATGAATTTCAAACAGTTAATTTTAACATACCTTGGAAATCGACAGATTTTAGACCAAATATTAATATTAACTGATCAGGTTAGTCACTCAACAGAAACTATGACATGATCAACATCTTTTGGTAGCATACCATGTTGGGATGATCAATTGAAATTTGGAAAAATGGGTGATCAATGAATAAGTTGCTTCTCTTGCCTTTTGTTAGGCAGTGATCACTGAAAAACAAGCTTGAATACTGCCAGACACAAACTGAGAGATCAACGTAGCATAAATTTACATTGTGAATAGGACCCCAACCTAAAAACCTAGGGAAGGAATTTAAAAAAACAGATCTTTTTTTCCAGACATGTTAAGGAATAAAAGTCGATATCTTAGCCCTTCTGGTCCCATTGGTGTGGCTTGTATGCATTATACATATATAGCAAGTCAGCCAGCCAGGCCAACTTGAAAACTGAAAAAACTTATGTTGACAGATTTAGTAGACAGTACAAAAATCTAAAAAAGATTTAACATTGGAGAGTTATATACAAGAATCAGAAATCTTTGGTCCAAATTTTATCAATTTCAAAGCTGTATAAATATGTTAAAATGAATGAATTGTAATGTTTCAGATACATTTTGCACCCACTGAATCTTTGATCCAACATTCAATTGTAAACTTTTTGTAGCTTTTCTAATCTTCATTTGCTTCCTACATAGATTATCAATCTCTCAGCCTATTTACATACAAAGAATAGTTAACAAATCAATAAGAATTTGCTGGCTAGGGTACAAAACTGCATTTCTAGAGCATTCAGAAAAGATTGAACTCACTCTTAACAGCTTGCCAGGCTAGAACTTTGACCAGGGTACAACCATGAATGTTTCTTGATAAACAAATCCTATTTGTTTCATGCTTACGTATACAGACACCACAGTCCAATCTTACAACATTGACCAGTGTCTTTTACTAGCTATTTCTAGAATTATATATAAGTATAATGAACAAAAATTATTTTTTTCAATATTGAGAGCAATATCTATGATTTCTGGTATTTGTTTGAATCTTAGGTGCCCTTGTGTATTTTTGTCTAGATAAAATTTGTTACTAAATCATCAATAGCTAGGAAATTGATTATGTAGCCATGAAAAAAGGAAAAAAAATCACTCATACATCTGTACATAAAAGAGCTTCATTGAACTCATTCATTCCCCATTTTCCCCATTTTCAAATGCATCAAACTTTTTTTTCACTCAAACAATTAGACAAAGCGAATTCTGATGGTAGAGAAATAAATATTGTGAATGGTCAGGAATTAACGTATTACTGATTTCCCCTCTTCTTACTATTGTTCATTTTCTATTGGATAACTATAGTCACAATCACTGACCCAACTGAACTATCAGCTTAGTGGGGAAGTATTTTCTCTTCACCCTTGGTTGTTTTTGTTAACTTTTTGGATTTTTTTTACTATGTTAATATATTATATATCAATATATCATATAATATAATATAATATATCAATGCTTAAATTAAATTAGGATTTGTCCTATGGCCTAAAAAATAACTTGGCCCAGTCTTGCCCCAGTATGCTTGGAGCAGCATCATTCTGTCACACTAAAAGAGACGGGGCAGGCTTACCTTTACACCTTCTCAACACTAGTTGTAGGGACTGGAGGAATTTTTGCAACATTCCTGTAACTGGAACCCAGAATTAAAATCAATCTTGTGCCACATCTTGCTCTTGTGGGGAAGTGAGTAAATAGGAATGCTTAAATTCATATTAAAAATTCAAATCTTAGATCAAGGGGGATAACTTCCGATCAGAGTTACTTCCATTTCACTTTTTGGTAATTTTTGTAAATTTTTAAAAATGTGATTAAAAAAAGAATTCCACGGTTTCAAGTTCTTCATGAATTTAGGAGTTAATCTTGTGTCAGAATCACTGGGCAAACCATTAGCCTCAGAATTTTGCACATTCACACGATCAATCCACTGGACATCTTCAAAAAACATTTTTTTCAAATTTTTATTTCATTTTATTAGAATTTTTGGGTTTTGTTTTGACTCTTTTTATGTTGTGTCTATGCTGCCAGATACACATTTTAACCTTGCAAATGTGTATGGGTACATCTTTGAGACATTATAAAATATTTTATTATTAGAGAATCTACAGTTGGCAAATTTAGTGGCAGTGATCTGACTAACTATACATATGATAATACCATATACATATATATTTACCTCTTTCTCTCTCTCTCTCTATTTAGATATACATATCTATGTATCTCTCTCTCTCTCTCTCTCTCTCTCTCTATATATATATATATATATATATATATATATATATATATATATATATATATATATGAATGGCTCGGATTTGTGAATGAAGATTTTCAGAGGGTATTCCATGAGAGCAAGACCTAGTGAAGACCCTGTGAAGTTGTTTCTTTATAGTCAAGTGTGAAGTGTGCAGGGCTGTATTAGGAAAAATTGTTTTGAACACTTCTTTCACCTTTTGTTGAGCAATAATCACTAAAAAGTCTAAAAAAAGGCAGGTACAAACTAAGGGACCAATAACATTGCAAACTAAGGGTGGGGGGTGTAAAAATAGACATGATAAGGAGTAAATAGCTTGTGTGCCTGATACATGTATGCATAGCCAGCTGGACCAACTTGGAAACTGAAGAAACCTATTTTGACAGTTTCGGTAATAATTTTGGTTTACAGTTTCTAACAAATGAACAAAAAGTAACAGAAGTAAAACAAAAATTGATGATAATTGTAATGGAATTTGTTTAAAAATTGGATCACGTAAAAAAGAAAGAAAAAAAAGGTGCTATAAATCAAATGTAAAAGAATTATACAATTTCATACCATATTAAGCAAGCTCTGATTTAAATCCCTCACTATACCAAGATTATATTCTATCTCGTATTGCATATAATTATTCAAATATACCAGCCCTATTCTGTCAGTAAGGCTTGCACTAATTTCCAACCATTGACAATCTCTTTCTTCCTGAATTGTGATGCATTTGTATAGTAAAATCATTAAAAATACATTTACATTATGCATATATTAGCCTTATTTTCACAGTAATGCTTGCATATATTTAGGACCACTGACAATCTCCTTTTTCTAGATTTTTGATGCACAACATACTCATTGGGTTTTTCCTTACTCTCAAAAATGTTTAGTTTGAGTGCAGAAAATGGAAAATGACCAAACTAAAATGAAGCAGGGGCAAGGTGTGTAGAAATAAGATATGCTGAAAACTAGTTTATGCATATCAAGTTTTAATGCAGTCAGCACTAAAATAAAACTATGTTTATTGTTTCATTTCATCCCTTCCCACCATAATTTGCTGTGTCAATAGATATGTAAACATTAGACTTGATGAAAGTTTTGCTGTATTTGTTTGATAAATCATGCCACAGATATTCCATGTAACACATAAACAACTAGATATACTGATAATAAAACTCAGATAATAATTCAGTGGTTAACTTATTAGATCATCATTTTAATCATTAATGTTACTATAGTGATTGTAATTCATCTTTAACCTTGTGAACAACCTTCGACTTCTGAGGAAAACACTCTCCAAAAGTGGGCCAATTCTCTGGTTATTTAGTGAGGGAATGAAAATCACCTCTCCTACCCTTGTTTCTGAAGCTAATGTTTTGCTGAAGTTTTCCAGCTGATAATTTTTAAATGATCAACTTTTTTGAATAATCAACTTATCCATTTTGTTGATATGATTGAGTTTGTTTTAATTAGAAACCATCAACCAAAACTGTCAAATCAACATTGTCAGCATCAATATAGGTTTCTTCAGTTTCCAAGTGGGGCTGGCTGGTTGGCTGACTGGCTGTCCATGTATGTGTCGCACATATGGACCGCACAAATGTAGCTAGAGAACTGAAAATTCGAACATTTATTTATCAAGTCTAGAAAAATTTTTTTTAGTCTTTGAAAATCCTCCATCCCCATCCCGCAAAAAAATTAGTTTTTAGTGAGGGGATCAATTTGCAATGTAAGTCTATGCTAAATTGATCCCTTGGTTTGTGTCCAATAGCTTTCATGCTTGTTTTTGGAAATTCAGGCATTTTTTGTGATCATAGCACAACAAAAGTCAAGAGATGTAACTTTTTCATTGATCACCCTTTTTTTTCAATTTTTCAATTGATCATTCTCAACATAGTATGCTGTCAAAAGATGCTTGTCAAGTGACAATGTCTATTGAGTAACTAAATATACCTATTTCTATGTTTTGGTATATCATTCTTGGAACATAATGAATGGATGTGGCTCCTACTACCTGTTAATAGGTGAGCATGAATGCAAAAATGAGGAATAAGTTCAAAAGGCAGATGGACAACTCTGGAAGGTGTGTACACACGCATGGTTGGGCCCAAGCATATTTGGTTTTTTTTGTTCACCATCTTTGCAGATATCTGTGCCTATTCTAAATCTAATGGAGAAATACTCAGGTATTTTTCACATGGATCAGATGTTTGTACTTTAAAAAGAAATTCAGAAATAATGAATAACTGGATTCCATATCTGGATGTGGTTTCCCCCTTTGACCATCAACTTTGCCTTTTATCTTTTTATATTTTGTGTAATTTATGCTTTGTCATTCTATGCATAACACAAGATGTTTGTTTCATTTGATTCTATTTATATTCTTGTTTTATGTATGTATACTACTATAAGTAGACAGAGAAAGTCATTTTTATTCATAATGTTCTGAGGATGATATGAATAAATATTGAAATATAGTCAGCATGAGCCTCAACAATTGTTTGTTAATGAATCAATTACCTACAAATGTGTTTTCCTAGTTACCTTCATCCTCTCTTCTCAAAATTCTCACAGATTTTCACATGCCAGAAAAATAAACCTTTATTCAAGAAATGGTTGATTATATTTTTGATGATTCAAAAAATTATATATAGTTAGTTACTTATTAAGCTCGGCTTAGTTTTGGAATTAGGTCGCAAATATGAAGTACCTTGAGAAAAATCCCTTGGTGGTAATGAGTCACAGGACCAGCCTGCTAAGCATCATTCTACGATGTGGTTATTTTTATTATCTAAAGGGAAGCTACTTAATGAGTTTGTGAGATTATCTCCCTTGTCATATCATACCCAAGCTTTTCAATCTTGGTGAAACAAGATTCTTATATTCTGAGATTGATACGTTCACAGTCACACGATGTACATCTGTGTTCTGTTGTATTTTGCTTATTGCTTGACGTTTATGTACGTTTATCTTGAGTTTCTATTAAAGGGAATACGAATAGCAATATGAATAGGAATTCATTTTACAGCTGTTTTTTGGTATAGAACTACTACAACGCACAAATGCTACTATAGCAAAAAAAACAAAAAAAACAAAAAAAAAACAAAGCCAAAGGACATACAGCATCATTCTTTGAATTTGATTTTATTTACCAGATTAAAGCATAAGTAAGCAGGTGTAGCAATTTATAGAGTGATGACTCGTCCAAAATCATAGCTAGCATTATGTAAGGGTTCAAATATCCAAAGTTGCAGTGAATGTGTTAAAATCTCGTTTTTTGATTGTTATCAAAATGAAAAAGATTCACATTAGTTGGATATTTTTGAATATCATTATACTACTTAATATTGGTTTGTGTTTGATCTTCTATAGCTCTGAGGACATCTTGAAAAATGTAAATTACAATTCCAAGAGGTTATATGTTTGTCTATTTCAACACTCCTAGCCATACTGTTGTGCCCTGAAAATTAGTAACAGTACTCCACTTTACTCTAAAAATGTTTATTTTTTCATTTTTACAAAAAAAGCTTTTTCGACCTTTTCAGAGGGCCTTATTTTTATGGTTCATTAATAATATCTAGATTCTTCATAATCTTGATGTTTTTTTTTTACTCTATTTTAGATGTTTCCCAGTGGAAAATGCCAGTGATGTCATAGAATTTATTCATTCTCTGATGGAATTCTTTTTAGATGACTTCAAATTTTGACTCTACGGTTGTTCAATTATTAGCGTTGATAGTGAGTCGATTTCATTTGTTGTAGTTATTTTTATTGTTACTTCAATATTTCAGAAGATCCATTTCATGGCATTCCTCAGGGATACAATTTTCATATAAAGAGACAGGATAGCTATTTCAGGCATTGTTCACCAATACTGTAAAACAGAAAAAAATGAAAAACAAAAGAAAAATGGTGGTAAATATACTGACTGGACCAACCCATTATAGCAAACCTCACAGCAATGCATATGACACAGGTGATTCTATATTTCATATACATAGTTGCTTTCGAATCTTCTTTTCGTTAGGCAAAGATATTTATATCAACCTGACTAATATATATTTCCACATGTATTATGCTTATGTATGCATCTTTTCTCAATTTTCTTGTCCCCAAATAGAGACGTTGCTGAGGTTGGGGAGAGAGACAGGGATTATTTGAAAATGTCCCCAAGCCCCAATGGAGGGGATCCCCAAAAGCTTTATAAATTATAGTTCAACTTTTGAATTTCCACTGACATTATACAATAATAAGGATATACTCCAATTTGTACATACATGAATTGCATAAATGATTGGGGTTGTTTTTCACCAATCAAGTGATAGTGCCTGTCTGTTTATTGTAAATTTTTCCTTTTTCATTAAATCTAACTAGGTGTTGTAGATGACCCCCACCTACCCCTACCTCCAAATCTCTAGCTATTTCTAGCTACATCACTGACCTCAAGCAATGCTCCCTTTCTTTTACATTTGGGTGTTTTTTAGGCGGACAACTACTCCTCTCAACCACTTTATTAAAAAAAAAATCAGACTCAACAAACATAGGAAAGCTTTATCAAAAGATGAAGTAGAAAAATCTAGTATGGCAGATCATATTTGGAAGGAGAATGGATCATGTCTCCACCTCTGGGATAAAGTCGCATCAATAGTGTTAATTGAAAGAAGCTGTGTACATAAGCCTTGCAAAAATTATACAAGTCAGGCAAGTGTGGATTTATTTGCTTGCTAAGGAAAGGTTTTCAAAGCAACCTTACACATAAAATATAGAATCACCTGAGGCACATGTACTGCTGTGAGTTTTTACATAATGAGTTGGTCAAATCAGTATATTTTTCAGTATTTTTCTTCTGGTTGTCCAAGATATTTTCTTTATCAAAGTATTGGGGGGACATTACCTGAAAAAAAAAGCAACCCTTATTACAATATGAATGTTATACCAGAAGAAGGTCATAGAGTAGGTCAGTTGAATTTGGTAACAACAGAAAGAATGAAATCAATAGTTTGAACATCTCTTAAAGTGATGACGACTCATCACAAAATTACAAAAAAGCATCTTAGTATATCTGAGGAAGGCTGTAGAATGAATCTGAAGAACATTATAATAACATCAAAAATAGCAAAGAGATGAGATCAGTTGTTCAAACAACTCTTGAATGATGAAGATTCATCTAAAAATAACAGAATACATTGCTGTAGTGTAAACTTTTCTCAAACTGAAAACATTTGCTCTTTTGTACAATTCATTCTTCATCAAAATGCCATATTTTCATTATAAGTAATATAATCATAAGTTAAAATATTGGATTGATAATTAGTGATTTAGTTTTCTTTTCCAGAATATTGTATAATAATAATAATAAAGAACACTCTTATTAAAGCTAATATTATAACATGTTATAATATAATACACTCAATAAAACTTATATTATATATACAGATATACCTTGAATAGCTTGGTTAATTAATTCCAATTTTTTCTGTACTGTTCAAAACCACACTGTTTAAGGCCTTATTGTGATCTAATCTTCTTTCTTCCTTACTTAGTTACATTCATTTGAACCATAACTGTACTATATCAATATATATATATATATATACATATATATATATATATATATATATTGATATATATATATGTATACATGATATTATATATTATGCAATACAATACTCTCAATATGTCAATGCAACCACACACATCATCATCATCATTTGCAGTTACACATAGAGAATAGGATGGATCGGCAAACCTCTCATTACCACAGTGCATTATTGAAATAATAGCCAACAAGAGAAAAGAGAGAATATGAAAAAGTGACAACTTACCAACCATGTGATGATGTCCAAATGTCCCATCTGAGCAGCAGCATGTAAACAGGACATTCCATCAAAAGCTGTTATCTTTAAAGATCCTTTTGCTTCAGTTACCAAGTATTTGAGGATATCAAGTTTGCATTCTTGACTTGCCAAGTAGGAAGGAGTGGCACCGTTGTTCATTTGCATATTCACAGAACTGCAAAATATAATTTTTTTGATTATTTTAAAGTCTCATTTTCAACAAATACAGTACAGAGATCACAAAAGATTATTTAGATAAATCAATTCATACATAATAGTATTCCTGAAATTAATTATTTCTAAAAATTGCTCCAGAAAAAATGAGTTTGTCCAAATTTGGTTGGGGATAGGAATTGTATACAGTTTTGAAAAAAGGTATGCAAAACTTGATAACAAATCAGAAAATATTTGAAACTTGATAACAAATGAGAAAAAATTTGAATCCACTATCTTAGATGTCAATATGGTGGCCATCTTGAATTTTTACAAATAGCAACCTTCAAATATTAGCTTTTCAATATTTCAACTTCTAGATTACCTAGGATCATGACTCAAGTGACTAAATATTGAACTTGGGGGCAAGGAATCCAATGGTGCTTATTAGAAATCAGAATAGCTGATCAATGTTGGATTCTCAATGCACGGTCTACTGTAATGTTAGTATTGGTGGTTGTATATTAATGGACGATGTTTCCATGTTTTTTTTACAGATACTTATTAGAATTTTGTAAACTTAAAACAGGATGACAAGGCCAGTAAACAATTGACCCAAAACTGTACATACTCAGTCAGTTTGATGATCATAATAGTGGATGCATGGTATTATATCCTAGTCTAGATTCCTACCAAAGGATACTAGATAGAGGAGAAAGCCAGTTTGAATGACGTAAACTATATTGAAATTCAAAGAACTGCTGTTTCAAGAGGATGCATTTTGGCATTGCAGCTGTTACCTTGCTGTGATTAACAAGGATCACATTCAATCAACCAGAGACAGTCGTGAGCTTGCCTTATCTACTGAATCATACTGCATACATGAATCTGCTTGGTGTAGACAGAATGGACAACTATTTCCTGGCATCCATCAGACAGTGGCTAAAGGGGAAGATCCTCACTGAACTGCCTGGTGTGAAGGCTGTCTCAACAAAGTGCAGAAGAAAGCCAGCAGTTGTTCTCTCCTGCTGCATGTGGAGAAGATATATAAATAGAGAGAATCATTCTTAAAGACCATTCTTGAAGCAGCACATATAATACGCAAGACCATTGCTGACTTCAAGAAGGACGAACTATAAAATGTCATCCCAGTATCTAGCAACATCTGCTGGATCATAGCAGGTCATATGGATGAGCTGTCACTGACAGAATGGCAGTCAGAATAAGCAAAAACATCCTCAATGCATTCCAGTCTAACAGACAGGTAAAGTACAAAGCAAGCAGCAATTCACCAACCCCAAGGCAGCAACATGCCAAGGAAAAAAAATAAAGTCCAGAGGCTGACTCTGACACATGAACCAAAAGTTGATGGGTTGAATCAATACTCATTATGGTTATTGTGACTCACATGGCTGCACCTCGCTTCTAACAACAACAGTCACTGTCAAAAATTTTAGTTCTACCAGATGTTGTCCTTCACCAAACACTACGATGATGTGATTATGCTGTTTGACACCCACAAGGCTGATTCTTTGCAGTGCATCACAAGGGACAAAAGAAGACAAAGAAAGAATGCAATCCAATACCAAATCAGAGATAACACAAACATCAAGAAATTTCCAATGAGCTGCTTACTTTCCCATGACTGAAGGATGATCTAATGGAGTACCTGACATCTGATACCATTTAATTCAGTAAAAACTCCCCCAAATTTGTCATTGCCTCTGCTGCAGGACACACCGAGAGCAACAATCAATCGCACTTTAAAGGAAAGAACCATGGAGAAGCAGATATCTTGCTGATCCATCTAGCAGTTTTGGCATCATGTTGCAACCCCTCAAGTGCACAGCACACATTTTTCTCTTGGGACTCAGATGTGCAGGGTTTGGTTGTGGCAAATTATGATTTTTTGCAAGATTTCAATGGTATCTGGGATTTTGGAAGTAAAACCAATGGTATCTGGGATTTTGGAAGTAAAACCAATATGAAGAGCTGTGAGTGTAAATTGGGCCAAGGCTTTGCTGGCATTTCATGCACTGAAAGAAGCAGACAACAATGGGCATTTTTCAAGAAAAGGCGAAACAACCTGGCTGAACATCTACCAGTACAGTGATAGAGGATCTGCTATTTACATCAGCTAGGTTTGTATGCACTCCATTCTTACCCAAAAGATCCAGATCAACAAATCCTGAATTAAAATGGCATCTTTTCTACAAGCACATGGCAAAAAGTAACAAGCAGCATGTTCAAAGAGCCCATATCCAGGCCAGCATGTGGGATCAGGCAGACATCATCCAGCAAGAGTTTCTCATCCCCTCTACAGAATGGATACTACAAGAATGAGGATGGTCAGCTGGAATCAATCACAATACAGATTGCTCCACACAGAGATGCTCATACAAGTCAAAGGGGCTACTCTGTACCAAGCTATGTCATAGTAACACTGACTGCTAGAATTGTGAAGACTCCTGGGATATCACATTTGCTAGTTACAATGATGATGATAGTGAGGACAATGGAGATGTGTAGACAGGTCTATAGACTTTCAGACATGACAGTTTGATTGTATTTACATTCTAAGTATCTAATTCTGAAATATGCTCTTTTTCTGTTTTGGGATCAAGATATGAGAGGAAATGTAAATTCATAGGATCCAAAATGATTACTCTTGTATTTTTGACCATCTGTACCTGCTTATAATTAGCAATGGTGGAATCCTTAGTTGTTGGTTGAGGCACAAAAATTATGATCCTACTTATCATAAGAGTCGAAATAATGAGAAATAGATGGAAAAAAAACTTCAATTAAGCATATGGGAAATCCAAGATAGTCACCCATACATGGATCATTGATCATTTACATTTATTTGTAATAAGAACCATTAGATTCATTGCCCACAAAATGTAGATTTGCCCATTTGAATCTTGATCCTTGGTAATCTAGGAGTTTAGATATTGAAAAGCTATTATTAGAAGGTCACCAAATGTAAAAATCCAAGATGGCCATCATACTGACATTTGAGATTTGGATACAAATATTTTCTGATTTGTCATCCTATAAGGTTTTATAAAATGTATAGTTTTCATAATTCTCCCCAAATTTGAATAAAATTAGACAAGGAACCAGACTAAATTGAGAGTCAAAACAAAATAACAAATGAAATACTATACATTCCTTTCAAAAGTCTCAAAAGTTTTTGTTTTGAATACATATTTTTGGCTAGGTTGTACTTTTTATGCACATCAGCATACCAGTATGCCAGTTTTAGAGGAAACAACATTTTAATATAACGTTTTTATGCATGCCAGACATCACTATTCTTGTTCTAAAATTACTAATAAAATTGAAGCCTCTTGCCAATTAATCAAACAAGATTAAATTTGAAAATACTTGTAAAATTGGAGACTCTAATTAATTAACTAAACAAGCAAGCAAAAACCAAATGAGGGAAAAGGCTATGCGTTCTATTTTTTCTTATAGATATTTGATATGAAATATTTTTGTGTTTATTTTAAATATTGATGATGAAAAATAAGAAGTCAAATAAAATTATTGAAATGTAAAAAAAGTATTGATCTTAGATATCAGTTTTTAGATATCTAATTGATACTCATAAACAAAGAATAGATAGACCCCTGAGTAATTTGTAATAGTCAAGTAAGAGTACTTTGAGGGTGTGAATGAATAGGTAAATACCCTGTATAGATGTTGATGGATATGAACAAGCATGTTAAGAAGGTTAGTGATATTTTATTGATGCATTGTTCACCTGTTATAACATGGTTTGATGTAATGTGGAATAATTCATTATGTGATTTGAATACGGACTCCAATTTTCAAAATGTCAAATTTGGCTGTCAATAGCTGAGTACAAAAATTAGAAAGACCCCTACTTAATCCGATTACACCAACTGTAAAAAGGAAGTGAATTAGACTAAGACATATCAATAGTCAACAGATGAAACTCATCGCCCCTATCCCTTTTATCTGATGCTAAAAAGATAACCAACCTATTGTGTACCATAGATACTTGCTAAACATGAATCTAAGTTTTGTTAAAATGTAACCTTTTGGTGAGGTATGACGATCTCATTTTTAAAAAATATCTATTTTTGTCTTCCTGACAGACTAGCCCCAACCTAATGGTTTTCTCTTTATTCTTGTATGAATCATGAGGGTCGGTCTTGTATTTGTTATGACATGGACTCACTTATAATGCGGTAGAAAATTATGGACCCCAACTTCTGTGTTATAATGGGTCTACAGAGAATCAATAAATTGTTTGAAGATCTTATTATTATAGACATTCATACTTCATTCGGATGATGTGACCCATTTTTTTGTGTTACAGAAAAACAGTAAAGCTTGAAATTGTTATAAAATATTTAGTTATTTTGATAAATTTTATTTGTGTCTTCAGTCTAGTTCCAATTTGATAAAATAGAAATAACAATGACATTTTCTTTTTGATTTAAATCGTGTTTCCTTTTTTTCTTTTCCCTTCTAAAGAAGCATGACCTTGGCAGCATTAAAATTCTTATAACTTAGCAAGCAATTTTACAGTTACTGCAAAATAATCTTGACTCATTGATTTTAACTGTTTTGATTGTTACAGAATATGAAAAAAAAAAACGGTTGAATGATTGGAAATTATTGGAGAAAATGAAAGAAAATAAGCTAAGTTGAAATGATTTTAGGAATGTAAATTTGATAGTGATGATGATGATGATCAGAATGATGATTGTTTCAAGAAGTCAAATAAAATTGCTAATGAGATGAGAAGAATTGCTGTTGGATATGTCTTTCTTATTTATCAAACTCCAAGATGGGGAGTTGATCAAAATGATCAAAAAGAGAGGAAAGGATGATGTTGATCACAATGAGTAGTGAAAGAAATGATCATGTTTACAATGGAAGAAATCTCCGTATATGTCACTGTGTGTATACAGCACAATTTCCCAACATTGTATGAAGTTGACATTCAGCATATATATCAGTCAGCACACCAAGCAGTGCAGTGTTGAGTTTGAAGTTATTTTGAATCAGTGGTTCTCAAGAAATCAAATCAAAAATTAATAAAAATCTTTTTTTATATTCTATAAATTATCTCCCTTGACTTCTACTTTACAATTATCTAAATTTAGACATAAAATATCTAAATTGGCAACACTGAAGAGAAGTAATACAAAATACCTTGAAACACTGGCAAGGTGCACTGCCCTAGTAAATATAATGATGATACTGCTAAAAGTCATAATGAGAGTGGTATATATATCTGTAATCCACATATATAAAAAGCAATATGTATCCATATATATATATATATATTTATGCATAACACTTTTCAATGAATGCACTGATACTACAATCTGATCCTAAGCAGAAGTTCCGGGGTGCAACATCCTGATCCTAGGCAGAGTGCATGGATACTACACTCTGATCTTAGGCAGAAGGCAGGGGAGCAACATTTTGATCCTAGGCAGATTGCGGAGATACTCTGACCCTAAACAGAAGTGCTGATCCATACGTAAATAATCCTGTCATATTTTATGGTTACTATGCTAGTAATAAATTCAAAGATAATGATTTGGAAACAAATATAGTGGTGTGTAAGAGTATTGAGCTACCTAGCTCCAATATCAGTTTGCCCAATTCTAACTAAGAAATATTAAGTAATGAAGAAACTACTTTCAAGAATTATATCTCTGGGTATTCAGGACTATAGAACATTCTTATAGACATTGTGTAAGGGAAGAAGCAAGGGCTTAATGGAGTATGATGTTAAAAACAGGGTAGGCAAAAGTTATGAGCCATTTAACCCACTACAGTAAAATTCTTTGCATCATTGAGGCATTAATTACATTTTTGAAAATTATTGGGCTTTGGCAATTTCTATCTTCCCTAAGATGATACCATCTCACCCAAACCCTTCATAGCCTGATATCTTCTGAAACCTAGACTGGGAAAATAAAGGTATCAGAATAGACGACGAATACCATTGGCCATTTGCTGAGAACCTTCATGACCTCCATATAATGCTAAATGGATTGAATGAAGAGAGTAAGAAAACTGGTCTCCAGATAAACTTCAGTGAAACAAATGTCATGTACAATGAACATGTTGAAGACAATGACACAACAATCAAAATCAAAAATGTAGAACTGGAGAAAGTAGACCACTACATCTGCCTTGGTCAATAGATGTTCATGAAATCCTCAAAAGAAGAAGAAATCAAGCAGAGAATTACTCTAGGATGGCAAGCTTTTGGTAGAGCAAGCCCAACCTTTAAGGACAAGAAAATCTCACTAGTCCTAAAAGGAAAAAAGTGTGTACAATCAATGCATCCTTCCGATGATCACCTATGGAGCTGAAGTATTGAATCTAACCAAAAGATTGACTGAGAACCATGCTATGTGCACAAGAGAGAATCATGCTCATAACATAAAGAGATCACAAGACAGTACAATATCTTAGAGGAAAAACTGGAGTCCGAGATATCATAGAATCTGTTAGAGAATTCAGATGTAAATGGGCTGGACATGTTGTGACAACCACTGGACATCAAGACGTGTCTCCCCAGAGATCACATGCAAAACCATGGCCAATAAAATATAAGATGGCATGACAAACTAGTCAAGTTTAGAAAGTATTGGCTTCATGATGCCCATGATATAGAGGTCTGGGGAATCTTGGGAAACGTCTATGTCCAATGACAGATGCTAAAAGGCTGATGATGATATAATTGGCATGTTATAGTGTGAAGAGTGAGAGAAGCAGGAGACATAAGTAACTAAAAAAGGAGTCTACCTATGTTAGAGCCTATAACAACATTCCTCTCATAACTACACTGGATCCAGGATTAATTGCTCCTTAAGTTTACTCATATTTCTTTACTTTTGGTCAGCTTAAGCAAAGCATTTTGGACCACTTCTAAGATCAAAGGGTTTATGCCAGAAAATTAAAACCAGTGAAAGCATGTTAAAATTGATGTTAGAATTGAAAAGTTGGAAATACTATAACATGTTTTAAAACATGTTTGAAATGAAAAGTAAATTCTTTGGATTGCTGATCTGATTAGTGTCTTTTTTTGCTCTGGTTGTTACCACAATGTTTTTGCCAGTCCATCCTATGGGTGTACAATCCATATAGAAAGAAAAAGGATCCATATGGATTGTACATAAGTTAGGCTGTAGAAAGGATTGGCAGAAATATCGTTTTAACAACAAAATTAACAAAAAGATTGAGATCAGTTGTTAGAACAACTCTAGGAATGATAATGACTCATTTGAAATTTACAAAAGCTATCTGTGTTAATTATCTTTAAGAATCAAGGCAACATGCTGCTGACTCTGTTTTTCTCATGTCTTCACTATTGAAGGGGTATGGATGTTTTCTTTACACCAAATAATTTTTTTATGTCATGTTTCTTTCATTTCACTTAATTTTATCCTGAGAGAATCATTTGCTTTAAAAACTTGACTAGCTTTACATCTCTATCTGATATCTTCTGAGATATCAATGGCTGATTTAGCAAAAATGAACTTAGCACAATTTGACATAATGAATCCATTGCAAGAATGATCAGATAAAAAAAAAATATGATATATTAAATAAGAAAATTTACTCAACTTCTTAATCTGGAGGTTGGTTCAAACGGTTTAAATATTCAATGCAACCAAAACATAAAAAACATACATAAATAATATATGGTAATGAATGATATTTGTAAAATTTTGTAGGCGCAATAGATGAAGATCATGGAATTAATGTTGGTAAACCAAGTCATAGAGATACATGGAATGGAGAGAGATGAAGAAATAATGGCTTTGAGAGTGACATTTGCAAAAATGAAGATAGAATTTAGAAGTTCAATGATTCAAAATGTGAGGCCAGATTTTGATTGAAGTATAAATAAACATGTTTATGAAATTTCTGCTAAATTTACATTTATGCCAAATTATCATAAAAAATGGGAGTAAAAACACACCAAGTGGAAAAAAAACAGTTGGGAGCTGGAGACTAACTCAAGCATGAAAACCTATTCAAAAGAAAAAAGAAGCACTGCACTTGAAACTGCCCCAAATAGTCTCTGTAACTAAAACCAAGACTAATGTAATGATATATAAATTTTTAGAACAAAAAAAAGAAACTTGGAAAAATCCAATGACCGATATAATGGGATAATATCACACTAAAAAAAGAGATCATAGGTAAAAAATAAAATTAGCATTCATTTTTTGGCATCAGGTATTCAACTAATTATTAAAATATACAGTATAATATGAAGCAGCCATTTTTATCCTGATTGACTGGAAATATTTGACTGGAGAACATAGGTTTCAGTTGAATATAGAAAAGAAACTAAATATAAGATACTAAAACATCCATTATTTTAGCTATACTAGCAAATCGTTTGTAATTGAAAAGATGGTTTGGAAGAATCTGACCTGCACTAAATTTTGATTTTAATTCCAGTAACTTATCTTTAGACTTAGCAGAAATGCACACAGACAAGAAGATAATACATATGCATATAGATATAAACAGACCAAGATAGATATAAAAATTCTGGGAAATAGATATATACCAGAATGATGTAAAAAGATTCGGATAGGTAGCAACATATAGAGATAGATACTAGAATGAGATGAAAAGATTGAGATAAAAAGGTAAAAAGATATAAAAAGATTGAGATATAAATCAATGACTATAAAAAGAGTGTGACAAATATTTATGTTACAGAGGTGTAGCTGTTTTCACAACAAACTGAGTGCTAGAGTAGGATGATTGTCTTACTAATTTCCAGAGGGAAGATTCTGCCTCTCTCAGACTGAGAGAAAGGCAGTTAGAAGAAAAGAGATGAAAAAAAAAAATGTACAAAGCAAATATGTGCCGACAAAGGACGATGACTGGAGCATATGTGACTGATGAATATTTGAGAAATTTAAAAATCGTTATCACAGAAGAAATCGGTTTTAAACCATTGTAACAGGCACATTCAATCAGACTCCACAACATCCAAATTGTATAATTCCTTCAGAAATAATTTTTTCAAACATATAAAAAAATTGCTATTTGATCATTTTGTAACAATATACGGTTGGATGATTACAGGATATGCTTGAGTCTCTCACACCCTAATTAAACCAGATAAAGAGGGAGAGACCAGAAATGTCCACTAAGACTAACTTTATGATCCACAAATTTTTCATTGGCTGTTTGCTCCAGCACTACTATGTGTTTTAAAAAACAAGGGATCTCACCTCTTTGGTCCTCACAGAGAATGAACAAAACATATTTTTGTTTCAGTGAGGGTATAAGTTAAGCTCCTTCCACAGTTTCACAAGATGCATTCTTCATCCATGTAATTTTTCTTAGCTGCCCTGGCACCCCCAGAAGCTGCCTTCCAAAGACTCAATGTTGTTTTATCTGGCTAATGCAACATTTTTTTAGTTCAAGTTATCTCTTCTAAAGAACATTCATCAAAGAATTAAACCCATTTTGTCACAGACAGGGCTTCAATGATTATGTGTGTGTGTATGTGTAAAAGAGAGATTAAAATAGATCCATATATTTGGACAAATACCTGAACACACAGACACACATATGTTTTGGATTCTCTCTCTTATCTGAATATTCACTCAACACCCTTTCAGATGGAATAATCAAACTTTTTTTCTTTAGACCTTAAAGGGAAAAACTTGATATAAAATAAAGTCCTAAATGCATTTTCTCGATTCCCAATCAGCTGCACCCTAGGGGCTACAAATTTGTCTATATATAACTTGTCCCAAGGGTTAACATAGGATAGGTAGAGCTGATATCTGAGGTCCACACAGGTCAATTTTGGGTCAAAGCAACTTTTTTTATCCTAATTTGTATGCCTCTATTTAGATATTTATTTCTTCAACACTGAAACTCCCAGTGGCTCAGTAGTGAAAAGCATAGGAAATAGAATCAGTAGACCAAGTCCAAAGTCTGAAAGAGAGTTTTCTTTTTATTTTGTGTACTTTCAATCTATAAGACCATCAAACCTTCTGGAAATTTGTCATGGTAGAGCAGCCCAAAACAGAAAAGTCCCTTTCAAATTTCAAATTGGTTCTTTTCAGTTTGGCAAGGTTAAAAAAAATATAAGTGGATGTCATCACAAAATTTAAATTTCAAAATCATTTTGAAGGTTACCAAGGTGACAACAAGTCGATTTCTGGGTTTTGTTTATTTTGATTGAATTTATCAATCGATTGTCGATTTAATGAATGTTATATTTTTTGCATTGAGACTGATTAAAATGATTATTTGAAGAGTTTAAGATAATTCAAGGAAAAAATTGCCTTTTTTTCAATGTTACTCATGTTGTTTTTTCCTGTCAAGAAGTACAGTCATCGAAGGATCAGGTATCAATTATCAAGTATGAAAAAGAGAGCAAAAGCATAGAGAATCTCTCCTGCCTTTATTGCCTTAGTAGTTCAGGTGGTCTCAGAAGAAGAACTTTATGCACTGGAACTCAGGAGGCAAAAAGTCTGCTACTCTACATTCACCTCTGAAAGAAAGTTAAGCTGATTAAAAAGATAGTGTAAGTCATCATTAGAGCTTGCATCCTATTGTGGTACTGATCCATGCTCCAGTACTACCTCAGTACCCAACAGACAAAGTAACCAGCAATCAATAAACTGGTCTGTGTGCATGTTTCACCAAGGAGAAGGAAAAAGAAAAGTTCACAGGGTGGAAACTCAGGAAATATTTGTAAAATTGATCTAGTATTCCAGACTTCACCAAGTGATGAGTAAAAGACTGTCAAGAGTCAGCAACCCGATTGTGGCTGAAGGCTGCTATCACTTTGCTTTCTTGGTATCATTTGAAAGACAATCTACTTGACCAGGATCAGCCAAGGAATCACTGCAGGCAATGGAGGATGAGTATATGAAACTATGCAGAGACTGGTGTGCAGTTTTGTCTTGTTGTCATGAGTATGATATGTGACGTACATGGCAGATACAAGAGGATGAGCAATGAAATGGGCAAATTTATACCAATGAAATATCAATCCAGGAGAATAACTTTCTCCAAAGTGATTCAAGAGCTGATTGGACCAATTGTCAGTTATGTGAATCTCTAACCATGGGATCACTCCTGATGTACCTTGGTGACACATAAGATTTCTTGATCTTTAAATCACTGACCAAATCTGTAGAGCAAGGACAATTCTTGTCAGATTCTTAATCAGCTGAAAATGTAGATCTTGGAACACTTGAGTTAGCGCAAGACGACATCTTCCAAGAGATAGTATACATTACCCTCAGAGTCAGGCAGAATCAAATGTTCACTGTGATGAGAGACAGATGGCTCATGCCAAAGATTTGGCTTGGGTTGTGACATGGATGCAGGATGATGATGATGATGATGATGATGATGATGATGAATCAGTACCTACATGAGGAGAATGAGTGAAACCATCAATGTCTGACTCTCCTGTAACAACGGTGGGCATGCTGTCATTACTTCAAGCACCAGCAGATGATGATGATGATGATACAATCACCAAGTTAATCCATTACTTCATGGAAATTGGTATATGGACCAACCCCAAGTTTTGAAATAAGGGAAGACTCCATATCTGCTTTAACTTTGAAATTCATTGGGCAGCATATGGAAAAAGCAGGTCTGGATGACCTGTGGACAGAAGCAGGTGTGTTTGCCACCAACAGAATAGAGCCGATGCTGGGTAGCAAAGCTTACTATCATACTTTAAGGGGATACCAGCTGACATATGAAGTCATATAGAGGATCAAGTGGCATATGTTTGAATTATAGGTGGTTGAGAAGAGTTTCTAATAAGATGTGGAAGTGAAAGAACTTGCACAAAAATATTGCTAGGGTGTTCAAACAAAACGAGGACAGTGTAAGAGAAGACCTTCTTGTTGCAGTGGGTCAGCAGTTAAATTTCCTGAACATTGAGAAGGTACAAAGACTGATTGAAGATTTTAAGAGACGCAGCCTGACAACCAAAACTTCAGACTGTAGCCTGCATACATGGAGATTCTGCTAAACTTCATCAGGGTTGAAAGATAAGGCAATTGGGCTTTACATCTGGAGGTGTCTGCCGCAATGCTACCATGTATGATCATCATGCAAATTATGCCAAATTGAGTCCTGTATATCTTGCAGACATAAGAAGCCTTATGAAGGTTTATGCTGAATTCATGGATGGTAACTTAGTTGTGAGAAGTTCTTTGAGACTTTTCAACCAGATGCCAGAGAGGGGATGGTTGTGTGTGAGCTCCTCCACAACTATTCAATTTAATGAAATGTCTATAAAATATAATTTGCTTCCCTGTATTGTTAAATTTTAATTTTTTCTCCCCAGGCAATGCCTGGTTTCCCAACTTGTAAATACAAAAATGTGTGTATGCATGAATAGAAAGTAAAAAGAGACCAACAAATATAAAGTGAGAAAGAAAATGGCACATCCATGACTAATTGTAAGTTTATTTAAAAGTATTATCCAATTTTTATGGACCATTTATCAGCATCTCAAAGGATAATTTGCTTTCACTGCAAAATAATTACATTTCTAAACTACATAAACTATTTAGCCGCTCTTTTCAGGTGGGAGAAGACTAAGTTCTATTCTCACCTTGTACATAATTTTGCCTTTTATTATGTATTTTCCTTAAGAGGCTGTCAATTAGGTCAAGTATTCCTGATAATTTGCATCTTCTGACCTGCCTCAACCAACCTGTTCAACCTTCCTTATTATTGAAAGCTGATAGATGTCAAAAGGCTTTCGGTATTGAAAATATATGGGATTGTTTCAATTTCAATTAAATATGATGCATAGTACATGCTTGAAAGATCATTTACTTGATTAAAAGGGCATAAACTGCTGAACTGTAAATGCAATTCAAATACGTCTGTTTATGCATGTGTGAGTATATATGTGTAGACAACAAATTCATATATATATATATATATATATATATATATATATATATATATATACATATATGCACATATATGCACATATTTGCACTCATTTATGCATCTATAAAATTTATGCTGATATCTTGAGTTTATGTTTTTTGTTAATTTTCTTTTAATTTGCTAATTCCTTTCAGTTTGTTTCTACAAAATTTTGCTTGGGCACCTTCAACCACATATATGTGTATCTATATATATGTGTACATATTTGTATGGACATATACATGAATCTATTAGTATATATTTTTGTACTTTATATGGATGGTAGGGGTGGGAATGAATTTTGATCACTAAAATTTCAAAAAACTAGCATGAATGCTACCAAATATAAACTAACATTGCAATTTGAACCCTCCCATTAATAACCTATTTATAGGGGGAAGTTTTGAAGACATAACAAGGAGTGAATGTGTAAATTTTCAGCTCCCTAGCTCCATTGATGTGGCCTTTATGCATGATACGTACATACCCAGCCAACCAGCCAGATCAAATTAAAAACTGAAGAAATCTATGTTGATTTTGATAGTTTTGGTTGACGGTTTCTGATAAAAAGAATGGAATTGAAACATTTACAAGAGCAATTTTTCACTACTGCAATAGAAAACCTGATTTTTATTTTCATCTGCTGCTTGCTTCTCAACAACATCTTTGAAGTGAATCAAGCTCCATACACCAAAATGGAACTTAATTTTCCTATATCATTGATTATTAGTTGTATTACAAGTGTGGAGACAGTACGTATACATCCCAAGACTCCTGAGAACAGCAGGATATGTTTATATCTGCAAACTACAAACTTTCAACCAGAAATGGCTTTCTGCATGCTGAGCAACCAAACAGCTGCCATGAAAAGCACAGATAATAAATCATTTCTAAGATAAAAATTGATTTGCAAATGCAAATATAAAGAATACTTAATGCAAATAAAAAGAACAAAAAACCAAAATATTTCAACAGATTTTTCACTTCTGTCCACTCAACTCCTGCTATCATCATTTGAATCCATTTTTCCTGTGAAACTAGGAAGGATCTATGGCAAAATTACCTTGACCATAGTTTGGGGTATCGTTTTCTAAAATCCTAGTTTTTTTTAAATTGCGTATTTGAATCAAAGGAAACCAAAATATATCTTTCTTCTAGGATTATTTTTATGAATAACTTCATGAAGGTGAATCTACATGGAATTCTGTTCATATCTTTTTATGGGAATCATGACGGATAAATGGTTTGTAGTATCAACCACGATATATGATAATTACGAAAGTACATCAGGAAATACACAGCCTAATGATGAAAGAATTTTTTTTTTTAACCATAAATATCTATTTTTTGACATGATATCATTCCTTGTCAATGCACTTAATTTACTGGTGAATATCAATCATAAATAAAATTTCAGATTTCAGATGCAGACAAGCAAGCAGGCCTTCATCACTTGTAAGATTTGTAAAATACAATTTTCTGGCCTGTATTTCCCCCCATTTGGCCCTGTAGAAAGTAAAGCTTCGTAAATATCAATATCAATATGATTGGACCTGCTTTTTAGTTGTATATTTCCAACCTTCACCAGTGGTCTATACACAGGTAAAAAAACATTTCTTCTAGCCATAATAAGGAGTGAATTTTTTAATTTTTAACCAACTAGCTCCATTAGTTTGGCCTGTATAGGTGATACACACATAGATAGCTAGTCAGTCAGATCAACTTGTGAACTGAAGAAACCTATGTTGACAGTTTTCATTGACAAGTTCTAATTTCTCTCTATCTGCCTAAAATCATTGTTGCGTGGGTATGTATTTGTGTATCTGTGTGTGCGTGTGTGTGTGTGTGCGTGCATGTATGTGTGTCTTCTCTTTTCACTCATCTGTTTCAGTGCTCTTGGTCACATTTTTTGGCATATTACTTTGAAAATTTACTTGTGTAGTCCAGTAGCCACCTATTAAAAAAGGTTTGGGTTTTTTTGTGTTTTGTACTTATTTTCACAAGGTGCTTGATTCACAATAATAATCCATTCTAAGATGGACACATTCATATTGACACAGCTTGGTTGGGGTGAGAGAGAAAGAGAGAGAAATGGTCCAATTTTTAGTTATCTAAAAAAAAGAATTACACCCTTTTTTTGTCCAACTAGTTATGTAATACTCTTTATCCATATGAAACTGACAACTCCAGTTGGTTGCATGTCAGCATTTTTGATCTTGCCAAGCCATGTAGAGCTCTATGTAAATTGTATAACTGTCCGAAGAGTCAGGTAGAGTAGGTGGGTTAGTAAAGTCTAGGGTGACACACAAGTGTACAGAGGGGGGATATCCCCAAAATGATGCAACTATGCTGTGGCTATTCATTTTTAGACCGAAATGGCAATATCCTTATCTAAGTAGTTGGCTATGCTTTGCTTTAGGCAGATTGAAGATACCATTCACAAGCCATTTTAAGTGAGTTTTATATTTGCTTCACAGTTGTGATCTTTTGCCAGACAATGCTAAACTTGGTAAACACCTACCTAAAGTTAACCAAATGCATTTATTTTGACACATTTTAAGAATCAACAATTGAATGCCCAATTTATGAACTGTACAATGATACACATAATAGCCTCATTCTGTCAGTAACACTTCCCTTCATTTCTGACCACTCACAATCTTTTTCTTCCTAAATTTTCATGCTCAGCATACAAATTGAGTTCCAAAACGTGCTCAAACAAGTTTCGAGTCACATATTGCAAAATTCAATGAATATTCATCAAACTTTTTTCCCTGTTGCCAGAAATATCTAGTTTGTTAGTGCAGAAAATGACTCAAACTAACCAGAGGAGTGGTTGAACAGAGGTGGATTCATTGGATAATAATATCAGAAGCTAAAACTTTGCCTATGTACACCAAGTTTAAATACTGAGATAAAATACAACTGTGATTATGGTTTCATTTTGTTTTTTCACTATCTGTAAGAATTTGCAGTGTCCCTATTTATAATCATTGAAGTGAATATTGGGCATATTAGTCTAATAAACCCAACTCTTGATATCAAGGATTATATAAACATTTAGCTAAAAATGTATTACTAAGTGAGGCATTTTCTAGTTTAAGGTTATAGTTTTTACCTCTGCCATATGTTTGTTCACTCAATATTTCCAAAAGTTCTGAATAACTTTTGATGACATTTTATGGACAAGTGGTCTTTGGGCTGAGGAAGAATTTATAAAAAATTTGGATTGGATCCAGGAAATTTTTTGATTGATAAAAATTTGAGGATCGGATCAACATAATTCTCTTTTGTGTTTTCATGTAGCCCTGTATCTGATTAAGCTAAAAACATTCATGTACATAATATATAGAATATATTTGAAATAGTATAAGTATTTTTAAAAATTTGCATTCTCAGTATCGTTGATTTTTGACTACTACGCATTTAACTTAAACTTTAATCTTTTAGCTGTTTTTTTTTTTTTTTCATTTCTGCACTGGCTAGGCTGGCTCTTGGCGGCTAGGCTGGCTCTTTCTATCTAGAAGATTGATATAACTCAACATTTCTGCTCCACACTACATTTCCCCCATTTGAATTTGGGCCATCCTAAAGTAGGCTAAGTAAATGCCAAGAAGTGATTAGAGTAGAAAAATAGGTAGCTTCCAAGATTTAAAGAATGATAAGACAGTTCAGTAATCTTTGATATTGTTCGTCAGATAAGACAGAAAATCTAGACACTTCTATGAATACAATATTAAAAAATCATTAACATTATCCTTTGTAAGAATTGAGTCAAGTTAAAAATGGCAAATAGATTCTTGAATAATAATATACCAGTCAAATTAGCACTTAAAATTAAAAATCAATTTAATTTTGACAATAAAACTGAAAATAAATGATAAGCATCTGAAACACTTTGACAAAATGAAAGCTTTTAAAGAATTTCAAGTTCTAAAAAGATATGTAGATAATAAAAAAAAATCAACTCTTATAATTTATTTCAATAGCAGTTCTATTAAAATACAATCAAAATAGATTAGTTGTAAAAAGCATTAATAGTATCAATAGCCTCCAAAAGAATTCTGATGAAGTGTAACCAAGCATGAGAATGCTTTTAGAATCTCAGCAAATCTTCTAGAGTGAAACACAAAAATGAAAAGAAAGAAGAAAACATGGAGGAATACACACACGTGTGTTTGCGTGTTGCGTTGTAGACACATCATTGGTTTGTTCCCAAAGTGAAATTGGAGAAATATCATTGAATATTGATTAAAGATTTGGAGTTAAGCAAAGAGAGGAAGAAGCCTTTCCTGTGACAGTAAAACAGCTTAAGGAACAAAATAAAAATTTGTAAAATGAACTATTGAAACAGATTTGAACAAACAACAAAAGAAGCGATGTAGTTGTACATCTAATTGCATTTCATGCTTACTTTTCTATTTTAGTCTTTTTTGTTTCCACTTTTGAAATAAAATAAATAATGTTTTAAATATTGATTAAAGATTTAAGTCAAATAATGACGCAATACAGACTGAGTGTCTTTGATTGCCAAGAAAAGGAACACGGTAGAAAAAATAGTACAAAATGTCAACTTAAAGAAAAAACTCGTTTCATAAACTGATCTGTGTCTAGAGATATCAATAGTTTAAGATCTCTCTTGTTTAAGGTTCTAGGAATAACCCAGTTTTGATAATGAACACGTGCACAAAACGTACTGAACCACGTGCTGACACCAGTTCAATAATGACACGCTTGCTACACATTATTGGTAATATCCAATGATGCATTTCAATTTGATCAATCATTACAGAGCAGAAAAAGGAAATGGGGATTTTTCTTTTTTTTTCTTCGTAGTTTAAAGAATCTTGTCATTGCCAATGGCTGTTCGAATTTTCATCGAGAAAACGGATGTTTAGAAAAGAATTGCTAGGTTATAGCCTGAAATGTTTCATATTAGAAAGAGTAAAAAAACAACTTTGTCAGTAAAAGTAGTTTCAAATGTTTCTAATTTATCATTTTCTTCATCCAAAGCATCCTCATTTTACACCTTTTCAAAATGTTTTGATGACATCAATACTATTTTCAATGCAACATAAGAATATTACCAATTTATCTTTATACCAAAAGTCAATAACAATTTTGTAAATCATAGAAATCAAAGAGATTTTCCAATATTTTTAACCATATATGTTTTCAAATATATAACGGTTTATTGGGAACCTTGCTATATAGGTAATGGTTAGCAAGCTAGTTGGCCAACTATTGAGTGGCAATAATTGAGAAGGGACAGTTAACCGTGAGGCAATTGAGCAGAGGACACTTTCAATTACATAATGATAAGGTAAAAAAAATGGTATAAAACAGTTATTTTTTTACAATAAAAAAAATGAATAAATATGAAATTTCATGATTGTACTAAGTTGTAATAAAACTCACATCCCTGTTTACTACTGTGAATCAAGTTTTATGATTCAATTTGAAAATGAAATTTTTGAAAAAAATTCACAGATAAAGTTAACAGGAAAAGTGTTGAAATATTCATTCCTATCAATCTTTTGAAAATTAACTGGATATTTGAATGAGTAAAAGATTCGAAGAAACTGTGTATCAAACAATTTGAAGAATCCATTTAAAGGCTTTGAAGAATCCAAGTATTTATTTTATGAAAAATAAATGAGTGTTTCCAAAAAAAAAATTCCTTACATGCATATTCATGAGAATATGACCATTAAATAATTTCAATGGTTGATTTAAAATTCAAATGCAATGTTGATATTAAGATATACATAGTAAAGTAATAAAATTAGTTTGGTTCTAATTCATTCATTTAATACAACATTTTTTGTGTGTTTTTTTGAACAGATTAAAAACATTTAAATGCCAATAATAAGTCTAATGTAATGTAAACAAAAAAGATCTACACAAAGGAATAGGATAAGATGGCATTCGTACATAGGATCTTTCTGATCTGGGGATGGGTGTCCATTACTGCTTATATTAGAGAGGTTTCAGCCAATCACCAAGAAGTAGCCCTTATTACTTAACAACGACCCCAGTTCACAAGCTGCCCTTAAAACTGAGCGACAGAAGTACACAACATGTATGATTAATTAATTTACAAAAACACTATTTTATACCTCTTTTTTACTTCATCATTGTTGTCTTGGCTCATGCTCGATTGTCCTCGCATTCAATTATCTCATGCTCACTTGTCCCTACATTTGATTGTTGCTTTTCAATAGTCAATACTTGCCCAACATAGCACTATGTAATGAGTTTGATCCTCTCGTAGTGGCCTTGTGCCAAACTATGTTGAGTAAATAGCTTTATAATAGTTTGTGTGGCTTTTTGATTTTTACTTTTCATGTTAAATGATCTTATTGTCAAAAGCATAGCTTTACAAACTTTTTGTATTGGTGACATAATTTTGAAAAAAAATTATTTAGTAACACATTAATCAAGTTTTACTAACCAAGCCAAATATATAATTCCATCTCAGCACTTGAAATGATACTAGAAAAGTATCTTTTGAAAGATACATAAAATTATACTCAATTTCCTGGCACACCTACAGTTAGGAATGTTGTGACACACAATTTGGAAAGCTCCAGTCTAAAGGCTTCTAAATAATATTGATTTTCAAAAAATCCTATTATTGTGAAATTCCTACATTCACTTAAAAGTTCTCAGCAGTAGTAGAGTGTCTATTAGAGTTGTGCCTGATTTGGTCTTTTCTTATTTCTTGTTATCCAGTTGATACGTGTACTAAAGCCCATATGAGCAACCACAGACCTGTGGACAAAGTTTTTGTGGCCCACGACCAATCTAGGCATTTATCTAAAATCTTATACAATTTTTCTCAGAAATTCAATTTTATGATTTATATTGTAAAATCAGTATTGTTTTGGCTTCACAAATCAATAATATAATGATGGTAATTAATTCATGTCTGAATTCATGTTTGTTTAAAATAGAAATTAAGTATGCTTTATGTAAGTGAAATAATTTTCTACGTGAACGTGTGGCCCGAATAAAGATGAAAAATATCTTGTATGGTTCGCTGGATCAAAAAGTTATTTCTAATGCATAAGAGGAAATCGTCCGCAGTTTTGAGATGAAATATTTTCATTAATCTACACATTTTTTCACTGATACTTCATCTACTTGTCTTTGTTGTTGCTTCTAATTGTGACTCTTTTAGCAAGTATATTCTTTAATCTTCAAGTCAAAGAGTAGAATTCAGAACAAAGAAAATTAACCAAAAAAAACTATGTCATGCAAAATGTTTGTATCCTTTGGCCCCAACAATCACTGACAGCCAGAGTACACCTACTGCCTTTTTTTTACCCTACTGCACACCACTTTTTGTTGACATCCAAATAGTAGTAGTACTATAAAAGAGGTCAACAAAAATGTCAGGCTGATTCTTTGATGAGAATAGACAAATCTCTTCTTTTGTCTTTTTTCATGTTAACATTACTGATATGAGAACTTGACATCCAGTCCTGTTGCTCTATAATGTTCTTGCTGAACAGATTGAGAAGGAAAAGAAAAAAAATACTGACCAGCTTCTGAAGACCCCTGAATACATATAAGGAATACCGAAGAATACATTGGCCAAAATATTATGTGAAAAACAACTAAGATGAAGGTAAGAGTAGAAGAAATATGCAAAATAAGCAATTATTTTTTAGCAAAGCTTTATTATCCTGCTTTAAATGATATATTAATTAATAGATTGGTTGAAAAATTCAGAATCATAAAGAAAATTTGAGATTAATTCCCATGTAAATGATAAGATGAAATTTTTTTGGCCTTTACACAAGAAAACAGTTATCATTTTTTTTATCAATTAGTTATTCTAATATGAACATTCCTCATCATCATAATCATTATTCTGTTGGAATTTATCTAATTTTCATTGGGGTTTATGTTTGCAGATATTCATGCAAACATCTCTGTGCATGAATATTTGAGAAATTCATATTCCACATGAATGACTATTTGTGTGCTCATGTCTATATATTAAACTTTCTCTAATTAAAAATTGTGTCTGTGTGTCTGCAGGCTATGTCATATCTTCCATACACTTTTTAGCTGATCAGGACAATATTGTCTAACTGATGAAACCACCCAATGATAAAACTCTGATCTAAGAAAAGTCATCAAAATAATGTTGAGACACTGAGAAACAAAGCAAAAACAATGAGGGTAATCTATTAGTAAAAAATAATCAATATTAGCAACAACCCATCAGAATATTTCTGGAAAAACAGTTCTACATATTTAACAAGTCCTTTAGGCTTGGTGTGATGGAAAGGGTCCAAATAAAGTTGAAGTCATAGCTCTGCTGATGAATGCTTGTTCTGCAAATAGTTACAGCTGAATGAAAACGACTGGTGCAATTTTCTAAGAGTGGTATTTATTCTTAAGATCATCACTTCTATCCCACTACTACTTCGATTAGTTAATATCCTTCTAAGATACAAGAAAATTTTCTCTGCTGGTGTATGGGTATTAAGAAGTGTACAAGCAGAATACTTGTAGTGTATATGAAATCAAAAATATCTTGAAAGGTTTAATGAGAACGAAATCATAACAGATTTTTTACCATGTGAACTATGACACCTACCTAAGAGATAATTTTGATCTCAGAAAAAACATCCAAGAATCTGTAATTAATTTCTGTGCATAATCACTACTTTTATCTTCAGGGTATTTCACCTCTTGTAAATTTTTCAGAAAGACCGATTGGTGAGAGTGCACAAGAACAAAAATATTGCATAATTGATTTTCTTAGATTAAAAGCAAAGTTTGGCTTTAATGAAATAAGAGAGTGTCATTTGCTTGAAAGCAAAATAGGACAATTTTTTTCTTCTTGACAGGGAATACTAGATTTAAGAGAAGGAATTTTTTAAAGGCAAAATATCAAGTATAACTGCTAAGTGATTAAACAATCAAAGAACCAAGTTGAATAAAATCTTGAAGTTTCTTGCTATAATTTAAAAATGATTAAGCAAGAGAAAAAAAGCAAATGTCATGGCTCTGCTGGCACTTAAATATTCTTTGACAAGTCATATTTATACAAGCATGGTTGTTTTGCATTCCTATATGTGAGCCTTGATGTGCAGTATCAATTTTTCATGGCTGATGCCCACAGATGATTGTCATTTCATTGATTTTGATAATATCTCTGTCTCTCTGTCTCTCTGTCTCTCTCTCTGTCTCTCAAGAACATAATAAATTTGAAATAATTATTATTTTTTTCATGGAATTTTTTCACATAATATATGAAAGATTAAATTAGATTTTGAATGATGTAAATATTGATAGTGATAATTCAATACATTTATCTTTAGATGAAATTTTTCATAAACATCATTGTCACTTAGTTTGTGGACACTGCTCAAAATTAACTTTTACACTTTGTTTATGATAATAAAGTGAAATGAATTACAATGTTTTTCTATTAGAATTTAGGAAGTTATAATGAAAAAAAATGTAGTTTGTCATCAGAAGCTAAGGCAAAAATTGTACACCTGAATAAATTTAAGCATTCTTACAGGGCAACAACTTCTGAAGATGGACATCTAAAAAGTTCTGCTAACAGTGCCATTAAGATCTACAACACAATTGGTAGCCAGAAAAACCACCATGCAAATAGATGGATACGTTCACTGCCTTTTGATGAGAAATAAAAAAAATGATCACCATTGATATAAGAAATGACATAAGCCAAAAACAGATTTTGAAAATAAGTGTGCACACAAAAAAATCACCTAGATTAATTTTTGCTCATGGAGCATGTGGCCAATATTCCCTCTAATTTTTTCATAGCCAGCATAAGACTAAAGAGCCTGTGAGCTACTGAAAAAGCGGAGTATGCAGAAAATATTCTTGCTTTTAAGATGATCATTTTTCTCTTAAGCTTATAAAACAAAGGTCACTTACTTATAGCAAGAAGGCTATAATAAAAAGAATGATTTATTTTGTGTATTGATTTTTCTTTATTATTTACTCATTATTATTTGATCTGAATTTCTCCTTTATTTATGCATCAATTTGTATTGATTATAATCTCTTGATAAACCTGCAATTAAATAATGCTACTTAAAGCAAGAGCAATATGATCATCGCTTTTTAGGCCACATAGTTTTATTATTGAACCCTTTTTTTCTTCATCTGACTATTTCAGAATTTGTGCATAGCATTAAAAGATGCAACTCAAACGGATGTTTCCTGCATCCAATTCACAAAAGAACGTAAGGAATGGGGGTTAGAACAGTGATCTTAAGTGTTATAGAGTGATGAATTGAATTTCAACATCTTTGGGTCTGATGGAAGAAATTACATTGGAAGAAAGGTAGGTGAAGAGTACCAACCACACTGCATTTGACCAACAATTAAACATGGAGGAGGGATTGTCATGGCATGGGGTTATATGTTTGGGAATGGTATCAGTTTGTTGAATTGAATTAAGGAAATTATGTTTAGTAAGTCTTATCAAGAAATTTGGGATAAGGTTATATTGCCATATGCCCAAAATCATTAGGGTCAGTTGTGGGTTTTCCAGCCTGATAATAACCTGAAACAATCTGCCGGACTAGTCAGAGTCTACACTGAAGATAATACTGTGATAGCCAGCCCAATTGCTGAAAATCAACTCCATTGAGATGTAATGGCAAAAAGTTGAAAATAACTGACACAATTAGCCCACAAATGCCAATGATCTCAATAATAATATAGTAGAACATAGAGAAAAAACGCCTCCTGTACCTGGTTTAGATGGTATGTAAATTGAATAAGCTGAAATAATATCAATTTTTACACTCATCATGTTCCTAAATTAAGCTACACTACTATATGTGTGTGCTTGCATAGATACAATGTATGAACAAACTGAGATAGATAGATGAATATGAACAAACTGAGATATTCAAACTGCATACATCTAACAGATTTTACAAGTAAATTGACGTGGTAATCGATTGTTGGAAGAATATGTTGCACCAATCACCTGAGTTGAACTATTTGAATTAACTATCAACATTTAGAAATTTGAAACCTTTGCTTTACTAGCCCTCAAACAGTGACTACAGACACTGAATGCAAATAATCAATAGATAGATTGAAGCAGACTGGAATAAAGAAAGAGAAAAAATGCACAATAAGATACGAAAAACAGTTCATGTTCTACAAGAGATAAAAACAATCCATAAAATGCTCCAGGGAGATGACTAATTGAATTTTTACTTCTAAGCAAAGGAATTTAATTATTCTAATTTTTTGATTTACATTAAATTCATTTTCTGTAGCAGGCACAAATAAACTGTAAATGATTATTGAGCATTGAGATATTCATGGATATTAGTTAAACCTAAAATTTGAACAGTTCTAATTAATCTCTCAATATAAACCATCATATAACTAATGTCTTTCAATAGCATGCCATGTTTGGAGTGATCAGTTATAAAATTGGAAATAGGGATGATCAATAAATAAATTACTTCTCTCATGTTTTATTGGATCCCTAAAAAGTCCAAATTTTCAAAAACAAGCATTAACTCTGCTGGACATAAACTCAGGTACTAATTCAACATGAAATTACGAAATTAAACCAAACACTAAAAACCTATTTTGGAGGAGAATTTTCAAGAAAAGAAAAAGTGTTTTTTCAGGACATCATCATCAGTTTTTTAACGTCCCTCGTTGGACATAGACCTTCCCCAGGATTCGCCACAATTCTCTATCATGGGCATTGCGGAGCCAGTATTTCCTGAATCTGTCTAGTTCATCTCTCCATCTTGTGTTCTGTCGGCCTCGGTTTCTTATGTGATTTCTGGGGATCCATGTTCTGAGACGTGAATAGGGAATAAATGTTTAGATTTTCAGCTTTCTGGCTCCATTAGTGTGGCCTGCATACGTGTTATATACAAATATACATACATAGCCAGCCAGTTAGACACACTTAAAAACTGAAGAAACTTGTGTTGACTATGTTTTTTGATGATTTCTAACATCAAAAACTTTTATTGATCTTATTTCTGGATTGACATTTTTTATCACTACATTGACACATGTCCATAAGAAATTGTATTTTGTAATCATATTGCATATATTGGGACATGAATGTCCTGAGATATTACAAAAAAAAAATCATTTACTTCTATGATATATTTGTTATTGTGGTCATATTTTCTTGAACTAAATTCATTTGAACATGGGTGCAACATGGAGATTTTTCAAGAAATTTCTTTATCCAAAAATAGCTTCAAAAAGTCTGCACTCTCTTCTATCTTAAAGATTAAATTCTGTCTCTATTCTATTTCTCTTGATTCTTTAACCTCCATGGGTCAAAATTGATCAAGTATTTTGTTTGAAAAAACAAATTTTACCAATTATTCCAACTGTAACATGTATTCACATGCATGTGGTTAATTTTGTCACTTGCAAAACTAACCATACACAAGTCTCACTTATAGTCAGCTCCTGTTCCTTGAGACAAAACTCTCAGAATATTGGAAAACATCTGCCTCAACAAGTTAGGGACAGTAACATCAAAGAGCTTAATGGAAGAAGTACCCTGAATAAAACCCTTAGATTTACCTTTGAGTATTCTATAAACTGATTGTCAGCGTCTTGTATATCCTGGTTGTTGTTTTGTTGTCCGTGTCTTGAAGAGTAAAGTTCTTGGTAGAATTCTTGGGCACGTTTGACAATTCTATCTTTGTTATGTCTCTGTTTTTTCTAGTTATTTGTTTCCGTTCTATACTGAGAGCTTTGTTTATTGCTTTAAAGCCCTGACATTTTTCAAGAGTGGTTTCGATGATTGCTGTCGTATACCTTCTTTTGTCTTCTCTTAGTTTCTTTCTGATTGTTTCGTTTAGTTCAGTCTCCTCTATTTTTTCCTTTGTTGTTGGTGGTTTGAGGTTTCTGTGTTTCTCAAATTAGTTTCCTGGTTTCATCTGAGATTTTACTAAGGGTCTGTGTGTTTCTTGGTTTGAGCATAGAGGCAGCTTCTATTAGAGAGGTTGTTATTTTGCTGTGGGGTTCGTTGATGTTGGTGTTGCTTTCATCGGTAAATATTTTGAATCTGTTCTTCAATTCTAGCTTGAAGGGTACTTTGGTACATTCAGTGATTGCTGTTTGGTGTGGAACATTTTTCTATATTCTTTATTGGTGTTTACCTGCATCTTACATCTTACCATACTAAGGTCACTCCCTATGTTTACTTGGTTTAGAACTTGAATATCTTTGATGGTGTCACTTCTGTCCGATAGGATGTACAAGACACAGGCAACAAAACAATGACCAGGATACGCAAGCCACTGACAATCAGTTTGAGGACTTCCCAGAACTTACTCCATGGGAGGTTAAACAAGCCATCAAACAAACAAAAAAAGGAAAAGCCCCTTGACCAGATAACATCACCATCGATTTACTCAAAAATGCTGGTAAGATTGTCAACAAAAAACTAGCCATTTCATTCAACTTATGTCTAAAATAAAGTAAAGTCCCAAAAGACGGAAACACAGCAATCGTAATGCTTCTATATAAAAAAGGAAATCCCAAAGACCTCAACAACTACAGGCTTATTTGCCTACTAAACTTCTTTTATAAACTTTTCACAAAAATCATCACTAACCAGATCACTAAAACACTAGATGAAAACCAACAGGCTGGATTTAGAAGAAACTATTTGACCATGGACCATCTCCATTCAATAAATCAGCGGAAAAAGAAAGCAGCAGAATATGAAATGCCACTCGCTGTAGCAATTATAGATTTCAAGAAGGCATTTGACTCTGTAGAAATTCCCATGGTCATGAAGGCCATCACTCACTGTAGACCCTGTATACGTTGAAGTACTACAACATATATACAATCACAGCAGCTCCTTCATCAGGCTACATAAGGACTCTGAACCCTTCCAGCTCTGAAAAGGAGTAAGACAAGGTGAAACCAGTTCACTCAAACTCTTCACAGCCTGCCTTGAGATGATATTCCGAAACCTGGAATGGGAGAATAGAGGAATCAAAATAGACAGCAAATATCTAAGCAACCTAGGATTTGCCGACAACATCATCCTTTTCACAGAGAACCTTCATAACCTCCAACTAATGCCAGATGAACTAGATGAAGAAAGCTAAAAAGTTGGCCCACACATGAACTTCAGTAAAACGAAAAACATGTGCAACGATCACATTGAGTATAAGGACATAAAAGTCAACATCGAAGATGCAAAACTGGGGAAAGTAGACCACTACATCTACCTAGGACAACGAATCTCTATGAAACCCACAAAAGAGGAAGAAATCAAGCAAAGAATCACCCTAGGATGACAAGCACTCGGCAGAGCAAGCTCAACCTTAAAAAACAAGTTGATCCAAATAATCCTAAAAAGAAGAGTACGAAACTAATGCATCCTCCCTATAGTCACTTATGGAGCTGAAATATAGAACCTAACCAAGAGACAGACTTGCAAACTGAGAAGCATGCAACACGCACATGAGAGAATCATGCTCAACCTCACATGGAGAGATCACAAGACAGCACAGTTTATCAGGAAGAAAACAGAAGTCAGAAACATCATAGAATCTATCAGAAAACTCAAATGATGATGGGCAGGCCATTTTGCAAGAATGACAGACAACCGATGGACATCACGACTCACAACATGGATCCCCAGAGATCACATGCATAACCGAGGCCGATAAAATACAATGTTGAGGGATGAACTAGACAAATATAGAAAATACTGGCTCTGCAATGCCCATGATAGGGAAGTGGGGCAAATCCTCGGGAAGGTCTATTTCCAACGATGGACTTTAAAAGACTGATGATGATGATGATGATGATGATGATGACAACGACGACAGTATTAACAAAAGCAGACTGTTCAAAGCCAACAAAGTAGTTTACAGTATTTTTGACATTTGTTTCTGACATATAATTTCATCTAAATTTCAATATTTCACCCCAAATTACAAATGCATTTCTATAGTAAAATTAGTTGTAATACATTTTATGTTTGAAAAGCCCTAATCTTAACATTTTTCTGATTTCTTCCAGATTTTCAATGCATTTCTATAGTAAACTCATTAGCAATGCATTTACTTTATAGAATTCCCCTCACTTATGACTCATAAAAGGGAAAAAAAATGTTTGCCTAAACTTTTGACATAAACTCATAACAAAAAGAGTCATCAGAATATGAGGCAAGGTAAAAAAAAAAACACCTTTTTTTTTCCCCAAATTTGGGTCTGAAAGAAAGTGATTTGGTTCCCATAGACCTTGCAATGATCATTGCAGGTAAGAAAAAGTAGTTTGAAACTAGAAGAACTCTACTACACAGTCTCTGCCAAACTCTCAGCAACATCTTTTGATAGAAAAGTAAGGTGGTTGTAAATAAGCCATAGTCAAAAAATAAACACATTCGAATGAGCGTGTTTTTTGCAAAAGCGTACATCAATGACTAAGAATGCATGTTACTGAAGGTATTGTGGTCAGATGAAACCAAAGAATTATTTGGCCCGAATTCACAATGCTCTATGTGACGGAAAATTGGCACATCTAGTAAACACCATCAAGCATGGGGGGCAGGAGGGATCTATGATGCTTTGAGAGTATTTCTCTGTGTTTGGGCCAGGAGAGCTTGTCACCTTAAATGTAACAATGGACTGTGTCATGTACTGCCAAATATTTGGAGAAAATTTCTTGAAATCAGCCAGGAAACTTTACTTGGTTTATAAATCCATTGTCTGATGAGATAATGATTCAAAACTTATCATAGACTAAATTTAAAACTTGCTTTTGTCTATATTCCCCTATCAATTCATGTAAATTGGGGAGAAAAATGCTGAATTTTGTTACTTGTACTGGTAGAAAATTGACTGAATTTGAGATTCCCTCTGAAAATCCTTGTATTCATCTTTTCTATAGTTCTCCTTGCTTTTGAAATATTTTGGAGAAAAACTGTCATATGCAGGGAGAGTGGTGGATTTGGTCGAGTTTGGTGCACTCTAAAAATTTCAACAAATCTATCCTACCCTCTCAAATTACAAAAAAATTTACTTTTTCTTTAAATTTCAACTATTTAAACAAAAAATTGATGTTTAGGGAGATTTAGTTAACTAGGCTCAGCACACACAAATATTTTTGACTGGATCTACTGTGCCTTACAAATTACAAAATCTCACTTATTTTGTCTTAAAGTTTCCCTAATTTCATCAACAAATGGTAATAAGCTGGTCATGTTGAATGGCAGACAACCAATTGACACCACGATTTACACCGTAGATCACCAGAGATCACTGGTGAAACCCTGGCTGGTATATTATAAGATGGCGTGACAAACTAGACAAGTTCAGAAAGTATTGGCTCTGCAGTTTTCATGATAGAGAGATCTGGTAAATCCTGGGGAAGGTCTATGTCTAATGACAGTCACTAAAAGGATGCCTGAGTTCTCACTAACCTTCTTTTATGTCTATCAAATATCATGGCATGTCAGTGACAAAACATTTAAGATATCAGGCAATGGGATAGAGAGCAGGGAGAAGAGGATTCATGCCTTTCTTAAGAGAGTATGAAAAACATTAGGAGCTTCAGCTGAAATTTGGACTTGGTCAGCCAATTCTGTTTTCTGTTCTGGTAATTGTTATGCTACCTCAATCCTCTACATACATACATACATACATACATACATACATACATATATATATATATATATATATATATATATATATATATATATATATATATATATATATAAATATATATATATATATCATCAACAGCTGATATAAGTCCACTGCTGGACAAAGGCCTTTCTTATCTCCTTCCATAATGAGCATGATTGCTCTAATCTGTCATGCCTTGCTGGCATATTGATAAATAAATAGATAGATAGATGGAGAAAAAGAGAGATCCTGTAGAAATCAAAGTTAACTTTTGTAATGGCTGTAATCCAAGAATTGAGTACAATTTTGGCATGAAAACAAGATCTGAATTTTCTTTATTGGAATATTTCATCTATGTAGGTAAGGATGGGCAGGCTAAAATGTTGTATTGTTACTGACATTTAAATCTGTTTGAAGTTTGCTCAAGTGAGAGCTACGAGTAAATTGAAGGCAATTTTTTTTATTAGGGCTGAAAGTTTTTGTTGGACTATAATATAAAGAAACACTTACTGACCACAACTAAATCGCATTACTTACTGGTCAAACAGAAAGTAAATATGAATACCAATAATAGGCAAGTAAATAGGAGGCTACGCCTTACCTGTTTGCATTGAATATAGGCTAATAAATGCATGGAGATCATAGATATTTATCTAATAAAGACATCTTTGGCACAAGGTACCATTTCAGAAATACTCTGTGAGGTTTGAACACTCTAGCAATGGCTTGTAACACTAGTACATTTACCACAGCTATAGGTACCAAGCAAGAGTCAGAGTTATCTACTTGGAAAGAAGAAAGATCTACATTTGCAAAATGCAATCCATATAAGTCACCAAGTATCTTTTATATAGATATTTATAATTTTAACTAATCCAATAGATTGATATGAACCAACTAAGGTGGTTAGATATAGAGATATGAATAAAGGATGATGAACTGAGATATATAAATAGACCTGAACAAACTAAGATGAATATTGACCGGTAGATATATTAAAAGATAGATATAAACAGATATATGTCCAAATATATAAGTATTAGTAAGGAACAATTGATGAATGATTTACTACAACATCTTGAATAATTTTTAATTAGTGAGGGTTTTGATGTGGTACATTAATGAACTGCTGTACAAATTGATTTAAGTAGGAGTAAACTGAAATAAAAACAGTAAATTATAATAAGACCTTAAACAGTACAAGTTTTGAGCAGCATGGAAAATTTTGGTTTGAATTAACTGTGCTAATCAAAGTATATCTGTATCTTCCAATGTGTCATTTATCAATCTAGTATTACTGATATACGGAGTATGGACAATTATATACATAATGGAGCTAAATTAACTCCATCTTCCAAAACGTAGACTGGGAAAATAAAGGAGTTGATGGAGAATACCTAAGTAACCTCAAATAGATGGAGAATACCTAAATAACCTCAAATTTGATGAAGATATCATCCTTTTTCCAAAAAAACTGTCATGATCTCCAAACGATACTAGATGAAGTGAATAAAGAGAGCAAGAAAGTTAGTCTTCATATCAACTTCAGTAAAACAAATGTCATGTACAGCAAACACGTTGAGGACAGAGACACAGAAATCCAGATTGAAAACACAGACCTGAAAAAGGTAGACCATTACATCTACCTTGGACAACAAATCTCCATGAAATCCCTGAAAGAAGATGAAATCAAGCAAAAAATCACTCTAGGATGGCAAGTTCTTGGTAGAGTAAGATCATCCTTTAAGAACAAGAAAATCCCATTTGTAATAAAAAGATGGGTCTTTAACCAATGCATCCTCCTGATAGTCACCAATGTAGCTGACATATGGAAACTAACATAAAGATTGCCCCTCAAACTGAGAGCCATGCAATATGTATATGAGAGAATCATGCTCAACACCACATGGAGAGATTACAAAACAGCTCAGCATATTTGAGAAAAAACAGGAGTCAGGGATATCGTAGAATCTATTAGAAAACTTAAATGGCAATGGGATGGTCATATTGCAAGAATGGAGGATATTTGATAGACATCACAATTCACAACATGAATCACCAGAGATCATTGGTGAAACTGTGGCTGATAAAATATAAGATAACATGACAAACTAGACAAATTTAGAAAGTATTGATAGAGAGGCCTGGTGAATCCTGGGGAAGGTCTATGTTCAACAATGCAAGCTGAAAAGCTGATAATGGAACTTCATGACTTTGATGGAAATATTTCAAATTTTCTCTCTCCTTTCTCTATTCAATATTTGTTGCTTTTCTTCACTGGATGACACAAGTACATGCAGATACATTTTTTCTGAATAGCACAGGTATTAAAGAAATTTAGTAAGCTTAATTTAGTTGCTAATGTGTGGCATCCAATAAAAATTGAACTTACTGTAGTAGTAATGATATGCGGGACTAGCTTGCTAACCACTACTCTATTGTCTGGTGATCATTGTATAATTGTTATAAACCATAAAGGCACATGTTAGTGCAGATCTGAAATGCAATATTTCTTGGCTTTTAAGGATAAAGAATAAAAACATGAATTCTTCCTCTTCCATTCTTGCTATTACTTCTACGCTGCCATATAACCTGAGCCCCAACCCCCAACACACAAATCCTAAAATGCCTCTTTTCTCATTTCCTTCATTATTGATTAGACCTCTTTTGCCACTCCCGGCAATTTTCAAGTTAATTCTGAAAAGGATATCCATAAAATCAGGTTTCTTTCAATTAACAAAAAAAAAAAAATATGGCACTCATCCATTTTGGAAATTGGTGTGGGAAACGTGTTCTGGGAGTTGATGTCTCACAATAGCTCATTACAGGGCAAGAAGCCAAGAAACACCAAAACAACTCAACCACTCACATAATTCACAGCATTTAGCGGCCCAGAATTGTTCCTTAATCTTGACCACTGAATTTTTTGCGAATGATTTTAATGCTAACAATTTTGATAAAAAATAAAGAGGAAGAATTTCAATACTGACAGAAATTGGAAGCATCAAAATTTCAAAGCTCTCTTTTAGTTATTTTAATTTAATTATATATATATATATAAACTTCATTTGAAATGGTCTCCTGTTATTACATGGTGAATGCATCATTTGGCCTAGACAACATGAATAAAATAAACAATTAAAGAAAATGGGGCTGCTGCAGGAATCAAACCTATGATTGATTATTCTACAATGGTCCTCATATTTGTGCACACCAGTACTTCAGCAGTCAACATTACTGCAAACAAAATGCAGTACACTGTAGTACTTCAGCAGTTATTATGAACCTAGCTCAATACAGTACACAGTGGTACTTCAACCATCAACAAGATAATAAGTAAACCCAACTGGTCACAAAAATCTTTACTACTCCACATGAAAAACATTCCAACTAACAATCATTTTGTATGCTTTGGACATTCAACTTCTGTATGTACTACGAAAGACAAATCAAGTAAGTTAATTCAACAAATCTTTTCTAATAAACGTTTCAAAAGCTCCAAACATACAAACATGTATACCACTACCGACTTTAGTGTATTTTTTATCATATGGACTTCAACATGAACATTGTGAGCCTTTAATGATGGTGAATTTTAAAAATCATAATTGTAGCAGATATCTGCATAGAAATTTCTTTGAGTCAGATACTTATTTAATTCCTGTACATGGCAACCAAAACTCAGCCACTGATATGAACAGTCATCCATTTGTGTCATAATAATCACTTGATTTTAAAGACCAGGAAAAGCAGACAAAAGCTGGTTTTATTGATCAGACAGACTCTGTCTGCTGATATGAAATATACAAAGAATGAAATACTATTAAAATTTGCTGAGACTTGACACTCTTGGGTGATGACAGCTTAAAACTTTCTGCTCAACACAGAATATAGTCTTGAAGAAATGAAGGTTAACCTTGACTTTTCAGAAGATGAGTTTTCAAAAAGGAGATAGAAATAGAAAATTGTATCGAATTATAGAGAGGCAAGTATGTTTATAAAAGAGGAAGAATAGAGTATCGCTTATGTGGAAAACTGAACTATGCAAAACTTCATGGATGTTAGAAACTGTCAACCAAAACTGTCATTACAGATTTTTTCAGTTTCCAAGTTGGTCTGAATGGCTATGAATGTATCACGCATACTGTCCACACCAATGGAGCAAAATGGCTGAAAATTAAACACTTGTTTTTTTTAGAAATCGACCTCCCAATAAGTTTTTAGAGGGGCTTTAATTTGTAATATAATTTTATGCTAAATTGATCCCCTAATTTGTGTCAGGCAGCACTCATGCTTGTTTTAGAAAGTTCAGACGTTTTTTATTGAATACTGCCTAACAAAAAGTGAGGGAAGCCACTTATTCATTGATCACCAATTTTTTAACCGATCATCTCCAACACAGCATACTGCTAAAAGACGTAGGTCACATGATGGTTTCTATTGAGTAACTATGAGCAATTACTCCTGGGATCATGAGAGCAAATACCTCAAGGAAGTTGTATGTAAAAGAATTATGTTTTGATAGTAAGTTGTTCGGATCCTACTTTTAAAAGTAGCATGAATTAGTTTTTCAGTAATATCTATCTTTCATCCTACTTCAATTCAAAATTACCTAGTATTTCTTTCTTTTTTAAAAATTGCATATCAAAGTACAACTTTTTGTATTGTTGTCACACTGAAGTACAGAAGTACAAACGTGTGTTTGCCGCTCTCGCACTTCATACATTTTTGCAGGCTATCCATAATTGGATTTTTTGGTGGTAGTTTAGTTATTTTGATGCTATATATTGTTTCTGATACTTGTTGTTTGAATCTGACTGTGTTACAACTACTGTAGAGAAATAGTAATTTATGCTTGTAACAATTTTTCTCTTTTTTTATCAGATGACTTAACACATTCACCAAGCATTGCAAGGCAAAAGTGGGGTGGCTGTGTAAGTGTTATTAGAGCTACAAAAATATGAGGACCATTGCTTCTGACTGATGATTAAAGTTTCGTAGCAGCAATGATTAGCTTTGTGGTGTGTGTGTGTGTGCGTGTGGATGCAAATGTGTGTGCGCATATACATACTTCACTTACTCAGCTTTGCTTGGTCTGGCACATGGCTGCAAGCTGCTTATAGTACATGATGTTTCTAAGTGGTCACTCATCTAAGTAATGACCAGATTTGACACTGCTTGAATTTGGTGACCAAAAAGAAAAAAAATTGGTGAGAACTAATGCTTTCAGCATGACTTGATTGTAAGCTATGTGAGTATACATAACCCCCAAACGCATCCATACTCAAGCATACACACACATATATATATGCATACACACATAGCAATACATATGTATGTATTGTTATTCATTAAAAATTTCAAATGTGTAAAAACAGATACTATATATTTTGGTGGATAAAGCAACTTTTTCAGATAAGATGAGAATTTCAGTCTGAATTTCATGGTTTCAGCTTACTGTATAGTTGCTGTTTCTATATCTGGCCTATAAGATGATCCCATTAGTGTTGCATTTTTGGGAAGCTTCAAGTATCGGCTGCCGATATATATATATCAGTATATATTTACATATATGTATACACATATATGAATGCAATGTAAGTAAGTATACATGATGCATACATACAAAGGAATGACCAGTGTATCAATGAAGATAATAATTCATCAGACAGAATTAGAATGAAAAGATAATTTGGAACACCATAAAATATGGTATAAATGAGATTTCTTTATTCAATTAAACGTTTTCTTTGTTCATAACTAACATCATAAGAAAAATCTGATTCTTATCTGATGATGCTAGTTTTGAACTAACAAAATGTTAAATTAAATTTGTACACTATTCTATTGCATTCCAAATTGCCTTTTCATTTTAATACCAAGTAATATGATTTCTTATAGACTGTAACTAAAATGTATATTTGTGTCTAATTCCTACCCTCTGGGAGTGTGTCCAGGAATAAACTGTATGAACCAATTGTTTTCAGAAGTATTTTCAATATTCCACAGATTTTTCAAACAATTGTCATCATCTTTTTTGTTTTTAAAATGATGTTTTGACCATATATTCTTCAGCCTTCTCCCTGTGTGGGTTGCATCTCGTGGTCTTCAGATATCATGGAGTATTTTTTATCCTTTTTCCTTATTTTTATCTTTGGATAAAACACTGCTGACTAATAAAGTCACAGGAATGAGATCTTTTGAGATCTTGTGTTAATAATGTAGTACTGTTAATGACAGAATAAGCAATATTTAGGAGATTCTTTTCAAAAGAAAAGGAAACTGGTCTTGTTAGACACTCAATAGAAACCATCATGTGACCAATGCTTTCTGTCAGCATGTTTAAATTTTCAGGCCTTGAACTCCATTAGTGTGGCCTGTGCACGTGATACATACATAGAGAGATAGCAAGCAAAACAGTTTGGTCACAGTTTCGGCTGATTGTTCCTGATATATGAAAGCTTCCAGTCAAAAGAAAAAGAATTAGTACAAAATAACTTTTAAAAACTGGATCCAGCATAAACCTCAAAAAGAAAAAAAAATTGTGAAAAGCAACTTCTAAAGACTGGATGCAACATACTCCTCAGGGAGGAAAAAATGTATGAGTTGAAACATGTAAAAAAATTCAAGAACAACATGTGCCTTCAAAATATATGGACTATATGAATTAGCTCTAATCTAAGAGCACTGAACAGTCAACAAAAGTAAACCCCTGAATGAGTTGGAGTGACAGTTCTTACTTCAACAGTCATAAAAATGATTATGTTGCTTTAATTGTGTTTTCTAAACTTGGTATGTAAATCTGAATTCTTTGTTGATTCATTGTTGATTGTTTGCCAAACAATGATGAAATCTATGGAAAAATCAAATTCTTAATGATTTGCATAAAAATGTCAATAAACACCTCCAATTGACACTTTGAGAACATTCAATGATTTCAAATAAAGAAAGAAATTGTCTGCAGAATGTACGTATGTATGTATATCATAACCCAGATAGGTGACCATCACCAGATGCTGTATACAGAAACAAGATTGTTCTGCAGCCATTTCAGGCTATGCACTGCCACCGATTAAGAGAACATCTTGTCAAGCTGGTCTGGACTGCGCGCACCTGGTCCTTTCTTATGCACACACTGCTCCATGGAGGACACATTACAGTGTGCCCTCCTATGAATTGTTGTGCTCAAGTGGCAGCAATCATATATGTTTGCATGTATATACTTATGTTCATACATCATATTATGAAGATAGATATAAAGAGGGATAAAAAAATAATCGAGCACTTTCAAATATTTGCTACTCAGCATCTATCATATGAAGATTTAGTATAACATTAACTACAGGATTGATGTGTGCTATGTGGAATGATGGTCTCACCAAAAATCAAATCAAATTATTCCAATGACTGAATAGATCATCTGAATATTATGTTGTCATTTATTGCATCTCTTAGGGAGGTTTACTTGGCAGTGCAATTGTCATATAGATTGTTAAGAAGAAAAAATGAAATGTGAGTTTCCTACACACTACATCATGTTCATGATACCATTTGATTTTGATACTAACAAACTAAATTTTTCTGGAAGTAGCGAAGAAGATTTGATCATAAAGGACTAATTTTTTGAAGTTTTTGCAAGTTTTGGGACTCAAACTGTATGTTGTACATTGAAAATCAGAAAGAAAGAAATTATCAGTGGTTAAGAATTAATGTATTAATGATAAAATAATGCTTCATATATTTAATACTAAGCAAACTTTAATTTTCTTTTTTCTTGTTACAAATTTTGTTACAAAATTACCACTTTTATGTTTATTCTTACAATAATTTTTACTAGTTGGCCAGGTGGTATCATATATATTTTACTTTAAAATTAGATCCATTGAGTATACATGCCAAACCTGATAGGGAAAATCAGACTTTTTGTATTATATAAAAATAGATAGAAATCAGATCATTGTTACAGGGTTGAGAGCAAATGCAGATTTGACAAAAAATCTTTTGAGAGAGGATACCATATGTGTATTTAAGATACATGTACAATCTATTTGACAAGAAAGAAAGAAACAATAGTTTTTTAGCCATTTCCCCTTGTCATAAAACAAATTTTTTGCTTTGCTCTTCAATAGAGATGAGTATTGATTAGATTGTTATCAAAATGTTGATAAGAATTAAAAATGTCAGACAATTTAGAATCATATTCTAAGCTGAGATGATTGATAACACCACAACAAACTAAAAAGCTCAGGAAGAAATCAGGAATTAAATGAAAAATCTTTAAAATGTAAGTATCAATTCTCTCTCAAATTCTTTTGATTAATAAAATTGCTAAACAATGAGTAAGAGTTTCAAAAAATTGAAAACTGATCACTGTTACATATATCAATATTTGTTTTAATCGATTTCTGCATCTTTTGGGTTTTTTTTTCATCAGAATAGTTTTCAACCTATTCTCTGCCACAAAATTTGGGTAAAAAGTTTTGATAGTCTGAAGGGTTAAGCTATTATCTGTGATAGATGATTTCTTAATGTATGGGATCCTAAGTTGAGTTTTGTCTGGAGCTACTTCTTTATTCCAAATTTCCACAATTCAATTTAACAACCAAGGAATTGATAACAATGAAAATTAACTTGAGCGCATTTATTCTTATGCTATTGACTGAATAAAGAAGTTCTTGTTTGTGATATAGGGACATTGACAACACTCAGTTGACTTTTTGATGATCATGTCTGGGAAGAACTTGAGACAGAAGAAATTATTTTACTAATATCCCTGACTCCAGAATCTTTTAATTGGCTTGTGCAGTTTTTCAAAGAAAAACAAAAAAAAGCATGTTTGAAACCAACTCATAATCATGCATAGCAAGAGAAGAAATAAAAAGTTGCAAGAATTTTAACAGTATCGTTGTTTTTAAAAATTTAGAAGTGCAAAGTGCCAATAGTGCTATATAAACTTTTTCTCTTAGAAATAGGCTTAATTATTTGAATGGAATATTTAAAACTTTAAATAGAGACAGTGAAATTAGTAAGATATTTAGACAATTCGATTGAGCAATGACTAGACATCCTGATCCCTTTGAAACTTATCAGTTTAACCATAATGAAATAATGAGAATTGAAGAATATCTTAACGAGAGTATGAAAATAGAATAAATGAATAATGTATATTGGAATAAGTAAATTTTTATTAATGTTAGGGGAATTGGGGAGTCAAAAGAAATGGATCCAGTCTTTGTCAGTGTGAAAGATCATTGTATTGACTAGAACCAAAGATTGGGGAGACCATTACACTTTGGTCCATTTGTCTGACTGATAGGTAGTTGGGCAGGTTGGGAGATCGAACATGGAATGTCAAGGAACATATCGTCTAAATATATCAATGGAATAGCCCATAGCGGTTTTACTAGTGGCGAGAAAGTGGTCTGGTTTCGTTTCAACCATGTACATGAGGATAATTTATTTGATAATTCAAAGGAAAAAGCAAATTGATAGAAGTAAGATGGCATATGATGTGGAAAAATTAACTTTAAAAAAAAGCATTAAAAAACTGAAGGTAATTATATAAATTACATTAACAGATACTAGGAAATAAATGACTGAAATGACACAAAAATGTTTTTGAAAGAGTTTTTCAAGTGTTAAGTGTTTAAAGCTGAGAAGTTCTCTACACTTTACATGTATGTGTATATATATATATATATATATATATATATATATATATATATATATATATATATAGATATATAGATATATAGATATATATATAGAGATATACACAATTTATTCATTCATTAAGAGACTGTTCTCCTAAAGATACAATAATTAGAGACTGAGATAACCTAAAAGATACTGAACCCAATTCTAGTTGCTGTTTGTTGCCTGCTATTCTTTGAATCGTAATTAGCATCCCTCCTGCTCTATGCAAACACACACTGAAATAACCGGCAACTGAAATTAGAGATGTAGAAGGAAGAATTATGGATTTTATCTTAGAGCTTGGAGGTGGGAGTCAATTACCATGAAATGTTCTGTTGACAATGATAATGACTGCTTCGCAATTGTAGAATCATCACACGATGCAGGTTTACATCTCGTTAAAGGTGACTTTATTGATACCCTTTCGGCATTTCCTCTCCCCTTTTTATCATTAGTTTCTTCCTTTCTTTTTATTCACTATTTCTTTTTTTATTACATTCTTTCTTTTTTGACACTCTTTCTTTTTTTTAACTCATTTCTTTTCATCCTTTATTCAATTCTTGAGATAAAAAAATAGAATACAAAAAAGGAAGGAATAAAGAAAATAGGAAAGAAAAAAAAAGAAAGCAGACTAAACAGTGTCTATAACTAATGTATACACTTCATATACATATATCTATAACTTTTTCTTTTGATGATGTTTGGATGATATTTTACCTTGATTATTAATTTTATTTTGGACATTTCCATGGGGATTAGCTTGGAAAATCAACAGCAAACAAATATTTGTTAATATTATCAATATTTTTTCATTTTATGAATAAATGCTGCCAAAAGCTGTCAAAAATTATGTATACTATGTTGTAATTTTTTAACAGAGTCTGTTCTTTTGCATGTTTTACTTTTTCTCTTTTGCTATTCTTTTAATTTCTCACTTTTCCTTTATTTTCTAATATTCAGTCCTGTCTTTCTCACTCACTATATTTTTTCTAATCCCTTTTTTGTATCTATCTCATCCGGCTCATGACTATCTATCTATCTATCCATCTACATCTTTTTTCTTGTCTTTTATTTCAGTTTGTTCATATCTGTCTATCTCTATATCATGTTTATCTATGAGCTTACTCAGTGTCTATGAGAATTGTGCATTTCTCACTGGTGCCAGTGTTCAGTGTTTGAGTCAAGATTTCAAATGCTGAACTACAGTCTGCGAGCCAAATCAAGGCCTGTGGCCTCATTTCATCCGGCCCGCCATCTCTATTGAACACTATTGTATACTAAAATTCTTGGTTTTCTGTCACTATCTTTGGTTAGTGAACAATAAAATTCTGTATTGAAAAACAGAGCAGTCTCATTTTTGCAGTGGCCTAAAACGAATCAATGTTTTATAGCTAAAAATATCTGAACACTATGTATTCCTGCTGCTCTATTAATAAACTCCAAATTTGAACCACAATTAAGCAATGTTTTGTCTCCCAAAAAAAGATTTTATATTTCTCATTGATTGATTGTAGGTTAAAGTTTATGTAGGTAGATAATCCTACGATGAAAAACATTAAAGTAATAAAATCTTAAAAAACTTACTGTTTGTATGGCCTGAATGAAAATATTTCTAATCCGGCTGGCCTCCAAAAAAGTTTGTCAACCTCGCTTTTTATCTTAACTCTTTTTATATCCATATCTTTCCACTCTCTGCCTTTCTTGATATTTACTGAATTTAGTATGGCATAAGATAAAATTGAGATAAATAGAATGAAGAAGATTGTAATACACAAATTTTCCAAGTGGGGCCCACTTGCCTAGAAATTCAACAATCGATATCTCAGTTTTTATCTGGGCTCTGGCAGTTGTGGAAAATATGAAACTATATTGGCCAAGAAGACACTCTTTCTCAAAATTCCCCTTTATCATTTTATTCTGCTATTTATTTCCTTTCTTCTATTTTTTTTCTTCAATCTTACCACTATTCACTAAGCTTAGCTTAATTTGGCACAAGGCTACTGTCGGAGGGCACCAAGTAGGGATGAATACACAACACTAACTAATAACCTGTCAGATGATCTCGCTAAACTTTGCGCTAAGCCCGGTCTCCTCAAAGAACATATCCACAAAGCTTGATGCAAGGCTACAACAGTGAAGATTGAACTCATTATACTTGCTAATGGCGTGCCAGATTAGTTTTAAAATCATTATTCTAAACTAAGCACTCTTAGTTTGCTAAGTTTACCTTAGTATGGCACAAGGCCACAATTGTGAGGTACCTAGAGAGGATCAAACTCACCACATTAGCAATAGTCTGCAAGACCAAATTTGCTGTCAGCTACTCAGTGGCAAGTTGTACTATTTGTTCAATTTGATAATGTTGTTTTCAAATTCCTTTTCTTTCATTCTTTCTCTTTAATGTTAACCTATTTCACTTTCCTGTGTTTCCTTCTGTTTATCTTGATTTTTACTAAACCTTGCTCACTTGGACCACCTGTAAGAATCTAACTTACTACACTAGCTAATGGTCTGCCTGATTATCTTGTTATCTAATCATTCTAAGCTTAAGCACTCACCTCATTTCATCTTCAAAACAAAAGATGGGACAGAAGAAAAAAAAGGGGACAGTTTATCAGTTTTTCTTTCCACTCACTTTTTAAATTCTCTGATCTGTCCTATTTCCATTCATTTTTCTCTCATTTTCATCTTTTCACTATTCTTAGAGGCGTCCTCACTTCTCTATAAGAGGCTCTGTCCATCCATCAGTAGGTCTGTCTGTATACTGTTTCTCAGCTATTTTGAGTCACTTGGAACTTGGTAGAAGGGTGTCCCTTTATAAGATGCTTCTTACCTTGCTTCTTCCACTCAGGGTCATGTGATCTCTCAATAATGGCATTTAAACTCAGTTTTAAAATTGATTTTCTCAGTTGTTTCAAGTCAGATTTTCTTGAAACTTAGCAGAAAGGTGTTCCTTGATAAGATGTTTCTTACTTGAATTTATATCTATCCAGGATCATGCGATCTGGCAATATTGGCATTAAAACTTTATAGTGGATGCCTCATTGAACTTTCAGTTTTTGTTATTTCCACTTCTTTCCTTCTCTTTCTTTTCAATTACCTTTCTTCACTTTTCTCTTTTCAGCCACGACCCTATGCTCTCTTTCAATCCCTAACCTTCTATCTCTTTCAATCATTAACCCACTTCCTCTTTCAAACCTCTTACCTCTTCTCTCAATTCAGTCTTTATCCTTCTCTCTCCTTCAACCTCTCAAATTTCTCTCTTTTCTCTTTTTTCTCTTTTCTTTCATTCTTCTTCTTTCTTCTTCTCATTCGCTCCTCCCACCATAAATGTTTTTTTCCAATCTTCTTCTCTTGAAATAGCCCAATTCCATATCATAAAATTTTTTACTAAAAATGAGAGCTGCCAGTCTGAATTAATCTACCATCAAAGAAAAAATGAATGCATGAAATGTTGCAAGAATTGTGAAGGAAATAAACACAAGATGCATCACCAAACTCCAACCCAGTCTATCATTGTTCATTTTTTACTAGTGCAGATAGAATAAATAATAAGTTCTCAGCGAGATTTGAACCCACATTCCCTCTGCCTTGGGATGCCTGGTTTTGGGTATCAGTTACTCTATCACTTGAACTGTGGGAGCCATATGGCTGGTGGAAGATATGTCCTTCTGTTTGCTTAGCTCCATATTTTCTGGTGTTATAATTTTTTTTACACATTAGTAGTATTAGCAGTAGTAATATCAACTCTAAGATTTTTAGATGAAGCATTGTCAACCATTATCAAAATTAAGATGAGAGAAATACTGCTAAAAAATTAATAATTTTTGACAATGCTTCATGTAACTAAAATTCAAGATTCCAACACAAACTATTAATTTTTAACTGCAATGGAAGTTGACAGTTCTCAGAATGGGAAAAATTTTATGTCAAGACCAATTTTCAAATTGGTTAACAGCATTTGTAAGGAATTGAATAACCCAAAGAAAGAGTGGTTAAAGAGAGATAGGAAGCATTCTTTTCTATTTAATTGATCCTTAGTGTTGGTAAAGATAGAAAGATATGATATAGAGAGTGGACAAAGAAAGAGGAATATTTTCTTCTTTTTTACATCACATTACATTTTAACATTTCTCTTCAAGAGCCATACTCAAAATGGAAAAAAAGGAAGAAAGAGAGAGAGAGGGGAGAGAGAAAAAGAAAGAAAAAGAAAACAGGTTATAGTGTTTATATACACTCTCTATATACATAACTATTGCATTTTGGATGATATTTTCAGTTTTATTTTTCATGGGATTATTTTTTTATTTTGGATGTTTTAGCAGGATTTAGTTTGAAACCTCAAATGAAAACAAATAGTTTTAAAATAGAAACAAATGTGGACAAATCCTGTGAAAAAATGTATGTACAATGTCACAGTTTTTGAACAGAGTTCTTTTTCTTGTTTTCCCTTGTAAGTCACCAATTATTCTATTTAATCTTTTTTCAATTCTTTTCCTTTTATTTCCTCTATTCATTTCCCTTTTTCAAAGTGCATCTTTTCATCTTTTTCTCCTGCTATTTTGCTTTTCTCTCTTTTGGAATTTTTTACTGTAGTTTCCTTTGCTTGATTTTTTTTCTCTTTTCTGCTTTCCTTCTCTCTTTCTTCTTCCTTACTAATCTTTTTGCTTTTTTATTTTTTTACTTGTTTTATCTTGCTTCAAATTTCTATTCTCTTTTCTTCCTTTCTTTATATTCTCAATATTTTAAATAATTATTTGTTTATTTTCCCAAATGAATCCTTTCCTTGCTTTTTAGCCTTTTTGCCTCTATTTTTTTTTCAATTTTTTTTATGCAATCACTTTTCATCTAGTAGTAAAATTCATACAGTCAGCAGCAACTATACATGTTTTTCCAAAAAAACAGAAAGTATTATCTGCTTTTTTTTTTCTAAATTATTTATATTATTTTCTTCTTTTTAATAAATCAATTGCTCTGAATATCTTTTATTGAATGTCTGCATGAATTGTTGCAAAGTAATCAAAATAAGAAATACTTTCAGATGGTATAAAAAGAGAAAGCAATCACAAACACAAATATAAGTGATTTACTTCCTTTTGCTGTAAAATCATCTTTCATTTTCTCATAATTGCATCTGACAGAACTGAATCATTTGGTTCTTAGTCACAAACATTTGTTCTCTTTTACTTATCCAAGTTCAGTTTATGTCATTACATACATTTTTTTTTGACTGGTATCATCTTATTTTTTTGTGTTTACCTTAATGTTTCAGCAGATAAGTTTTTTTTAGACATGCTCAAGTGAATGTTGATTATAGTGGTCTTTGGAAGTCTCTTTGCAATTTTTCTCCTCAACAAAAATCACACAGTTTAAGAAGTTCACAAATATAAGTGCTCAAGTTTTGGGCCAACTGTTTTTTTAAAAAATTCATTGGGAACTAGACGAACACTGATCTCTGTTATGAGAAGTCTCAACAGCTAAAAATAGTTCACTGAAGCAATGGTACCTGTATGATTGTTTATGTTAAAATCTATGCTTGATTTGCTTCAATAAGTCAGTTGCTTAGGAATGAAAAAAACACATATTTTATACAAGGAATATCTATTTTTCAACATAATCTCCTTCCCTGTTTTGCGCTTGGCCCAATGATTCTCCGTAGATCAGATAGATATTATGCAGGGAAAATCGTAGATCAAAATTCAGCAAATGACTGTGTCAGGCTATGGACTTGGTGATATTTTTTTTGCAAATTCATATGTGTGGCTTCCTTCACTTACTGAGTATGTTAATGAAAAATTAAGGTTTATTGACCTGTAGAAAATAAATATTCTTAAATATAGAAAAAAATCAATGATAGCTTGGATTAAACCACTGATTGCTGTTATTATTACTGCTTTTCTTAAAATTATTTCTCTACAATGAAAATTCTTTGTTAGATTTTGTTCAAGCAGAAGAAACATTCAAATTAAGATCTTTCTTGCCTTGTTGGACAATATTTTTAGTCTACACTGTTCCCAATTTTGACTGAATTTCAATCTAGTCTGGTCTACTCAGATTGAAAATCACTTTTTTGAATGAATCTCTGAGACAAGTTGAAGTTTCTATTGCACATTGATTCTTTCCAATCAATTACCTTATGTTTTGTTGTTTCTATCATGTTTTGTACACTTTTCAGCTTTCTTCATTTTTTAATGTTGCTTTTGTATTTTTTGTTTTATGAGTCTTTAAGCAAAATTTTGATGCTTTTCATAATTTTGATAATTCATATTATCAATATTAAGTGTTTCATGCCGAAATTCATCAGAAAGTCAGGTGGATATACTTGGCAATCTATAATCATTCAGTCATCTTTAGTCATATCTCAGTTGCTTAGTTCAGGTTTGTTTTGTTTTACTTCAATTTTTTGTAATTGATCTAGGAGCCATTACCAGTGCTCTGATAATTATTATCAAAACTCTCACTTAGTCATTCCATAATTCTTTACCTTTGAGTTTTGGTTGTTATTTTCTTCCTCTTCCCACTACTACTACTACTACTACTTTATTATGATTTCAAAATGGAGAATTCAAAAGACAGATTCAGAATGTCACAGATGAGAGATCATGGACATGGCTACACAAAAGAAACGCAAAAGAAGAGAAACAGAATCGCTGATCATGGCAGCCCAAAACAAATACATCAGGACAAACTATATTGAGGCAAAAATCAACAGAACTCAAACAGCGAATGCTGCCAATGCAGAGAAAGGGACAAGACCATAAACCACATAACTAATGAATGTAGTCAACTAACCAAGAAAGAGTATAAAAACAGACATGACAGAGTAGCAACAGTGATACAGAGGGGACTGAGTAAACAAATGGGGTTCAACCATGTGGACAAGTGGTGTCTGCACAAACCGGAGACAGCCCTGGAAGATGGAAGCCATGAATTACTCTGGAAAACTGACTACTGCCAAACTGACTACCTCATCCAAGCAAAGAGACCAAACCTGGTAATTGTGGATAAGAAAAAGAGAACCTGCTAAATAATAGATGTTGCCGTACATGCAGATCACAGAGTAAATAGGAAAGAGAGTGAAAAACTAGGAAAGTACCAGGACCAGGCAAGAAAACTGAAAAAGGTACCAATGATAATGGATGCGCTTGGAACCGTACCAAAGACACTGAAAATGAGATTGGAGGAACTGGGGATAAGAGGAAGGATTGATATTGTACAGACAATGGCACTAATGAAGACCACATGAATACTGAGGAGAGTACTGGAAATATGAGACCTATGACCCCCAGCTGGTAGCAATGGCTTAACAGCCAAGAAAAAGGCATGGTGAAAACGGCACAAATCACAGGCTACTGTGATAAGTGAGGACATTATAAAAGAGGGGCTGGAGACCTGAGGAGACCTACTGTCACTTAGCCTTTAGCTATAACCACCAGGCAACTGGTGTGAAACAGTAATCAACAGTGCTGATATGGACTGTGAAAGTGTGACGAGGAGGCCTGGACACTCGCTGTCACTCAGTCCCTAATGGTGATCACCAGGCAACTGGTGTAAAATTACAAATAATGATGATGATGATGATGATGATGATGATGATGATGATGATGATGGTGATGATGATGATGTTGTTGTTGTTGTTGTTGTTGTTGTTGTTGTTGTCGTTGTTGTTGTTGTTGTTTTTGAGTTTAAATACCGGTAGTATCTGATGGCCAATTTTTTGGTTTGGTTTCAGCTCCATAGGTGACTATCATGAGGGTGCATTGGTTGTATACCGTTCTTTTTAGGGCTAATTGGGATTTTCTTGTTCTTAGAGATTGAGCTTGCATGACCAAAAGCTTGCCAACCTAGAGTGATTATTTGCTTAATTTCTTCTTTCATGGAGATTTGTTGTCTTAGGTAGTAATGTGCACAGGAGAGAATCTTGCTCAACATCACACAGAGAGATCACAAGACAACACAGAGAAAACAGGAGTCAGAGATATTAGAGAATACAATAGAAAACTCAAATGACAATGGACTGGTCATGGTGCAAAAATGGTAGAGAACTGCTGGACATCACAACATAGCTCCCCAGAGATCATATGTGAAACTGGTTGGCAGAAAATAAGATGACATAACAAAGTAAGCAAGTTCAGAAAGTACTGGCCCATGATAGAGAAGTCTGGTGAATCTTGGAGAAGGTCTCTGTGCATTGACGAATGCTAAAAGGCTGATGATGATGATAATGGCTGTCACTGGAACTTAAGGGATATGAAGTTTTCTCAATAGTAGAGTAGTATTTTAGTTCATTTTAGTAATAAGAATCAATTGGTTATAGTTTTTTTTAAATCTTAAACTTCTAATGATGTATTTTATCAAGTAGTTAAGCCAGGGGTAGTTAAGCCATAGGATGTGAATGATCTGGCTTGCTGGTGCAGATATATCGTATATATATACAAATATATTGAAGTGTAGATCCAAGATACACTGCTAAACTAGATGCCAGAGCTGGTCATGGGTTGCTGTATTTTCCAAGAAGTAAACCAACAATATAGCTGTTGGTGCACATATGTATATATGTATATAAAATATATATAAATTGAAGCACAAGTCCAAGGGTATCAATATTTATGGAGGTGCTTGAGCTGGCTGTAGAGGTCTACTGCCCCTTCATGGGAGTAACCTCTTGGTACATCTACCAGTGCATATTGAAGCACAGGTCTGTGTCACGCAAGTGAGGCAGATGCTGAGCTAATTGGAGAGGCTTACAACCCCCTACATATATATTTGGTGTGTCCTAAAAGAAATCAAACATTTTCAAAAACAAATTTATGAAACTGATTTTCTCCAAAATAGTCCTCTTGACTGTCAAAACATCATCCCCAGCATCTTTCCCAATTTTGAAAGTTGTTTTGAGGGATAGTGTGCAAGTCTCATGGTGCATTTTTTTCTATCTCTTCTATCATCTGAAATCAATGACTTTTCAGCTTTGGAAACAACAAGTTAGCAGGGGCCAAATCCAGTGAGATGGGCAGCCAAAGGACAAGAGTTGCCTTATGCTTCATCAAAATTTTGTCCATCTGTCAGCAGATACAACTCAAATTGTGCATCAACACGATGCATCATCAGTGTTTCTTTAAAAATCACTCAGATTTACAGATTCCTACCTCTTCAAAAATTTCATGCACAGTCAGGCAATGATCACAGCAATCGCCTATTTGATTGTCATCTGTCATCATTGAAGGTCGTCCAGACTTTATGAATGTTTTTCCCAAATTGAAACGCTCACTTGTGGCATCCAGCTCAGACAATCTACTCCATAGACCTATTGCAACATAGGAAAAGTTTTTTTTTCCTAATTTGAAACAGAATTTCACACAAACATGTTACTCTTTATTCAATTTGAAGAAATAAACAGCAAGCACTCCACACACATGTTTATTCTTGCACGTGTAGCTCAAAAACTAATCAACATAGCTTGATGTATTTTTTTTAGATAAAAGATCAAAGTCACTGCTGCATAACTATTTAGTCACAAGCACGCTAAAGCATCTTATTGCCGACTGTTTTAAAAGTTTAATTTCTTCATGGACACACTTCATATATACATACATATATATATATATATATATATATATATATTTATATACATAATACATATGGTACAGATCAGGTTAGCAATGTAGCATAATACAAAGCAATATCTGAAATGTGATGGATTTATTTCATAGAGTGCTTCAACTTTATACTTCGAAAGTCAAATTGTTTTAGAGTAGAATGCCTGATGAGGCGCAGAGAGGGCAGAAACATGAACTAATTTGTTTAGCGAATCTATATATTATTTATATATATATATATTCATATGCATGCATATACATATAGTAAAGAAAAAAGAAGTGAGGGGATGCAGGGCTGCCTGTTCTTCAGAGATAGTGGTGTTTTGAGCCTCCTCTCCCTAAAATAGTTTTGAAATTCAACCAGAAACTGTCAATCGAAGCTGTCATCATAGTTAATATGAGTTTCTTTTATATTTCAATCTATCCCTGTCCCAATCTTTTAATTGATTACCTCAAATGCAACATACTGCCTTAAGATGTTTCAATCAAGCGACTGACCAGACCAGTATGACGTTAATATTTAAGACAATCAATTGCCTATTCTATTCTTCCTGCGTGAGAAAGAACATCAAAAAACTAGAAAGCACTCTGAGAGAACATACCTCTGCTAAAACCATGGTCAGGGGTAGTGGTCTTGCATGGATCATCTTTGTAATGTAAGAGAACTTTTGGAGATATCAAATGGAAAGACATGAACTTTTGGTGATATTATGTAGTGTGGACATATCACTACAATGGAGTAAAGGTAATTTTGTATTGGTCCACTGCAAAATTTAATCATTTCTTTCTTGCCTCATTGATCACCATTCCACGAAATTTCATAGAAATCCATTGAGAACTTTTGGGGATATCATGGGGACAGACATGAAAGTTAGGTGATATTGTGTGGTGTGGACATATAAATACGATGATGGGGAGGTAATTGTGCATGGATCTACCAAGTAATCTTATCATTTTTTGTTAGGCTTGAAAGTCGAAATTTTGGCATGTTCCTTACTCATTCAATATTGGATAGTGACATAGAATTGACAAATTATGTATATATATATATTTATATACATATTTAATGTCACAAATGTGTAGCAGGTGGAGTATGTAGAGAACCAATTCACTTTATGTGATCTGTTTAGGTGATTACGGTGCCACAGAGAAAGAAAAAAAAAATTTTTTTTAATAGTCCATCCTTCAACAAAAAATGAGATATCATGTGGACAGTCATGAGAGTATATATAAATGTAAGAGAAATGGAAAAATATCAATTAATCAAAAATTCCCCGATCTGCTACAAAATTTAACCAACTCTCCCTTACCTCATTGATCAAAATTTAATTGAAATTCGTTGAGTACTTTTGGAGATACTGTGTGATAGACAGACGGAGAAGTTAGCAACGATTGAAAGATTGGTAATAATTGAGAAATGAAAAAAGAGGTAGAAAAACCGAAGTGAACAGCAGAGTTGAATGATTTCTTCTCAGTTGGGACTGAAAATAAAGCTGTGGAGCTTGTTATAGCAGTTTCACTATTCAAGTTGATCCTGCAACTTGAAGAATGTGATTCTTTGTTGGGCTTGCAGGTAGTAATTTTGGCATGTCTCCGTTCCTCTCTCATTCACCACTGGATATTGACACAGAATTGACAACATGCAGATAGATAGATAGATAGATAGATAGATTAAGTCTCAAATTTATAGCAGGTGGAGGATCTAGAGAACGAATTCACTTTAATGAAATCAGTTTTGTTGATTACTGTGCCACTGAGAAAGAAAAAGAATTTTAAGATAGAATTTACACCCACAATCCATTTGGCGAACCTGGGCGGTCCAAGTCTAACCTAGGGCGCATAGAATCCTTGCACCAGCCTTTCCTAGCAGGGCGTCCCCACAAATTTGGAATATGGGTAGCCCCCTTCTCTTTTTCTCGACTGCGGTAGATGGATACAGTTTAGTTACGTTCAACATTGCGACTATAAACGTTTTTATGTCGATAGCGTATATATGTACGTATGTACACAGATGTAGTTTGATGGATAAATAATTGAAGTTTCAATTTGGAGTTGATAAGATGACACAAAAACAGCAAACAAATCAACGAAGGAAGACATAGAAAAAACAAGATGAAAAAAACTATAGTACTTATGGAAACCAAAGGCAGTGTATATCAGCAACTAAAAACGTAATAGAAATGTAAAAGAATCATTCTCAATTTTGCTTTTTTTCGCTAAAAAAGAAAAAGCTCCGAGTTTTGCATAAAGAAGAGCAAATTTTCATCAATCATAACGTAAAATAGGGCTGCTCTTTTAAGTTAATGTTTTGTTTACTTTTATCGGCAAAACATCAACTATTACGCCATATTTGATAACTATATGTTTAATGTTTAGCGTTCAAATTTTTATTTTATGATGCCGTATTCAAAAACAAACATTTAAGTGTAGGGAATTCGATCTGCACTGGATGATCTACAGAACAAATCTAAATGGGGAGCCTGTTGTAAAGCAATGACCAGCAAGTTCGTCTCGCTTCGGTTGTTTATCGCTGTGAGTTCGATCCACAGAAAATGTTCCACTATTATGGCCTTGTGCCAGACAAAGAGAAGTTTATCAACAGAAATGTCGGATAGATTCTGATCGTCATCATCATCATCTTGTTTAACTCTGTTCTGCTAAATGTCATCAAACTTGAAATCATTTTTTTTTCATGGACAAGAACTCGATGTTTGGATTTCCAGAGTCATGAAATTAAGTATTCAATTATTTCATACATCTTCGGACGATCATCTTTATCTTTATTGTTTTTAACACAACATTTCAGCTAATATATTCTTTGGTCTTTGCCAGAGAAAAGATATATATTATTCTTATCACTGCGCGTTACGTTGACCTCCAATACGGGGAGGCTTGAATGATAAACTGTCCTCCCATCAATACGGGACTGTTGGCGCCCAGGCCTGTGTTCATGTAAAACTGTCCTGCTCTTGTTGGGGAAATGAAGAAGAAAAAGAAAACACGAATGCGATGCAGCTTCTTATAACTACATATTATGCAACTTATGCAACATCCATTTGAGGAAGCCCAAAGAATATAAAGACCGAAACGTAGTGTGAACAAAGAGATGGGCTTGTTAAAGTCAATGTTGATTGGCTCTAAAACTTAGTTTGTTTACTACTACTCCATGGGAAAGGAGGAGAAAAAATAAATGTAGATTTCTGTGTCTGGAATCCCACCTTTTAAACCAATTGGTGGGATCAAGAGATGGGCACGTTGAAGTGAATGCTGATACGCTATAAAACCAAGTTTGTCGCTGGACAATACGACTCACAACATAGGTTGCCAAAGATTATATGCGAAATTGTGGTGGGCGAAAGAAAAAATGGTGTGACGTAACAAGATATCAATACTGACTCTGCAACGCTTCAGATCAAGAAGTCCGGCGAATCTTGGGGAAGGTCCATGTTCCACGACGGACGTTAAAAGGTTGCTGCTGCTGATGATGATAGACCACAATTCCATCTCAAAGAAGGAAAAAAAAGACTTCCTAGAGATTCTTAGGTATGGGATCCCGGTTTTTATGCCAATTGATGGGATCAAGAGATTGGTTTGGGGTTGAAATCTTTTATCAAAGTTAGTAGGAGAAAGAGATCGGCACGAGGAAGAGATTATCGGTTGGTTAGAAACCGAGTTTGTTCACTCTTAACCACTACTACACTTCAAAGAAGGAGAAAGACTATCTGAAGGTTTTCGGTTGGGAATATATAATTTCATGAAAGGTAGAAGCATTTTTAAATTCAGCCACATGCTCACTTGCAATGGCTTGTAAAACCAGCAGGCTAAACATTTCAGTACCAATCTCTTTCTCTATTCATTTACAATTAGCCCGAGAACTGCTGAAGAGATACGAAATTATTGTAAAAATGTTGGCTGACAAATTTCAGAATTTATACATTTTTTTATATGTACGTGATGTGTGTGTAATGCTGATCTTCGTCTCATCTACGAAGGGGTCATCGGATGAAAGTAAACGCATAAAGGAACACCGTGGTACTATAAGGTTTACCGTCTTGCTCTCGCAAGCTATTCCAAATGAGTTCGAGGTTGACTGAGTGTTCCTAGGGTATAACCTCTTACCAAACCATATCAATACATAGCATATTAACAGCAGGGATATAGGTCTGTGTTCGAACCCAGATTGCGTAACACGATCTTTGTTTTGATATTTCACGTTCTCAGTGGATCCCCGTAAGATCATCGAAACCCAAATAATATTAAAAAAAAAATAATATCTATTTCATTTTTGAGTTGAAGAAAAAAGAGAATATAAGCGAATCATGAATATAATATTCCATGCATCTTGGTCATTAATATTTGATGAAGCAATTACGAAATGAAAAATCTGATTGATGTTATGCTGTTTATTGAGGTCATCTTCACAAAAACGTGGCATAAATGTCTATATTGTTCACACGCTCCCCAAGCTCACATTGTCGAGCACTTTCATACAATCAAAGAATAAGAAGAAAGTTTACGTGTGAAATACTCACATGAACCCCCATTACATGCAGTGGTTAATTTAAGTGTCTGTGGTGGGATATATTTCAGAAAATGGTCAATTAAGTGGAGCACAGGCTTCAGGCCGAAAATCAAGTCTGTTTTATTGAACTGCTATACAATCAGATTCTCAACCCTTTGGTTATAAATATCCACCGTCAATCTTATACGCGTACGCACACAGGTGCATGTTAGTCTGTATATGGCCCTCCTTTGGTGGTTGAGACAGTTACGTACTTCCCATCAGCGTCAATGGTTGCTATTCGAGCTCAAGTAAAGGCCAAAATTCGAATGCATTCGTATTGGAATATAGTGAGTTTAGTTGCTCTTTTATTTCCCCTTTTCTTGGTCCGGTAGCATAACCTTACCTAGTGTTTACTTCCCTGAGATTCTTTTATGGTTAATGATGCCAAACCTTGATTGATCGTTTTACCCAGAACTCGTACCTGCGATGGCACAGTTCATGAACAAGTCATTAATCACAACTAAGTTTAAATGGTATAATCAATAAAACCCTGTTAATTTCGAAAAAAAAGTGTCTTCATTGTTCGTCATTACGGCTTTTACTCCAATTTCAGATGTACAGACTTACTTTCTCCAACTTACAACACTATCTATACTCTTGCAGCGATCATTGTATATCAAGATTGACAAAGGATATAGCACTTATGTTACTGTAATAGTCTGTGCAGGTGATTTTGGTAGAATGGATTGTTCATTATTCTTTATACTTCTCGAACTATTGTCTTTACTTTTATCGTTGAAAAGACAATGTTTCGGCTAATATATTCTTCCGCTCTCTTCGGGTGCAGATCGCAGCCGATATAAGACAGAGCTTAGTACTCCCCCCTCATTTTATCTCTGCAATAAAAACACTACAGTCCAATAGAATAACAGGACTGAATGTTAAGGTATCATATTAGTATTATTGATATTTTTTAGAGATTGGAATAGTCTACTCTCATCAAGGAATTTGCTCTAAAGAGCATTAACTAATACCCGGTGTTACAGCCGAAGGTCTTAAAATGACCTTAAGTCGACCCCTGATACAAGACCCCTTATCTGTTTCAATTCATCTTATTGTTTGTTTTACAATAAAAGGCTAAGTTATGGTGACTGCAGATACTTTGGGCTTATCGGTTACCTTCGTTATGTAAAATAGGAAAACTGTTGTTTTTTTTTCTTTTTTTTTCCTGATCCAGAATTCTTGTATAATGCCTAGAGGCCACATCAATAGAACTAAAGGGCTGAAAATTTAAACATTCACTCCTTGATTTGTGTACATGAAAACTTTTTTAAAGAATTCATCCATAAATAGGTTTTTAATGGCGGTACAATTTGCAATGTAAGCTTATGCCGAATCCACTTAATTTGTGCCCGCTTGTTTTCAGACTTTTTAGTGATCACTACCAAAACAAAAGACAAGAGAAGTAATTCATTAATTGATCACCCCCTTTTCCCATTTTTCAATTGATTACCCCCAACAAAGCATTTTGTCAAAAGACGCTGATCATGCGACAGTTTCTATTGAGTGACTAACCAAACCTATCTTTCTGAGTATTTTGTGTAAATAGGTCAATTCATATTGTATGTTATTAGATTCACAACTGATGAGTTTGGCCCGATGATGTAGACAATGGACTATTCTTTCCTTCGTGCAAAAAGAGTGATCGGACATGAAATTAGAATATGAATCTGTGCCCGTTGGTTTCCACATCCTCTATTGTTATTTTTACATGATGAACTCTATTGACAGCCTAATGGAATTCACATGATCAAGTAGTGTTTGTGCAACCTCCTTACATGGCCAGAGTATGAAGATCTCATCCACATATCTTACTCATCAGGTAGTTTTTGACGGTACAATTCTCACAGCAAAATCCTCAAAGTATTCTACATGAATGTTAGCCATCACTCGTATTTAAATTTTGTCAGTAAAATTAACGCAAGAGATTTTGAAACCTTAAAAAATTCCATGTAAATTGAGATTAAAAAAAAACAAAAAAACATTCCTCGAGAGCTTACGAGAGCTAATCACGAAACTATTTAACTCCTACAAGAAAAAAAATCGCATAGAATTTGCTACCTATAAATGAGATACAATATTCCTATCGAATTCGGCCACTACAAATGAAAACCAAAAGAAAAAAAATCCCCATAGATTTTGACCCCAGAAAATTATTAAAAATCACACCGTAAATAGAAACCATATAATCATCCCAATGTCGTATTCTGGGAAATGGTTAATATGAGAAAATGACAGATAAAAATAGTTTCGTCAGAATACGAAATCATGTAGAGAGAAAATCCCCCGAAGAAAAAATGTGGGCACAATTATTATTCTACAGTCACTTATTTATGACTTCACTGGTGTTTCCAATTGACTGACACAAATCAGTTTCAGCCAACGACTTTAATTAAGCCTCAGATGCAATCAAGTTTAGTTCAATAAATATAAGTTTCAAGACTTTTCTTGCCTTTTATTTCCTAAATGAATATGGACTTGGATTCCCAATATATGGATACCTACAAAAGGGTAACCAATCAACTCCGAAGACATAGCATTTCAATGTATGGCATACAGAATTTTTTCATGGGTATTAAAGGCGCTGTTCTCTAATTTGTTGGATATAATTACTATTTGAAATGAGTGAGTTTCTGGACACCTATGATCAATAAATGAGAATTTATCAAAAGTTCTAACGCAACTAAGTTTTACTTAGATTATTTCGGGATTTTACTTTAGTTGACAAATTAGTCATCACTAAAGAGAGCAGTTTCACAGTATATATATATATATATATATATATATATATATATATATATATATATATATATATATATATATATATATATATATATATATATATATATATAATTCAGGAAGTTTCTGTACTTTCAATATAAAAATAAATTATAGCAATTAATTCCCCATGCGAAAAAAAACCTACAAAAGTACTTCATTCAAGTTTTTACATTGTTCAGTCGGAAAAAAATGTACATGAATTCATTTATCTCCGCAGCGGTGGAAATCTTGGATTTCTCAATTTTCGGGCATCAACAGCCATTTTTGAGCTGGGAATACAGTAAATTGGGATTTAGGACTCCTCATGCCCCTAAAACATTATATTCCATAAGTTGGAACGATCTGCCTTCTACACATTGACTATACACATTTTTATCTTGGATTTCTTATTTTCGAGGCATTTTCAACCATTCCGAGCTTGGCTTTCTTGGATTTCTTAATTTTCAGGCAAGATCGGTCATTTCTGAGCTGGGGATACAGCAGATTTCGATTCAGCACTTCTCAATGCTCTTTAAACACTGTATTCCATAAGTAAACACGATTTGCCTTCAGCACTCTGAAGAAACACATGTTTAGAATAGGCAGCTATCTTGGATTTCTCAACTCTGAGGCATTTCCAGACATTTCCAAGCTAAGCATACAACAGATTTGGATTCAGTACCACTGAATACCTATTCAAATATCGTTAGCCATAAATGTACACGATTTACTTTCGTCACTTTAAATATGCACATTTTCAGAAATTCTGCCGGGGCGCAATAGCATCGCACAGTTAACATAAACATACGATAAGTTAATATAAAGAAACCATCTCAAGACTTTGAGAATGTTCCATTTCAAGTCGGTTTAAGATATAAAGACTTGAAAAATGGTTTTAAAGTTTATCATCGCACACAGCCTGTAATAAATTGAGAAATCTTTCAACTATGATTAATAGATTTTCCAGATTGCGTTCTAGACCCTTTGAACACCCGGCGTATGTTATAACTCGTGGTGGGAGTATAATCTTTTCATGTCCATTACGAAACAAAAATATGTTTTTTGTTTAATCACTATTATTTTTTTAAATTTCTACTCTTAACAAAGATCTAGGTTTACCTGCGAATGCGTATCAGGCTCGTCATTTTGACCATGTTATAGTCAGATTTTACACATATGACCTTTTTGAAAAACATTTATCCATGAACTTTTTGATTTGGCCTTGTCAAAATTTTTGGCCATTCTTTTTTATTCAAAAAAAAAATTGAGAAATTTTTTCTGAATTAATTGTTTTTGTTTTTCTTCCACAAAACCTTCGTTTCCTCAGGAAGGTAAATCTTTAAAGGTTATTTTATTCAAAATTTAATTGTAATGCTAAATTTGACCCTCACTTTCTACTATTCATACGGAACAAAACTTTGTTGCATTAGTATTTTCAACAAATCCTTTTTTTTTATATGAAATTGGAATGTTTTCATTCCGCCTTATCGGAGCCACGGGGCCAGTTGTTTTTATAGAGATATTTGGGTATTTGGCCATTTTTTTTAACGATTTGGTCCGTGTTTTTGGCTAGAAACATCACTAACTATCTGGAAACCCTGATGCACATGCATTTTTTTTGGGGGGGGGGTGAAAATGTGATAGACATTCGTCGGGAACTAGGGTTCATGGATTTATAGCTGTTTCTTCTTGTGTTTGGGAAAATGCTAATTAAATATTTGTAATCGAATTATTTTATGTGTTGGTTGCATAATGGTTTCGAAACACTGCAGTATGTATAATTCTATAATTTTATATTAAGTCGATTATATTTGCCGCGCCCACAAACTAAAAAGTATAGGATGATGATATACTCAACAGTACTGGACAAAATAATTAACAATAAACATGAAAGTAGTAATCAAGTAATCAGTTTTATAGGCTCTTGCCCTTTGGCCGTCAGAAGCGAAGTATATATTTTCATATTCACTATTATAACGACGAAGAAATAAAGGCGTACATCATATGATCAACATGAACACTGTCATTAAATCTTATAGATTTCTACGACGCAGATATTTTGTAACAAGACTGATCGCTTCAAAAATGACCAGGTACTCTCTTAAATTAGAATAATTCTACCTTTTCTGGGTATTTTTGTGCGAACAAGTGTCACCCACTCACTTATGTTGCAACAACAGACATATTTTTACCATCGTCCACATCGCTATCAGTTGAGCTAAACATCACAGTTCCGATGTTTCGTTCATGTTTTACAAATAATTTCAAACTTGAATATAATTCATTTTTTGGTGAGGGGTGGAAGACAATTTCACGAATGGAGTACACCTTCAATCCTTTTTATATTCGTGATCGTAATAAAAAACAAATTATAAAATCCACACTGATAAACTGTTTGTTACTATATCGGAATAAAGGTTGGTCAAGCGCTTGGACTACTATTGTTTTATGTCCGTTCAATTTTATGACCACCTTAGCTATTTTTTTTAACACATCACTATTCAAACTTCAATCGCAATCAGCTAAATCTATTTATTGATGTAACAGATCGACTGAACAGTAACACACAGACATACGCACTTTGAAGTTGTGCATCTAAATATTCAGCGTAAAATTACTCTGTTCAGCTACATTGCAAAAAGCGTCCTATCTTATGGTTGTGGCATAAACTATCTACTCAGAAGCCTCATTTTCCAATTTGTCAAATATTTCATACTTAATCTTTTCATAGACATCTATTTCAGTCTATTTTCTCTCTCCCTCCCTATCTATCTATCTATCTATCTATCTATCTATCTCTAAATGTTAAATTGTGAGACATAAATCTGTATTTTTACCAACAATTTTCACTCTTATATCTTTAGAAACTTGCTAGAGGTGATGTGATTTTTGGAAAAAAATGTTTCTTCAAAAATAGTTTCATTCCCGTATTTGTTTAAGTAAATTTTATTTCGCTGAACAAAGAAGAGAGAAAATAGTCTCATTCTAATGAATATCTCAGTTTTAAGTCACCGAAGAATTGGCATTTCAAAATCCCGTGCCGTCAACACGTTTACCATTTATATACACAAAAATAATTCTCTCTCTCTCTTTCTCTCTCTCTCTCTCTCTCTCTCTCTCTCTCTCTCTCTCTTAACTTAGGGTCAAGCCCTCTAATTAAAAAATTGTTTTACTTTTATTTGATTAATTTTTTAAAGTAAAAGCCCTGTTTAAAAATTCTTCCAAGTATGTCGCACAATTCATTTTTACTTTTGGGGGCGTGTTTAATATATTTATATAATTTTTTTAAAGAATTCACCTCATTTCGTTTTCCGTCAAATGCAAATGACCTTACTGAAACTACGTGCAACAACCCTTCAGGGACATAACCGGAAGTTGTCGCTTGAGATCCCTAAATCATATCAAGATAGAAATCAGCCATTTTCAACTCTAGCTATTTCCGGCTACAGAATCTATCTTAGAGATTGAAAAACGCAAGGTTGTCGGGGACTTTGAGATTTTGAGATTGGAATGAATCGCCCAATCACTGCCAGAAGACCAGAGAGAGAGGGGGGGGGCAGAGAAACAGATAGACAGACAAAGAGAGGGCACTCTGCTAGAGAACTAAAGAAAGTGTGGAACGTGGAGGTGAAAGTTATGCCAAAAATTGTTGGAGTGCTAAGAATCCTAATGCCCAGCAAAAAGGCTTGAGGAACTTGAAATCCGAGGAAGTTTCGAGGCCAACCAGACAACAGCACTACTGAAAATAGCTAGTGCATTGAGAAGAGAGTTGGAGTATTGAAGTGACTTTTGTTACTTAATCTCTAGTGCAACCCACCATTTACTACTGAGAATTTTTTAAAAAAGTCTGCTTCTCTGCTGCATGCATCCTTCTAAGAATTCCTTGAGAATCAGTTTTTGTAGGTTCTATCCACTGGCAAGGAATAGAGCTTACGAGAGCTAATCACGAAACTATTTAACTACCAACAACCAGCCACCATTCATAACGAATCATTAAGGTCCTAACTCCGTGACTGAGAAATCGATATCTACCGACACAATAAAAGAGAGAAAGCTCAGGCTACGCAAATAATCGGTAAAAGCGGAGAGGTGGGGATACAATGGTTGGAGGAGGAGGTTATGGTTTCGTAGTGTTCTCATAAAAAGTTAAGGGGATGAATGAATGCCGATGATAGTAGTCGGACCAAGATCGAAACCTTAGCTGGAACTTGGCTGCAGCATTTTGTACTAAATTAGTGGCCGAGGCGAAAGCATGTGTGTCTGTGTTACTGTTATGCATTGTAATAGAGAGTCATACGAGGTCGTGGGGCTCGTACGTAGAGGGATGTTAGCAACATATCTATACAGTTGTACAATTCAATATCGTGGAAGAAGGTTGCAAAGAGGAAACATAGATAGGGAAGGGCTATTCAAACATCCATTGCCTTTCTCGTAGCTTTTGAATGAAATCTGAAAAAAATGTTCACGAAAATGAAAGAAAAAAATACATACTCACTAAAATGCCTTTCACATAGAATCCTAGGATCAGTTTAAATTCTACAAGCCTTTTAGAAATAAATCATTTTAGAACATGCGTAGGAATTACTTGAGCAAAACTTGCATTTGACAGATTCTTACATTAACGTTTTAATGGTTCTTCTTAAGCATGTCTGAAAATTGAAAGTCCATTTTCTATAAGAACACTATTGTTTTACGTTTTGTTTTCTTTTATTTATTTCATTTTTGTCATTCATCGTTTTCTTTGTAAAATGTTCTCATAAAATGCATGATGAATCAATTCCATATGCCCTGAAGGTTTTGTGAATGAACTTGATATCTTTCTATTTTTCGGAATTAAGTCAGCTCTCCTTAAGAAGAGAATGAAGTTAATTCTGAAAAAGTAACTGATCTGTATCGGCTTAACAGATGTCTTTTTCCTTTTAAAATGTTAATACTTCAAAGAAGGATACATAATGCACTATTGTGACTGTATTAGGTAAAGCAAAACCTTTTCTCATATTCTGATGTGATTTCTCAAAAACTAAGCAAAACCTCTGACCCAGGCGTTTCGAATGTTCATCATCCATCTTCAATGTTTTTTTTTGCATACTGCAGGCATCAAGGAATGCCTTGACCTTACCCCGAGTGCAATAGCGAGGTACAGACTGGGAAAGTTGTTTCCTTGGTACTAAACGTTATAATTTTGAAAGCGTCTCTCGGAAAACTGACTGGGAGTGAATGGGAATAAACATAGATGGAGAACATTTGAATCACTTGAGATTCGCCGATGACGTTTTCATGGCGTCAGAACCAGCCAGAGAATTGCAGAGCATATTGACTGATCTAAATTGGGAAAGGAAATAAATATGCCTAAAAACAAAAGTAACGCTCAAAGATTAAGTTCCCAAACAGACCATAAGAATAGAGGGGGAATCTAGATGAGGTTCTAGAATACATTTACATTATAAAGTTGGAGAAAGACGATGAAAGCGAAATAAAACGATGCATAATGATCGAAATAACGTTGGAAATTATTTGATATGAATAGAGACCCATTGCTGAGAACATTGCTAACATGCTTAAAGAGTAAAGTACACAATGAATGCATTATACCAGCTATGACTTACTGTAGCGAAACATGGAAAATTAACAAAATGCTGCTGATGATACATACACACAGACAGACATACATACATAAAACACACAAACACTCATTCACACCACACACACACACACACACACACACACACACACACACACACATATATATATATATATATATATATATATATATATATGTCATTTGGTATAAAATACCTAGCATTTTTCATTTATTTTGTGTAATGACCTTATAGTGAATAGATTGCTTCCATTTAGAGTCAATTGCAGATGCACCCCATTTGAAACTTTTGACACAGTTAATTCCATTGGGATAAATTTTTAAATAAAGTCGCTTAGTATGATTTCTTTTGATGAAATAAAGAGAGAAAACAATTCTTTGATTAGATTTCATGACAGTAAAATTAAACATGGAATGTGGCAATGATATGACAGACATTAATTTTTATTTATTAGTGCGGAGTGACACAGCTTCTGCAAAAATTCGAACTCATTTTTCCGTATTGATAACAGTCACTCAAGCATGCATATGTATTCATGTATATATAAATTGTACGCGCATGCACGTATGCGTACACACATAAATGTATGTGTTGGTTTCGGGAAGGTAGTGGCTGATTGAGCCAACTCATTTCCACTATTATCAAGTGAACTTTTAGATTGGTGCACCATATTTTATGTAATCGGTGGGCCCCAATATATCTATAAGAGATTCCCATGGTTCATCTGTCCTTAAACAATACCCTATATATCTGTGAGGCCTTCCCTTATCCATCACACAGGGGCGCGCTGGGTAGCAGAGAGACCCTGCCTCCGTTGAACATTTCAAGTAGATGACTGAATTGATATTATTTTATAATCAAAAATATTTGTTTATGAAATGTGTTCGAGATTTTCAACACCAAGTTTCAACTTAGTATAAGTTAATCATTTTTAGAAGACAGATTTTGTAGGTTAGAAACATAATAATAACAATAATGATAATAATAATAATAATAATTCCACATAGCTGGATACTCGAATGCCTTAGAATGTTCAAAATTAGCGAACCTGTGGTTAGATTCATTGGTAATTCGATGGAAGACTGGAAAGTAGATTTGACAGCCGCAGGGGACAAACTAGCAGAGGTAGGGATAAAAAGGGGAATCTTCCAAGGAGACTCGTTGTCCCCACTATTATTTGTTCTAACAATGATACCGTTTAACAGAATCCTGAAAAACAGCAAAGGATACCATTTCTCTAAAACAAAAGGAAAGGTCAACCACCTAATGTACATGGACGATATGAAATTGTTCGCAAAAAACAGGGGAGAGCTTGAGACTCTGTTCAACGAAGTAATGGAATATAGTGAGGACATAGGAATGGAGTTTGGAATAGAAAAATGCGCTATCATGGTGATGTACAAAGGAAGGCTTTCAATGACTGAAGGAATCGAACTCCCGGACAACAGCAAGATTAGGGCATTGACCGCACAAGACCGATACTAGTACCTAGGTGTCCTTGAACGTGACACGATAAAACGGGAAGAGATGAAGGAGAAAATAAAGAGAGAATACCTCAGAAGGATAAGGAAAATATTAGAAACCAAATTAAACAGCAGAAATCTAATAAAAGGAATGAACACCTGGGCTGTGTCAGTAGTTAGGTATACAGGACCATTCCTAGGATGGACAAAGGAAGAGCTCCAATCAATGGATAGTCGAACACGGAAACTTATGACGATGCATAAAGCATTACACCCTAGAGATGATACAGATAGACTATACGTTAAGAGAAAAGAAGGTGGCAGGGGGCTCATCAGCATAGAAGATTGTGTCCAGAGAGCTAAAATAGTCCTAGAAAGATATGTGCAAAGAAATAGAAAAGAAATCATAAAGAGCGCGAGAGATAGTGCAACAAGCAATAAAGTAGAAAACAATGGAACAGTACAGCAAACAAGAAAAGAAAGATGGGAAGGGAAAAAATTGTACGGCAAGCTTAAAAGACAGATACAAGATGTAGCAGACGAGAAATCATGGACGTGGTTACGAAAAGGGAACCTTAAGAGAGGAACAGAATCGCTCATCATGGCAGCCCAAAACAAAAGCTTAAGGACAAACTACATAAAAACAAAAATCGACAGAACACAGACAAACAGCAAATGCCGCATGTACGGTGAAAGAGATGAGACAGTAAACCACATAACTAGTGAATGTAGTCAACTCGCCCAGAAGGAATATAAGCATAGACACGATAGAGTAGCAACGATGATACACTGGGAACTAAGCAAACAAATGGGATTCAACCATGTGGAAAAGTGGTATCAGCACAAGCCAGAGGCAGTTTTGGAGAATGACAACCACAAACTACTCTGGGACTTTGACATCCAAACTGACCACCTCATCCAGGCAAGAAGACCGGACTTAGTAATAGTAGACAAAAAAAGGAAGGCCTGCCAAATAGTAGACGTTGCTGTGCCTGCAGACCATAGAGTAAAAAAGAAGGAGGGTGAAAAAAAGGAAAAATACCAGGACCTAGCAAGAGAGTTGAGGAAGATGTGGAACATGAAAGCTAGGGTAGTACCGGTCATAGTGGGCGCACTAGGAACTGTCCCCAAAACGCTGAGGGTGAGACTGGAGGAGATCGGGATTAGGGGAAGGATAGAGACCGTACAGACCACAGCACTACTGGGAACTGCACGGATACTGAGGAAGGTGCTGGAGATATAAGTACTGCAACGAATTGTAGCTCTGTCATGATATGCGAAAGAGAGAGGAGAAGTTAGCTGAAAACCCGAGGAGACTTATTGTCACTCAGCCTTCAGCGATAACCACTGGGCAACCGGTGTGAAACTGTAAATCGCAGAGTACTAGGAGAGGAGGGCTGGAGACTTGAAGAGACTTGCTGTCACTCAAACTCCAGCGGTTACCACCAGGCAACTGGTGTGAGATTCCATAATAATAATATTGGAAACAAAGAAGGAATGGAAATAAAGTTAAATCATGTCTTACTTGGTGTTTCATCGAAACACATTCTGCTGCTACGTCTATTTATGCCGAAAAGTTTAAAGCAAGACAGATGATTCTTGGGTTAATTGCTCAGGTCAAAAGATCTTTCTCTTTCTAATTCCCTTGATATCTGGTCTTCAGCTACAATTCCGATCCTATACCCACCTCTGGGTTCGAAATGAGGGTCAAGCGGCAATTTTTGAAAGCATCCAGATCAATGAGAAAAGCAATGTTAGGAATAACCCTAAAAGATCGAAAAAGATCAACATGAATCTAAAAGCAGACAAAGATTTTTTAAAAAGTATCAAAGAAGTGATTAACCGACAAAAATGGTGGACAGGACACATAGCAAAAAGGAAAGATAACAAATAGTGCAGAAGGTTTGTCAATTGATGCCCAAAGGATAGCAAATGCTTGAGATAAGATGGAAAGATTTGTTAGTAAGACAGGACAGAGTTTTGTGCAGTCAAGATCAGCACGAAAGGAACTTTGTCCAGCAGTGGACATGTAATTGTATCTGCTAATATATATATATATATATATATATATATATATATATATATATATATATATATATATATATACTCATGAACCTCGAAGTGGGAGTTCAAGGTCATTTCGAGAAAGGTATTTGTAGAGGAAAACAGCAAAAGTTGCATGAATCAAATGAAAGTAACTCAATCCACAGTCTATTTTCATTTGATTTACGTCTATGTCAACCTATAGATAAGCAGGGAAGATCTATAGTATCCTCAGAGTGATATTGTGTTAGATAAACCGATTCTCCTACAACTATCAAAGTTAAGCAATGTCGAGCCTAGTCATTATCTAGATAGATGGACGTCTGGAGATTCTAGGTGCCATAACCCATGGCCATCCAGTAAATCCACCGAGGGAGTAGACAGATCTCTGCACGATGCTCAATAACGAAAGGCAAAGCCAACCCTCCACCTATCACTCTGGCTGGCCTGGCCGTGAGCGACAAGAAGTGAATAAATAATTTATAAGTAAGTTATTTGGAATTACTCCACGGTTCATGTTTTAAAAAGAGTTCTTAAGTTGGTCCGGCAGACTATGAGTGTAAGTATCACGCGTTCAAGCCACACCACTGGAACTAGAGGGCTGGAATTTTCAACAGTTACTCTTTATTATGTATAAAAAACTTTTCAAAATTCTCCCCGAAATAGATTTTTAGTAGGGTTCAATTTACAATGGAATTTTATGCTAAATTAGTTACTAGATAGTCCCTGCTTGATTTTTGAAAATTCAAACTGTATAGTGATCTAACGAAAAGTGAGAAACGTTGTTTATTGATCACTCCTTATCCCAATTTTTTTATATATCCCTCCCAACAGGACATGCTGCCAAAAGACGTTGATCGCGTGACAGTTTCTTTTGAGTGACTGACCAGACCTATATATATATATATATATATATATACATATATATATATATATATATATATATATATATATATATATATATATATATATGTGTGTGTGTGTGTGTGTGCATGTTGATATATATATATATATATATATATATATATATATATATATATATATATATATATATATATATATATATATGTATGTATATTAACTATTGATTATATCTTTACTCTTTCAAGTTGGCAGATACAAACCTTGTACATATTTTACGCTAAGAAAACAACAGTCCTTGGCAGACAGTTTTGTCGATCTTATCTGCTCGTTTCATTCCTGAAATGCCATGACAAGAAAAAACATCAATAAAGTAAAAGACTCACAAATTAATCTATGTTTTGTGTTTTGAGATGCGCATCAATCAGTTCTTTAATAGAAGAGCGCAAGTCGTACAGAAGTGATCTGTAACAAGCAACAATGATAGCTTTTCAGAGTGGCAAATCAAGACTTAATCACGACGCAAGAGACAATTACACTGTTAGTCGGTTTCCGACGTTATTAGATCATAGGATTGTCTTCAATATGAGTTGTATCGTTGCGATTTGTTGATACCTTTTGCTCAACTTTGTTTACTTTTTCTCTCCAACATGCTGGTTAAGTTTGTGAAGATACCAGAGAATCGACAGAATGGAACCAGTGAAATGGATGAGAACAGTTGAATCATGTGTCTGACGATAGGTCAGGGTTGAAATGAAATAACATACCACCAAGAATATAATCCTTGTTTTAAAAAATCCTTTTTGTTTTGCTTGTGATCAATTACTTGTTTGTTAGTGAGAGATTAATGACGCATGCCCTAAGAAATTTGGACTCAGTAAATGCAGGCAAGCTATCAAAAATCAAGTAGCAAATTATCAAGAACGCGTAACAGTAAACACGAAGATGCACAAGTGCATATGCTTATAAATGCGTGTGTATGTTCATTGTTTATTTGTGTATGAGTTTATATATTAGAAATGTGTATGTAGATACCAAATGTTGTCAAAATTACATTCAGTACTCAGGTTTCTTCGCTCAATATAATCTATTAATCGATCTATACATATGATATGCCCGGCAACGTTCATGCATGTGTGTTAATCTCCACTACCCACAACACTGGTTTAGATACTGTTGTTTGGTTCAGATTACCCATCTGTTTTGACGTTTGTATGTATCCATGTATCTAAGCATCCGGTCTTCGCTCAACCCTAACTGTTCATAGTAGAAACTTGTAATTTTGCCCCCCCCCCAGTAGGCTTGGTAAATGTATTTTTGTTTTTTTTAAAAAAATTCCCCTACGGAAGTTTTAGTGAGGGGGGTCATGCTAAATTGATCTCTTAGTTTGTGTCCACCTTTTTTTTGTAAAAGATTTGGATATTCTAGTGCCCAGCAAAAGGTAACAGAAGTAACTTATTCATCGATCATCATTTCTCCCAGTTCTTTAATTGATCACCCAACATGACATGCTACTAAAAGACGCTGGTCACCGGACGGTTGGGAAAAACACATTTTCACTAATATTTCATCTGTTACGCATGTATTGTTATTGATATTGCTGTTATTAATCATGTGCAACAACCACATCGGAGATAAAAAAAAACTAAGATCAAAATTGAGGACGCAGAACAGGAGGAAGTAGATTACTACATCTACCTAGGACAACGAATCTCCATGAGACCCTCAAAAGAAGAAGAAATCAATTGAAGAATCACACTAGGATGACAAGACTTTCGCAGAGCAAGCTCAACCTTCAAAAATAAGAAGATCCCATTATTCCTAAAAAGAAGGGTTATAACTAATGCATCCTCCCAATAGTCACTTATGGAGCTGAAACATGGAACCTAACCAAGAGACAGATCTGCAAATTGAGAACCATGCAACGTGCACATGAAAGAAATATGCTGGGCCTCACATGGAGAGACCACAAGACAGCACAGTACATCCGAGAAAGGACAAGAGTCAGGGACATCATAGAATCCATTAAAAATCTCAAATGGCAGTGGGCTGGCCATGTTGCAAGAATGGCGGACAATAGATGGACATCACGACTCACGACATGGATCCCCCGAGATCACATGCGCAACCGAGGCCGGCAGAATATTAGATAGAGAGACGAGCTAGACAGGTTCAGGAAGTACTGGCTCTGCGACGCCCATGATAGAGAAGTGTGGCAAATCCTGAGGAAGGTCTATGTCCAACGACGGACGTTAAAAGACTGATGATGAAGGTAGTATGGTCTGGATGGGCTCTCAACTTTGACATTCCAAACCAGCTTGCTTTTGGTGATTTTTGAACGGCTTTCGATTTGAGCTATTAGATTGCCAAAATCACCACCATCATCATTTCAAAACTATTTTGATATATGTCCATTATATTTTAAGAACGAAAAAAAATCTCATGATTAATGGTTAATTCAACTAGAGTGCGTGGACCTCTTCCCATGGGACGCCGTGAGAGCACACTAGCAATAATTACTGGTCAAAGCAAGGGGATAACAATACTATGGGTGCAGACAACAGTTAGCAAGAGCAGACACCCTTTTACACATTTGAACGTTGCCAAAAGATTTTACGTCTTTAAAAACCAGACACGAACTCGGCTTATAGCCAGAAAAATATCATCTTGGTGAAAAAGACCTGACTTGATTGGTTAATATGGAAAGTCATCGCAAGCGTAAATGTTATAGATTATACTCGTTATTTCAAACTAGCAAGGTTACCCAATCTTTATCAAACTATGCAGTTTCTTTTGAATATCAATTCACTGAAGCGAAATTAGGGGACTTTCCTCAGGGTCAACTCATTTAGAATTGGTATTGTTGATTTTATAATTATTTCTATGAAGAAATATTTTATATTCAGTTTGTTTTACGAGCAGCATTTTTAACTATTCTTCATGGTAATATATAACAAAGCAATGGGCGCTGGGTAAGAGTTTTTTTTTTCAAGTGTCTTTTATTGGCTGGCAAATAAGCTCTTTGTTTACATTCCCTCTGAAGTAAAATTGGACGCAAGGACATTGACTTGATATAGGTATTTTCCATATTCGCCTACTTAGTGCAGAAAACGACACCAAAACACTTTTTGAACTTACATTTTCAACAAGGAAAGTATTGTAATGATTGATAAGTAACGTATGAGTTCAAAATAAATTACTAAAAAAGGAAAATATGAGGTCAACTGATAATAATGTAAAGATAAAAGATAAGTAAAATGATTTTAAACAGATAATTTTATTCAACACAAAGAAGAACTGCAGGGGCCACAGAGAATTGGCAAGTATATTCCAAATAGAAGGAAATATTTTAATCGCTTTCCAAATGAAGGAAAACTCACATGGCTAGCCAGCAAAGGAAGGCAGTCGTGTGAGGACGATTAGAGAAGATGGTTGCTTACTAAGTTGGAAGCGAAACGATTTTGAAGGTTAGCAAAGGAGAAAATTCCCAAATTATTCATGGAAGCACCTTATTTTCTCCAAAACGAAAGACCATTACTTTAACAGAAATCTGCAACGAAGGGTCAATTCATTTGATAGGCACTGATTTGGGAGATGGGTGGGTCGTTCTGGCGTAAGCCACTCGAGTAGAAGGAAAATACTGCAAGTCAAAAAACTAAAAGTGCTTAAAAAATGGGATCTTATACAAAAGGAGATTCTTTCAATCTCGTATCATTCCAAGTGAAGTAAGCCAACACATCCCATTTTCTGTATTGTTTTCACGAAGATATCCATTAGGGGAAGCCTCATGGTGGTGTGATGGTTAGCGAACAAGTCTAGCCGACTATTACTACTGTTGCGAGTTCGATCTTCCCTAGGTTTCCTACATTAATGGTCTTGTCAGGCTGAGATAAAATATGTAGATATAAGTTGTGCATCGTAAATAAAAAGCAAGGATTTCGAACACTTATTTTTCTAGGCATGTGCCCCCAAACGGAGTAATGGTGTAACGTAATATTCCTAATCCCATGCCTCAATTTGTCCTAGTACCATTCTTAGTTAAGCATAGTAAATATTAAAGTGTCTGTAAAGGCATGTTAGGAAAAGATTTTGGCGAAATATTCTCGTTGGAACTTTGTAATTGCAAATCCTGATGGAGCACACTTTGCTTAGTAAGTACAAAAACTCAAATCCTTGTTTTGTTGTTTCAAGGGATTTCTTTTTTCAGTGGTATAAAAAAAATATCGGAATTATACATTCAGTATAATTTTTTTAAATGACAGAAATCCTCAACTTTTTATTTAAAAAACAGAAGAAAATATTTAAAACCTGCCAATCTTCACCGAAAAAATAAAATCACCGACTATTGTCATAATTGTATTACCAAGTAACAATCCTGCTCATGTATGTACACATATGTTGTTGAAGTATTAGCGAAAGTGCTTCCGTTTCCAGTGGGAGCTATGCAAGGGAGCATCAATCAAATACCGTTTGCTTTCAAGTTATGAAAGAGAAAGTAGAAATTGAAATTTTGCAAACATGCTACACATGTTTACACTGCAAAGAGCTTGATTTCTCATGCAGCAAACCACGTTATATCCTGATTATGTTTTCATATTTTTCTATTCCGTCATAAATGAAACTGGAAATAAATTGTAAACCCTTCCCTATCCAATATCTCGAAAACAAAACGAAGTTGGACTTTAAACCTTAAATTCATGATCGAATGGCAGAGAGTTTTTCATGCTAACAGAACCATCATAAGATTCCCGGTTTATAAAATAACTTGTGTTAGTCGATTCAGTGTATATTTGGAAAAATACGCTGTAGGCTAACTTCTAGACGAGCCATTATCATTTCAAGAGAGTCGTTCTTACAACAGAAAAATGTGTTCAATCGCCTGACCAGCTCTTGAAATGGTACACTGCAGGAGTACTGAATGTAGATGTACGGCGAGTATCACGTACATTATAGGTACGTAATTTCGAATAAGCGATGTATATGGTTAATGTGGCAAAATTCTCATTATTGGTTCTATATCTAAGATCTAAAATTGAATTGATGTGTCTATTCATTTGACTTGAATCAAAACTATACATGAAGAATTTGATTTCCAATTTGAAAAACTTTGATAATCCATGCACTATATTCTACAGATAATTGCTGCACATTGGTAAGTCTAATTCAATTAATCCACGTCCGACCGCCAAGAGAAAGAGTATTTCGTCTTTGTTTTCCTTGTCTTTATTATTCGTATATTTTTTTTACGGTGTAACAATATTCCCCGTTTTCAATGTCGACTGCTTTGAATCTAAGGTTCAATCAGACAAACAAATTCTGCTTTTATTTCTATGGATGATCAGCTGTGCTTTCTCTTTAATCAGAGCATAAAACACAAACTGATTTCCTAGTTAAAGCAGACAGTTGATGACAGAAATATTTGGCTGAAAGGAAAAATCGAATCGATTACGATATGAAATGAGTTCCTAATGATCATTAGTAGATTCAAGACATTTAGCACTGATGATATCGATTTTGCATAAACAAGGGGTAACACAAAAATAGTAAAATTTTTGCAGTAGTTGTAATCTTTACTAATTACAAATCGGGGAAGGCCACTTACAAAAGTAGCCACGAGTTTCTATTTGAATAGCAATAGTATGAGAGTGAGAGAGGAATTGACATCTCAAAGCGATCAAATCGATTTTTAAAATTTGGTTTGAGAGAAGATCTTGAAAAACCAAATGTATCAAAAACTGTCAAATTAGAATTTTAAGAGAGTAAAAAAGGCCAATTTCATAATTGCCAAATGTGATTTATACTACAGTCATCATTTGATGAAGGCTTTGTTGGTGGCAAAGCTGTTGTTTTTGCAAAAGCATATGTATTAAATCATTTTAAATATGTATGTAGTCTAGAATATATACGTGTGTGTATGCGAGTTGATATATATGTATATATAACAAGAAGACGAATGTAAAAAACTTAGCATAAGTAACTTTGTCACAGCTGTCTATATTTATACTGTCACTATTTTTGTGTGTCGCCTGTATCATATTGGCGTAATCCTAACTGGTTGATTTATATGCGTCTTTGTGGTCTCTAGTCAGACAACGTAATATTAACTCATGGTTACTTGAACCGAAACTCAGTTTCTTATCTATCGTACAATGGACGACCTACGTCTTCCCTCCTGTTTACAATAGCGTCCACGACCTCTGCTCTCAGAACGAGGCTCACTCATAATGTGTCTCCTACACCAAAAGCGAGATTTGAGCTCAAGAGGAGCCTTCGCACTCAGTTGAATAAGAAGTAGTAGGAGGCCACGTCAGACTAGTGAGAGTGCCCAAAAGACACACAGTTTCTTCACAATATGAATTATTCGAAATTATTTTGACCTCCCCCATCAGAAAGCAGCAAATCTGAAAAACGGAACAAATACTGGGCGATATTCAAGGACTACTGTACGCATTATTACTTTGGGGAAAGTCAAAGTACACATTGGTCCAAGCGTTATCATAAAAACAAGAAAAACGATGATACTCATCTTACAGATTATTTCTTTTATCACATGTTTCTACTGTTCTTGAAGATGATTTTCAGAATAGAGTCGAAAGCAACATCAAAAGAACATTGTCAAAAGTCAGCGACGATTGAATGGAAAATACTTGAAAGACATTAAAATATTTTGCCTGTAACATGGCAGCGAAAGAATAAAAGGTATTTTAAAATCATCAAGATAGTCATAGATTCCCCTCCTCTTCTGCTGTGGGAATTACTGTCATGTTTTGCTGTTAAATTCTTTTGATTCCGGGTGTTATTTCATCATTAACCCACTCTATTCTAGGGAATCACAATTCTCGTTCGTTCTGTTAGAAACCCAGATGCACTCGCGGCGAATTAGAATAGATCCTTGCTACAGGATTTTTTTTCAAATGATCTGACACTGTACTTCGATTATTTGTTCTTTCGACAGCTTTAGAATCTCTCATAAATGTTATAGCTTGTTTTTTGGTTTTTGTTTGTTAAAGTCCACAACAAGTCATTGAATCTCAAATCAGAGCGTGAAGGTTTTTTAAGTGAAAAGATGGCTTCGTCTTTCTCATTACTTTTTTTCTAGCGAATAACTACACTTTAGCTGAATCCCAATTGCCAATGTCACAGGGAAGGATAAGGCGCTGTGACAGGAGCGGAATTGCGTTTTTTCGTTAGGATTATTTTATGGGAATTGCAGTCGATTTAAATCGAAAAAGCCTCCAGCGTTAGTTGCATCCTTGATAGAATGGATAGATGACTCAATCGATGTGGTTTTATGCCATATCACTTCCTATACAGTGATCATAAAATGCTGGAATTGACTGTCTAAATTTTGTAATCTTTAGTCAGGACTCACAGAGTCAGAGATCACGCAAGAAACCGAGGCGGACAGAATACATGATGGAGAGATGAACTAGACAAATTCAGAAAATACTGGCTCTGTGACGCCCATGATAGAGAATTGTGGCGAATCCTGGGGAAGGTCTACGTCCAACGACGAACGTTAAAAGAATAATGATGAGGATGATGATGATGATGATGATGATGATGATGAACGCTCTATGACGCATTAACTATTCTATAATTGTTTGGAGTATATGATTGATGTTGATTGATGGTTAACAGACTAGTCTTAGATCATTCGGTTCTGTGGTGAGTTCGACCCTCACGTTTACACGAGGTGTCTCACACGTGTGGCTTTGTACAAGACTAAGTTGCCTTGAATGGTTTCGACTACATGACTGGTTATTTCAAGCAGATTTTTAGAACTTGGATCAAATATTAAAGAACTGTTTTATGTAACCTATGATATCACTAATAGATTTATCAAAACTTTCATTCACTCTAATGATTTCATACATAGTGACACAGCAAATGCTAAAACAATATATAGGAAGTAAGCAGTTACCCGATCTCTCATAGTATGTTTAGCAAGTCAACAGATATAGCAAATAATAGTAGTATTTCAGAGGATTGACAACTTTAATGCTTATCTATCTCCAGCTAGAAAACTATATTAATATAGATAAATATTAACTTCAGAGAATGCATAGAGAGTACAAAGTATATACCTACCATTCATAAAACAATTCATAACAACCCATTCCTAGTGGACGCTGGTCTTGATGCAAGAAGAGAAAGGTCGTTCACAAGACTATTAATGGAAATCACCGTAGTTGCATAAACACTTTGGCGATTCAACCATCGATTTTTGCAATTTTTACAAAAAACATACTTGAGTGAGTTTTGTCACACAGTCTGTATGTTGTACAATGAAAATTAGGAGGAAATGTATTTGCAGGGGTCAGGAATAAAAGCAATCGGCACTGACAGCATAGAGCTTTTATGTATATTATTTGTGTTAGTATCAAATGTCTTAAATTGTGACTCCTGACAAATCAGACAGAGAATGATGAGAATGATACTTATTCACACCCTCACGAGGGCAAATTTGATACAAGGTCAAGGTTTAATGTGTGTGTGTGTGGGGAGGGGTACATATGGTTTAGTTCCCTCAACCTTTCCTTTTTGAATATCTAACACCTTACCTAAAAGTAGTTTGAATCAGTACAGAATAAAGGTGCCTAACGTTCCAAAACATACCATCAACATACCTACTTGTCTGGTCATCGTTTAATTGTCTCTTCAAGTGAACCTGACCAAGATTCTAATTCCATCGAATTGTTGATTCAGCTATGGACAGCCCTGGAACGTGACTGGATAGATATGCCCACGCAAAGAGTTCAGCACCCCTTAGACTCAATGTCACGTCGTGTATCTGCCGTTATCCAAGCGAAAGGAGGAAGTACACGTTATGTAACTGTCTCATTTTTTTGTTTGTTTTTTTTTACTCATATACAAGAGGTATGTCTGGAAAGTATCCAGCCATTTTGAATATCTTGAGAACTGGTTCATTCACAATGACTGAACAAGTAGATCAGCGAATATAGATCGAGGGTTTGGGACAAAACATCGCATCATCGAGATGTGTCAGCTTCCTTCCCTACAGTTTTGTGACTTTTACCTCTTCCCAAAACTGAAATCGCCGTTGAAACGGGGGAAATTTTCGACTGTGGAAGAATTTAAAGAGAACGTGACGAGACAGATTATGACCATACCGAAAAAAAGTCTTCACAGACTATTTCGAAAAGTGGAAGGAACGTTGACTGGGAGGTCCCAAGTTTTGAAGTGGACTAAGGCATCATTACCTTGGTAAGCTTTTCCCGTTAGTATCGAATGGATGAATACTTTCCAGACAGAGCTCACATCGTTCGGTAGATCCAAAGGCAGTTCAGTAGCCCCTCGTTATATTTTCGACCTTATCTCTTCACACAAATTACTAATGTTATGTACAAATCTATGGAAAATGCACACAAAAAAAGCAATGTGACAAGCACAGATCAAAGACCGTGTTGACACGAAAGAGTATCAAAGGAGACTAGGTCGTAACTACGATTGCGTGTACCAGAATTCCTTTACATCAGTATATCCCATCAGTCTTGAAACGCACGTGATTGATGATTGATTTTCGCATTTATCGAACTTCGTTTCGCCGAATACTTATGGCCCACGTGTTCGACACATTTATCGTTCGGTAAATAAGAATAAGTCCGTTATCGTCCACATTTTGCCGCATTTATCAAACTTCGCCCGGTTAGTCCGAAATGTGAATCTACATGTTCGTTAAAGCCGAAATTCGTTTTATCGAGGGTTTATTACACACACACACACACACACACACACACACACACGTATACATATGGCTTTAAACACTAAACACATTAAAAGACTTTTTCGAAAATCTTGTTGTCACTTCTGTTAGTATATATATATATATATAGAGAGAGAGAGAGAGGGGTACTAGTATTCTACAAGAGAGATCCAATAAATGTAATAGACGAGAAAGAAGTAAGGGAAAGCTACACTGGTTGGAAATTATTTAATATTTGATAACTTTGGATATTGAGAAAATACTGAAACCTTGCAATCCTAGAGTAATTCATAGTTGTATTTCTCAGTTCACGGAAAAGATTTCTGTGATTGGTTTCAAAAATTTGAAAAATCTTTTTCTTTTTACCAAGGTTCAGACGCAGACCACTGGCACCATTAGAATATACACAGTTAATCAAGCTACCAAACAGCCTTATTCAGTAAGATCAGCTTAGGCACAAGACCACCAATATATGACACCCAGTTAGGATTGAAATCGGTTCTCAGTCGTGATGATCTGTGACATCAGGTTGCTAACCATTATTTTGAGGTGCAGAGGTCTTATTTTGACGAAAAATAAAATTCGATTTAAAGCTGATTTGACACAAACACACATACACACACACTCTCTCTTTCTCACTTCCCCCCTCTCTCTCTCTCTCTCTTCATCTCTATCTCTTTTTAGCACACACACACACACACACACACATATATATATATACTGAAGAGTCAAAACATTATAATACATAAGGTATTGATCTTCCTAGTGCCTACAAAACAGCACTTACTCGATCATCATCAACATCTTTTCAGCATCTGCCGTTAGACATAGACCTTTCCCAAGATTCGCCAGACCTCTCCATTATTGGAGTCACGGAGCCAATACTTTCTGAACATGTTTATTTCTTCACACCACCTTATATTTTACCGGCCACATAAGTTTTCCATTGCCATTTGTATTTTCTAATGGATTCAGTGATATCCTTGACTCCTGTTTTTTTCCAAGATACAATATGTGATCTCTCCGTGTGGTGTTGGGCACGATCTTCTAAAGTGCACGATACATGGTTTTCAGTTTGAGGGTCAATCTTTTGGTTAGGTTCCACGTTTATGTTCCATAGGTGACTATCGGGAGGGTGCATTGGTTGTAGGTCCTTCTTTTCAAAACTAATGGGATTTTCTTATGAGCTTGCTCTACAAAAAGCTTGCTATCCTAGAATAGTTCTTTGCTTGATTTCTTCTTCTTTCGTGGGTTTCATAAAGATTCATTGTTGTTTTCAGATTTGCGTCCCTGGTTTGGATTTTGTGTCTTTGTACTCAACATGTTGTATATGAAATTTGTTTTACTGAAGTTAGTGTATAGTCCAACTTTCTCGTTCTCTTCGTTCAGATCGCTTGGCATTACTTGGAGACCGTGAAGGTTTTCCTCGGGGATCAGAACAGGTCCTTAAGCTGCTGCAAATTATGTAGTGGTGGTTGCCATAAACGAACTTCCAATGATGTTAAGGTAGGTGGTACACGACAAAAATCTAAGGATCCAGTGTTTCTCAGCAAAACGTCGCCCTAACCAACTTTCTGTCTCCACCAGCTTTTCTCACGGTGCATCCCGGTGCCATCGCCCCACTAGGGTAACAATGCATATGTACACAACCGTCTGCCTTTTGGGAGAAAGCAAGACATCGGACCATACGACCTTCATCCGTTGATTCAAGATACTCTGACTAGCCTGCAGCTACGCAACTCCATACGCAAAACTGATCGATGTTCTTTGTATTATGACACTTTCCTTATTCACCTTGATTAAAGCTATCTGCAATATGTGCCACAGTAGCCTTTCTCTTAACTATGAACTACGTTCTCCGTTCACTTCTCGCATCGATAAGTTGATAGATACTCACCACAACGGAATGTAAGCACCTCTAAGAGGCCGTGTCGTTTTGGAAATAATCTATCGTAGTCTTCTGAACATAAGAATTTGGACTTCACAAATATTACCCACACGTTTCTTCTTGCCCATGACTGCGGCATTCAACACATCGAAATGAAGTATTCACCAGCTTATATACCTTTGATCTTGAAATCTGCAATTTCGACGAGACAGTAGCTGTCATTCTTGCCACATGTCGCTTGTAATGTTTTATATATATATATATATATATATACATATATATATATATATATAAACTGACTTGTCTCCTCAGTGATATATCCCTATTCTTCAATATTAATGAGCCAGGAAATTAGAATATTCCAACTCGGAAGAGGAAGACAAGACCAAAGGCGAAGGTGGGTGTAGATTTGATGATAATTTAGCAGACAATAATCTTTATTTGTAAATAATTTACCAAGTAGCGAGCTGCTCGCTTATCGTGCTAAATCTCTTCTGAAAAATTTATGTCTTTTTGAGGTAACCGATTTATATGTTTCTTTTATAGCAAAACATCGCCTTTAATCTTGCTTAGTACATTTTTCCTTTTATCTGGTTGAAATCGTGAGTGCCACAGCACGGCACTTGACCCCATGGTTTAACTGCAGAGCAGTGTCTGCATGAGCCAAGATTATTTACTAAATATTTCTAAACTGTGGATATAAAGGTTGGTGTAGAGACAATGCGTTTTACTAGACATAATAAGGAGTAAATATTTAAATATTCAGCCTTCCAGCACTATTGGCGCGGTCTGTATGTGTAATACGTATACAGCCAGCCAGACAGACCAACTTATAAACTATAGAAACCTTTGTTGATGTTTACAATTTTAATTGGTGATTTGTAATTGTGACACAGCAAATTGTAGCTGTAGGGAGAAAATGAAACGGTAATCATGGTTGTGTTCTAGTGCAGATTACATTTGAGTCTGATTTACTTGGGCAATGTTTCCGGCTTGTCTTAATGTTGCCTACTGACTTTAACTCTATTCCACCAACCCTTCGTCTCATTGTAGTCATTTTTTGCACTAACAAACTAATTATGTCTAGCTGTAGGGAAACATTTGATAATTAATCATCGAAATTCGCAATTCTTTTTAAATTTGTTTTAAGAAGTTTCTGCACCAGAACGGTTTGTCGTTCTTGAGTATGCATGTGTGTGTGTGTGTGTGCGCGTGTGTGTGTGTGTGTGTGTGAGAGAGAGAGAGAGAGAGAGAGAGAGAGAGAGAGGGGGAGAGCTAGTGTAGGTAGTTCAATCCCCACTGGCCACTGGGTCCCCACTATAATAAACCTGTACCCAATGAAGCTAAACTTGGAAAATTCATGTATAAATATCCATTTCTCAATACATATAAGTATGTGTATATGTCGATACTTGTTCGTCCTTTTTGCAGAGAACCTACACGATCTCCAACTTATGCTAGATGATCTAAACGAAGACAGCAAAAAAAGTCGGCCCACACACGAACTTCAGTAAAACAAAAATCATATACCATAATCATGTTGAGAATAAGAACATGACTGTCAAGATAGAAGATGCAAAACTCGGCAAAGTCAACCACTACATCCACCTGGAACAAAAAATCTCCATGAGACTCTCAAAAGAGGAGGAAATCAAGTGAAAAATCACTTTGGTATTGCAAGCCTTCGGCAGAGCAAGCTTAACTTTCAAAAACCAGATGATCCCAATAATCCTAAAAAGAAGAGTACACAACCAATGCATTCTCCCGATAGTCACTAATGGAGCTGACACATGGAACCTAACCAACAGACAGACCTACAAACTGAGAAGTATGCAACGTACGCATGAGAGTATTATGCTCAACCTTACATGGAGAGATCACAAGACAGCACAGTATATAAGAAAGAAAACGGGGGTCTATGACATCATAGAAACTATTAAAAAACCCAAATGGCAATGGGCAGGCCATGTTGCAAGAATGAAAGACAACCGATGGACATCTTGTCTCACAACATGGATCCCCAGAGATCACATAAGAAACCGAGGCCGACAAAACACAAGATGGAGAGATGAACTAGACAGATTCAGGAAATACTGGCTCTGCGATGCCCATGATAGAGAATTGTGGCGAATCCTGGGGAAGGTCTATGTCCAACGACTGACGTTAAAAGACTGATGATGATGATGAACTCACTGGAGAGAGCTTGTCAGACTATCATGCTAATCATTACTCTTAGTCAAGAATCCAATATATGCCGGTATTCATGTATATCCTGATGGATATCATCGTAGACGATGGAATTGAATCATCGAATTAAGATTCTGGTCGCTATTTCATGTTTATGACCACTGGGAAATATCTTCTCCCACGACCTGACATTTTGACGAAATTTTGTCATCGGGTTAGTTTGATCTGATTGATAATGAAGACGACCTTACGATAATCTGCGACTGAATTCTAATATGCCGTTTTGGGAGACAACTTCTTTAATACAATTACGTTCACAATAGTTTTTTTCTTCTTTTTTAATGTCCACACATCAATAAGACACTTTTCGGTCAGGAGGAGATTTTGTGTTTTATTTACCAGCTGCAATTATACTATTAGAGGTGTGATGTCATGGAAAGGTTTGAAATCATTAAAAAAAACTATTCAGATCAATTGATAGCGTATCAAGCGTTATTCACTGTATTTCCAAACATTGATGGTTATCAATAGGTTAAAATCGTCGTCAAAAATAGCTAAGATCAGCCGAACTTTTCTATTTCCCGCTAACTCAAGAGCTAAAATTGTACATAAATACTCATTCAAAACCCACTTATCAAAAGGAAAATAACCATATATTAAGACTCCAGAACGAATCATTGATAAAAAGAATGTAGACTTACTTTGATTTAAACTTACTAATTGTTTTTTAATAAACAGATTTTCAGGAGAACAATTCTAACTTTGTCCTTCCTCTTCCCCCTGCTACTTCTACCACAACTAGTAATGCAATTACTACTCCAAAAAGAATCCCTTCGAAATCGAATATATCAAACGTGGACGTAAGGATGTTGGACGATTTTTGTTGCTATAGTTACAGCTTCAAACAATACCTCATCATAGGATAGACTACACAGTCATTTGTATGTTCTTGTTTATTCTTTCTTTTTTGTTTGCTTGTTTAATATTTCATTTATCATTTTTTTCAACTTTGCTTTTTCATTGCTTAAAGACCAGAATTTGAATGCAGAATTTCAAGACAAGAGCATTATAGAGCATGATATCTCGAGAATATTTGGCTTTATATCTGGCTTGACTACATCAAATAAATGCCAGAAGGTAAAATAAGTTGTAATTACTCGGATTTTTATTTCTATACTCACAAGTTTGCAAGAACATGACTATTGTGTGGAAAAAAGATACCATGTTCTATTCAGATGTTTGCCCGCCTCAGTTTTCCTAACATTTTTATATGCTCCTCGTCTCACTTTTCAATATAGATTCTTCCTTTAGATTTTTATCTGTTTATTTATTTATTTATTTATTTATGGTACACTGTCGACATCGATTATTCTTTTACCTGCCGACAAGAAGCAGCAATCTTTTTGTTGGAGACGCACGTTTCCCCCAATTGAACGGCACGTTCGTAGATAAGCAGATATTTCAAGACATGACTGAGTCAATTCCGTTGGGAAAGATCCGGATTTGTTATTCATCTCTGTTTTGTTTTACAAAATTCCAAAAAACAGATGATTTCTGTGATAGAAATGCTACATGAGCTCGCAGTTCAATGCTTGCATGTGATGGTGAAATTAAAACAATACTTCGCAGTGCGAATTACGATGTGTTTCATTTGGCCTCGAGCCAAAAGAAATTATGAAGACAGTTAAAAGAAGAGGAATTGTTTGCTAATCAAAATATGACAATAAGTTATTTCTCGCCATTTCCAACATAAAATGAAATCATTCACGAATGTGTATGTTACATATGATTTGAATATTTGAATAGTTTTTAGTAGTGTGTTCATCTCTAAACATGAGAGTGAATGACAAAAAATCAGCCCTTTTATAAGCGAAGAAAGGAAGAAAGAAGAAGCAAGTATAAAATAACTGTATGACCAAGACATGAAAAATGGCCTTTTCTCAATAATCTTTTTACAGTTAATTTAAATCAGTTATTTAGATCAAAACAATTCATGTTTAAGTGTCACCAGAATCTCTCCTTCAGGCTGCCAGTGTCTCACCTCAAAAGGGACCAAAACTCAAATTGCAATTGGTTGGTTTTCTCAGTATCAACCACTAGTTGTGTATATCCCAACTCACATTTTCCAAACGTCGATCTCAAAACACAATCAGCGTTTTACTCTTCTAGCAACCATCAAGCAAATATTTAAACTCTTAAATCAGGAATAGTAACTTACATTGTAATGGTTTCAACGATCGTCTTCCTCCGAGATATGATATATCTCAATCGGAATCTACGAAGAAAACTTTAAACTTGGGCTAAACCTGCAACTACAGCATTGGTGTATGATGATATCTGAGCGCCAGACGAAGTAGATTTCATTGACACCACTTGAAATTATTTTCCAATGTAAATTTGAGACACACAATTGGTAAGTAAGGTGGAAGCTAAGACTTTGTGTCTGCTTTCCACAGTTGCACTATTTCAGCCAAATCTAAGAGAGTCGCTGATAATGTAATAAAAGCTAGATAAGTAAATTTTGGCAGTGTGAAAAGAAGCAATTAAACACAAGAAATCATATTTCTCACTCGTAGATGATAAATAGATGAAAATAGAAAGAAGAATGAGTGCAAATGTAAGAAAATGTATATAGAGGTGTTGCTGTGTCTGAATGTTGAGTAAGTTCAACAAAAACACTCGCAAAATATATCACATTTCTCGTTTGTTGATGAAAAATCATTATTTTTTCAGATTGCGCGTGTGTGCGTTTGAAATCTAATTTAATTTTCCGTCAAAATAAAAGCTCCTGCCGAAAACACACGAAGTCATCCTATTGAAAACAACTTATGCCTCTAAGTTAAGCAACCATCGATGAGTGGATCACGGGATACTGTTGTTAATTCGATTTCAAAGATTGCACGTTCGATTGTCAATCGTATCAGAATGAGATTTGCAATGATGATATGCGTGATTTGTCTATTATTTTCTAACGACCGTTGGCTGACGGTCTGAGTGGTTGCGAAGAAAAGCAACTAAAACTAAAATTAAAAAGAAAGAAACACAATAACAAAAATTAATAATGGTTGTCAATGTTTCATCAAATAAATAAAGATGATATTGAAGTCATGTATATATGCTCATGATGACGTCACTTCCGTTTCTATCTGACACCAAGAAATTTACATAAGGATTGCAGTTCAAAATAATGACGACGTATTTTTTTGTATTGTCCAGAATCATTATATAAGATTAATTGAAGAAATTTGCTTTTAAAAAGACCCCCAATACATTGCTTTAACGATCGAACGGTTGATCAGAAAAGGAGCCCCCATGTGACTAGTCGGAAGAGAAGTAAAAGAAAATGTTATCAGCTGCGACAAGAAAGAAACCAAGAAAACTGCGTCGTCTGCCAATTCGGAAACGCTGTAACAGACGCAGGACAGTTCGTCTGCTTCTTCCAATTTTCGTTGAATTCACTTTCATGGCAGTGTTAGATAAAATAAAGTTTTCAACATTCAATTCAATTTAATAGATAGATATTAATGATTCTCCTTACCATATATTTAAAAGAAAACAGATATACTTCGGCTTCTTATTCCATTGTCAACATTGTCAATCATAACAGATTCGATTCATTCAACTATATTTTAGGTAATATATACCTAAGCATCTGAAGAGATACGACGCAAAAAATTCTTTAAAAATAGCAGTCTTCGTGAGTCGATATTGACCTGTTTGCTTTCATGGTCAAATAATGTCTGGTTGTAAATAAACCATTTAAATGGTATCAGTGATCAATGTGAATAATAAAAAAATGAATCTAAAAATGCAATTTCATCTTCTTTCAAACATAAAAATTCGCCTGATGATTTAAAATATGAATGTGAAGATTATTTCTGTATAAATTCAAATACTCTATCAAATTATTCATCGTTTATTGCTGAAGCAAAAGAAGAGTTTGGTACAGTTTCCTTATAACCTCTTGAAGTTTATTTATAGCGTTTTTTTAGTTCATATATATATATATATATATATATATATATATATATATATATATATATATATATATATATATATATATATTGCAATTGAAACATGCTATCATCTTAACACGGAGCGACACGTGCACACGTGTGTGTGCTTATATATCACACCAATATCAATGTATATATTATGTATTTATTAAATGTGCAAAAGTATCACACATACCAATATACATCTACCTTGTACATTAAATATTCATCGCTCAAACGCGGTAATATATACATAAGACGCACATGCATAATAATACACACCATAGATCACCAGCACGCACACACACACACACACACACACACACACACACACACACACACACTTCTGCATCTAGAATGCCTTTTTTCCAACAGAATGATTGCTTTATAAATGGGAAGAAAAGATTAAGGTTTTCTTTAATCCAATTTTATTCTTTTACTACCGTAGGGATCCAACATTTTTTAAATATTCCCCACTGTTGAAATTAAGGACATTTTTCTCCACTCAAGCATCCTATGCTAATGAAATACATAGTGTTTGGGTATAACATGTTGTCATACACAGTACACTATGCTGTACACATGTACTCTACTACTACTATACACGCTCATACACAGTACGCACGCAATACAGGCACATGCGCACGCGCGCTACATAGAAATAATGTATCAAAGCATTTGGAAAGCAATATGTTGAGGTCGTTAAAGTCTGTTGTTCTGTTTGAATTTCTCTTTGGATTGTTTGGGAAGAAAGATCTTGCTGTCTTTCAATCTTCCTTTCCCTTTTTATCTTCCTGCCTTTCTTATCTTCTTTCTCGTCTAAAAGAAACTGACAAGGAATATGCAACAAACTCACAGACAGACAAATAATTCCGATGGTGAAGGAAAAGAAGCCGAAATGGCACTGGACTAAGTCAGAATTCTTTGTTGTCATAACAATAATCGCTATTTTTACGAACGAATACCAAAGTGAAGATTATTTTGTGCCATGATTCTGTTGGTTTGCAAACACAGTTCTTTTGTCGCCTCGATGATTAATGTTCAAAATACAGAAGAAAAAAGGTGGAATTTTGCCTACAAACAATGTACTGTGTTTAATTCATCTCTTAATTTGGTAGATGATTGGACACATTTGAATAAACGTGCTTGCTGTTACTGTTCATCATGAGTTCCAAAGTGGGGGAATATGTTAAGGGGCGCCCATTTCCTTCTTTTTATGTTTCATTTTACCTATTTATTATGAGTATTTACATGTTACACGAAAATGTACATTAACTGAATTATGAATTTATGGCAAACAAATAGAGGCGAAGTTTATGCGTGTATTTAAGCTAAATTCACCTTCCACGTATATTTGAGTGTTTGTTTGTACATGATATTCGAATTAACATAGTCAAAAAATACATTTATGTACACGAAGATGAATGATATATAAATGTGTGTGCACGCTTGTGTTCATGCATTATGATAGATGAAATGCAGAGGCCAATGTCAATTGGTCACTAGATCGAACTCCAGTAGAATCTGATTCATAACTTATCGGATTTTTTGTAAATAATGTGAAAGTTTTCTATTAATTTTTATGATCTCTCTCTCTCTCTCTCTCTCTCTCCTCTCTCTCTCTCTCTCTCTCTCTCTCTCTCTCTCTCTCTCTCTCTCTCATACACACACACGCGTGTATATTTGTGCGTATGTTCATGCGTAGGTAAGCTGTGAGCATTTAATTCATAAATGGGTACATGCACATTTCAGGCACCCACACAAATGAACAGGCTGAGATAAATAGATAGATAGATAGATAGATAGATAGATACATACATACATACATACATACATACATACATACATACATACACATTATCCATTAGATAATATAAATATTACGATGGATTAGAATTTTTTTGTCTCTTGAAAAATAAAAATAACAAGCATTTTCATTTTCCAAGTATAGTTATTATCATTGCAATATCTATTTTGAGAACCACCCACCCCCGTTACAATGAAACCTCACACAACCATTTTACGGTAGGGGGGTACGGAGACAATTATACATAAAGTAAATGAATCAAATAAATAATGGTCTTACCGTGGTGCTTCTTTAAGGAGGAGTTTGACGGCTTGTAGGCAGCCACCAACCACAGCAAAATGCAAAGGAAGAGCTCCACTGGTACTCCGTTTCATGATGTCGCAACATGTCTCCTCCAACAACCAGTTGAGGACATAACTGTGACCATACTTGGCAGCTAGGTGGACAGCGGTCAGTCCGAAGTCATCTTCCTCGTCCACCTGGGCTCCAGCCTCACCCAGTAGCCATCTGAGAGTATGCAAGGAACCGCTGGCAGCTGCATCATGTAAAGGAGTGGCCCCTACGCAGGTCCTCTTGCTGGCGCTCAGCCCCAGACGACAGACAAGGAGATCTAGAACGGCCACGTTATTGCTCCTGGCCCCATAATGGACACAGCTAGCACCGTAATCGTCGACGACACTGTCGTGTAGGGATTGGGCCTTGCCTATGGTCTCCAGAACTTTTAGGTCCCCGCATTTGGCCGCCGTCAGAGCCTTCTGGACCACTTTCGAACTCACAGACACTGAGGGCATCATAGAATCATGAAAGAGCGAAAATGGAGCTAGCCTACAAGGGCTGACGGACGACCCCCCTTTTTGGGGCACGACACCTCCCTTTTTTTTTTACAATGTTGTCCCTTGATTTTTCAGGTACGGTCGGGAGGGTTCATTATTAATTTGAATGAAAGTATTTTGCTTTTGAGTTTTTTTTAATTGTAATAAATAAATTTTCCTCCTTCTTTTAAATCTCTTTTTTTTTTTTCTTGAAAAAAATCTGTCGTTAAAAATAGATAATTTCTTCACCGGTGGTCATTAATGGTTTGGTTCTTCTTATAATGTTGCCTCCGTCTCAACAATGGCAATATTGAACTGCTGTTATAAATAAAAAGGATTTGTTCGTGTTTCATCTACGATTTATTAAGTTATTTACTGCTAAAGAAGAAATCAAGTACATCTCTCGTTTTGTGCTTTTTCCTCCTTTTTTCAACTCAAATAAAATGAAGAGAAGGATTAAAACCAATTCTTTTTTTTGAAATATAAAGATATGGACGGATGATAACAATTTTTTTTTCTTTCTTCGAATAAAAAAAAAAAACGGAAGAAGCGTAGAAAAACCAGAAAGATTAAATCGCTGCTATTGTGAAGATTTTTTTCCCACCAAAATACCTTAAAATTACTACAAACAAGAGGGAGTGTCGTATGTCTTTTGATGATAAAAATACACTATAAATGAATGAAAGCAAAATTTATGAAATAAATAAATGAATAAAATCTCAATAAAAATCAATGACTGAAATTTTCTCTAGAATTTTTCTTTTCAAAAGAAAGGGGAAAGGGACCAAAATATTGAAAAACGATTTTGGATATCTGAAGAGATCGCCTCTATAAACTGAGCAGACGACATAGAAGAAATAGAGAATAAGAAGTTCGTATGGTCGATTTCGTTTGTTGAATTGAATATTTGAATAATACAATGAAGAGTCTCTTTAGTAATAATTATAAATATCTAGATTCTGGCCCTTTCTTTCTGGATTTGTTTTTAGGAAATAGATTTACCAGTTTTTTCCAGGAGGTTGGTTCTTTTTTCTGTTATTGAGTGGTTTCGGTAAGCAAAACGTCGCCGTTCCTCCTTCCTGTTGTGTTTCCCTTGTCGTTGTTTCCATTTATTGTGGAATCAGTTATCCAATATTGATGGCTCCTGTCTTTATTTTTATTTCATTTTATTGTATTTCTTATTATTTCTGTTTTTATTCATTAATATGATGCTGTCTTCATCTTTTTCTTCTTCTTCTTGTGATGATGTTGTTGGCTCGCTTGCTTCCTTACTGCTGCTGCTTACTTGTGCGTGAAACGCAGAGTGGGAGGAAGGGGAGGAGGAAGAACAAAATGCAGAGGGGGAGGAGAAGGAGAGGGGAATGAGGAGGAGGCCGTGCCAATAATGTGTGAACATCTTCATCCAAGCACCTCAATCTCTCTCTCTCTGTTCTTTCTCCTTTCTTTTTCTCTTAGCACACACACACACACACACACACACACACACGCACACACACACACACACACACACACACACACACACAGATAGGTGAGAGCGCACACATTCATAGACACACATACTCTGGCACTCACACAAACACACGCAAACACATACTTGTAGGGAAATGATCTTTTTCCTTACAGTTGGAGTTGTAGTGGTTGATCGATTAATGTTGGTATTTATTGATATTTATTTAGTGGTAGTAAATAGTCATAATTACAGTAGTAGTAGTAGTAGTAGTGGTAGTAGTAGTTGTTGTGGTAGATTTGCTTGATTATCTTTGTCATTATTACGATCATTCATTATTCTTATTCGTTGAAGTTTCTCATGAGGTTCCCACCTTTGTTAAATTGTGAGTCAAAATTCCCAACTATTGATACCTAGAACAGGATTTTAAAAATTATCATCATTATCATGATCATCATCATGATCATCATCATTATTATTATTATTATTATTATTATTATTATTATTATTATTATTATTATTATTATTATTATTATTATTATTATTATTATAACATCAACAGTGACTCATGGCTTTTCCTGGATATCAAGTGACAGCAAGTCTCCTCAGACTCCAGGACTCTCCCTAGTATTTTAGTCGATTATGGTAGTGCTGTCGTCTGGATAGTCTTAACTAGGTTAATAGGGACTGATCCCTTGTCTCCGTCTACTAATGGCACTAGTGTCACCTTCATGTTCCACTATTTCTTCGGATCCCAGTCAAGATTCACATACTTATCTTTTTCACTTTCTTTCAGTGTCGCCCTGTGGCCTGCTAGAAAAGCAAAATTCACTATCTGACATGTTCTGTTCTTCTCGTTCATTACCCCAGGAGCTAGTCCACTGGGCTGGATTGGGTGACCCGTTTGAAGCTTTTAGTCCCTGGGGATTATGTGTGCTTCATTCTCTTGGACAGATTCTAGTCTGCGCATATGCCATTAGATTCTATGGTCAAAAATAGTTGCTTGCACAGTTCCGAGTGGATGACCCTTCCCACCCAATCATGCCCGCACTTGTACTCCTTCTGGGCTTATTTGCTGTTTTAATTGCTATTTCAATTTAATACATCGGTTACATTCCTTGGCACGACTGAAAACATCTGCACAATGCTAATTATTATACATGTAGATTCTTATGGCGTTGTTTTGGGTCGTTCTTGGGAGCGACTCGGTTTTCTCTCCAAGTTTCCGCTATATCTCTCAGGTATTCTAGCTGCTTTCAAGGTTGTCGTTGTCTAGATGATCTCAATAGGGGTTCCCAAACCGGGGTACGCGTACCATGGGGTACCTGAGAAAAATTACGGGGGCACGCGTGGTTTATAAAACACTAGAATTTTCAAGTGATCCAAATCAACCAAATGTAAGTCGCATTAGTTGTGAACAAGGTTTTCAGCAATGTGAATAACCAAAATTAAATTTGATTTATTGACAATTATACGCGATTGAGTCTTCCTGAAACTGTGCCTACAATTGAGTTACTTTTTGGAAATAGCCAAACTCGACCATTTCATTAAAATGTAACGCTCTGTTAGATTAAATGACCAACTAATACTACATTTCTGCTGTCTGTTATATGGTATCCGTTCATTTTTTGCTATATTCTTGACAAATGTTACACCAACACTGCAAGATGGGAGGATGGGGTACACTGGAAGGAAAAGATTGAGAATCCCTGTTCTACTTTATTATTTTGCTTGTTTGTACATGCGATCGTTACGTTTTCTATGTAGGATGAGTTGGAATCAGTTACGCTTTCAGACCGAGAAACCTACACAGTAATATTATGAGGGGGAATTGAGCAAGGTGAGGGATGGGGGAAAAGAGGATAATGATTAATCCTAGATGTCTGAGGTGTGCCGAAGGTGCTCGAAATTTTTTTTTATCGCGTGTACGCGTGTAGGGCACCACATGAAACTTGACCTTGTGTCGAATTTGCCCTTGCTGGGAGGTGAATAAAAACTTTGATCTCTTCCTTAACTTTGTGGTCTGTCTCTCTATGTCTCTCTTCGCTTTCCTTTTTAATTTTATTCAATTTATTCAGAAGTAGATTTTGAGGATCAGTTCATAACTTCCAGTTCAACTATATTCAACTATTTTTACGTACGTAGATTTCGTGTCATTTTTGAAGAAGACGTTTTCAAAGTAAATATTGAAAAAAAAAAAAAATAATGACAATGCAGTTTCAGTTTGGAACTTTATTTTTCTAGATGTGTCCAAACATCTCTTTTAGACGCCATTCGGTCGGTCTGTCGGTCCCACTTACGTTAAACAACAGAAATAGGAAGGAAGGAATGAAGAAAGGAAGGAAGGAAGGAAGAGGTGCAATCTCATTGAAAGATATGATGTCATTAGAAGGCGTGATGTCATTAAAAGGTGTGATGCATTAGAAGAAAATCTAATCCGATCAGTTTTCTTGACCAGCTGATGATGATGTCATTTTGGGGAAACAGCCAGAAATGGAAAAAAAAAAAAAAAATACACCAAAATGGTCATTTATGTTTTTTTTTTACAGAGAATACTCGCAGAATATTTTATAAAGCATAGCAACATTTTACAAATATGAGAATCAATTGAATCAAGGAAAGACTATCTTCTCTTCTTCCTCCCCCTTCTGCCACTACTACAACGGATGGTAGACGCATCGTTGAACTTATGGTTCTTGTCCCCCCCCCTACAATACATGTGTTTTCTCAAGAAAAATAAAATCTATTACTACAGGTGGTTTTGACCGATGAAACTTTCTTTCCTTCTCTTCTCTTAAAAAAAAACTGATAACTTGAAAAAAGATTTAAAAACGCTGATCAGTCGGACTAATGCACAATAAATTGACGATTTGGTAATGCATAAAATACACTCGCTTTATGGATTTATGTTATCTCTTTAAAAAGCAGAAATTCTTAAAAGAAAATAATTGAATCATTCATGCGTGTACCGATTCATGAACAACACACACTCATGCGTACATACACACACAAACATACATCGCTTGAATACCTATACAAAAGTTGTTTCCAATTCTTTCCTTTAAAAAAATTAATCGATTATCTTATTGAAATATTTTCGACGGCAAAATTTCCAGTCAAGCAATTAAATCAAATGTATTAATTTCGAAAAAAAAAAAATACAAAAAAATACAAAAAATCCTCGAAATGTATTAAATAAATAAATCGAAAACAAACAAAAATATTCCTACGGATATGTTGTTTAAATACTAAATATTTTGTTTTGTAAAATTATAAAATCGATATCTCATCTCAATTTCAACATTTCTTCTTTTTTTGAATTGAAAAATATTGTATGTTTTTGAGTCATTTGATAAGAACTTGATTCATTTTCTTGTCAACTGATGGGTAAAATTATTGTCTTACTGTCATGTGTGTGGTGGAATTAAAAGTTTTTTTAATAATTGACAAAGTAAAATTCCATAGTAGAATTTTCGATTAAATATCCAATTAAAGTTCAATTAAATATTCACTATTCCTATAGATGAAATGTCTACTACTTTCACTAATCGGCAGCAGCTTGTCTATAGTAACTAAAGTGTGTGTGCAAGGGAAATTTAGTATCTTCGCCTTAGATTTCCCTTTCCATGTAGTGACAAGTGTCGAAAATAGACTTGGAAAATCGATCTTTGCTGTTAGCTGGAGTTAAGGAAATGAAATAAACAAGACTTTTCATTTATTGTTACGTGAACAAATAAATTTAATATACATACTTTACATGGTTTGAAATAAGAGTTTATCGACTCTTTCGATGTTTGTCACGACAAGAGGTTTTCTAAAATAGTGAGTGATGTGCGTGTTTGTATGCCATCGAGAAGCTATCTCGAAAGGTGCGATAGAAAGGTTTTGTTAGATTAGTCTTTCAAGTTTATCGAGAAGCTGGAAATTGATGCACACGAAATTTTCGTTAGTGAGATGAGTGTTGTAGATTGATTCTTGTGATTGGTTGGTTTAGTTGCTTCGTGTCTGTGAAGAATAAGATACTTCAATCGTCAGAGAGCCTTTATGACCGATTGGGTGAAGTTTAATTATCTCATTGTTGACGATTTTGATTTGGTTGAGTGGCGTCATATTTACTTGTTAAAGTTCATAGTGTATGTGTTGACTGTCGTGTTGATCAAATGTCGTGTATTGATTGCCAAAATAGGAGAGTGACGAAGTTAGTGGTAGTCTGTGGAGCCTGTGACTTCTCTTATTCGGACGGTGTGCCCGGTACCCCATTGTGTCCCGGCCGCATTGCTCGGCCGTCATTTGAGAAAAGGGTTTCCTACGTTCGTTATACAGCCTGACATAGGTCCCAGAAATATAATCCCTTCATTTTAATCGGTGCATCGGCCTCTTTACTGTTTGGATATGCTTTACCTAATTTAATTTTTCGCAGACCCTCTTCAAGACGTTTGGATCCTTTTCTGGGGTATTTAAGAGTAAACGGGTGGTTTTGTTCATTCTTTTTTTTGGGGGGGGGGGGAATGGCGGCGTTCATTTCAGGGGCCACATGTGTGCTATAGAAACTAAAGAAGTACATTTCAATAATATCTAGAGAACGAACACAAAAATTTCATGTTTGTATCAGAATTTTCGCGGTTTTTCTCTCATTTGCTTCACCGTGTTTTGTGAACCGAACATTCCCCTTCCCTAAGGCAGTCTAGGGGAGGGGTGTTTCATTGTAAACCATCGTAATTTGAGCAAAATTAAGGAAATAAGAAAGACATATGAAGTTCAACTATCTATGTCACAAAGAATGGAGAAAGAGTAAATTCATATGAACACATTAATTTTAAATGCTTCATTTTATTGACGAAGATATTGTTCACTCCCACGATTAAGGTATAGAGAATCAATTCTGAAACGAAATGAAGAGGTCAATACCTCGAAAGATATACACATTATTTATTCAACTGAAACGATACCTTGTCTAGTAGTGTTCATCATCTATTTACAAATTGCCAATAATTCTTCCAGTCGGTCTTGATCGCAGAGTTTTCGCCCTTCGCATGAAAAATTGGCGGTTATGCCTTTGAAAACGTTGTTCCTTTTCGCCATCACTTCATGAATTTTCCACTAGTTCATCCGCTGGTAAGCAAGGGCCATTTTTCAAAATAATGGCTGCTGTCTTCGTCTGGCCATGATACACAACTATCTAGTATTCTGTTTTGCTGAAGCAATGATAGTAACCACTTTTGCAATCTTTGCAATCTATACAATTGTTAGTTGATGGCGAGTCCTTGGCGCTATGTAAAGAACAGTAATACGACAATACCCCTCATAGCGTACCCTGATCTAATTTTAAAAGGCCATTCTCAACCATACGGTATTTTGCAGAATTCAAAGTACTTACGAGATCTACAAAATAGATATACATTTCGTTGTCCATCACTATGAAAGTCCTGACAGTTGAACCAGAAAAATAAAGTCTCTATTGGCGTCCAAGAGTGTTTTTTATCTAATCAATTTAGGAACCGGAATAGATCAGAATTAGCTTTTTTGTGGTATTTAATACCATAAAACGTCTTTACTATTCGAATGACGGTATTGTGATCCACATCATAATCTTTCACATGTTGCCGGGTGGGAATTTCTCAGGTCTTGAATTGTTCAGCCGACCATCAATAACTTATCCACATTTCTCATACATCTTTACAGCTTGAGATCTGGTAATTTTGTGAAAGTCAACACGAAGCTCAGACGAAGTGATATTCGGATGTTTATCAATTATTTGTTGAGATATTCCCATACACAACTTTTAACATTGATAAGGAAACAAATTGGTGTAGTGTTAACACTTCATGTAATGTAGATATGATAGAATACTAATGAAAGTATATAAATCAAAGAGCACCATTTTTTGATAAATGACCAGGGGAAAATGGTTGCATAATTAACTCCTCATGAGTTACGAACATTTTAAATGCGTTATCGCCAAATCTGTTACGCTACATAAATCCTTGTTGTTATCCCTTTGAAAAGTCGTGCTTACAGCCTCTCATCGCCATGATTCTGGACTTTTGCCTGTTCCAATATGACTCGATAGTCTATGTATACACTACATCCGATGGGTTCCAAATTCACTGAATGATTAACAGTTTTATGATGAAGTCCGATGCCTTGAATGTTTCTAGGATGTTCAAGTGATCAAATGAAAATGGCAGAATTTTATTAAGATTGAGCAGGGAGACGAGATAAACATCAATTCCTCTTCATATATTTTAATTATTGATACTTAGTTTCATATAGCACTAGGTTTGGGGAAGTGAATAAGAGGTATAAAGATTGTGTTGCGCTAATCAGTCACGTAGGGAGGGGCATGCGTGGTGTCTTGAAAATCAGCATTCAAACAACGACAACATGTGCAAAATACGCAACTATTGAACTAATAAAGTGGGCCTGTTTCACCTTCTTATCAATTACATCTTATTAAAATCGTCCGGTTTCGTTATGAAGTCTTGAGAAGCAACACAGTTTGAATGCCAAGAAAAATTTTGGAAAAATAGAAATTACTCAGAGGTAGCACATCTCTTCCTACGACGTGCACTAACAAAAAATTGAATGAAAATAAAATATCTAAAAACGCGAGACGGAACGCAAATTTCGCGATATGCTCGAATACTGAGTTACTTCCCTTGAAAGTTGAATTTAGCATTTTTATTTACAGTACGTTTTTAGTCTTTTTCATGCAGAATGATAAAATATCTCTCAATCAGAAATAAATTCATCGATCGGCCCCCAAATATATGAACTCTGCCTTACGGCATGACCTACCCCACTACGAAATTTCACTGAAATACATCGAGAAATTTCGGATATATCATGTGGACAGACTAGAGCTAAAAATTTGGAAATATATTTTTCAATTAGAATCAGATTCCTGGATCCGCCCCTAATTTAAAAAAATACACCTGGAATCTGCCTCCAAATTCCTTCAAATTCAATCAACTGTTTCTTACACCAAGGCCCATCTTTTAAAAAATTTAATCGCGAAGTTTTTGAAACATGGTGGGGACAGACTGCGGATTGTAAATACAGTGGCAAACAAAAGTATTCACTCATCTCGGAATTTTTCCTCTTTTTGTGCATTACAACCAGTAATCTAAATGGATTTTCTTTTCAAATTATATCATGGATTTTCATAAAATAGACCGAATTGGTGAAGTGAAATCTTTGGAAAATTTTGTTTTAAAAGTTTTTAAAGAATAAAAAACTGAAAAGTGGTGTGAGCATAAGTATTCAATCTCTACGCCATAAAGCCTCTAAATGAGATCAGATACAACAAATAACCTTCACAAGTCATATATGAATAAAGTTCACCTGTGTGCAATTTGAGTGTCACATGATCTCAAAATAAATACATCTGCTTTGAAAGGCCCAAGAGTCTGTAACCCTATTAACCAATGGACACCTCAAAACAGCACCATCATGAAGACCTAGGGATTCTCCAAACAGGTCAGGGACAAAGTTTTGGAGAAGCATAGATCGGGGTCGGGTTATAGGAAAATCCCATTCTTGGGCCTTTCAAAGCAGGTGTATATATATTGAGACCATGCAACTGATCGTGTGACAATCAGATTACACACAGATGGACTTTATCAAACTAATTCCAAGGGGGTTGAATACTTTTGTTTGCTGCTGCACATCACTGCAACTTTGTTGGCAGGGGGAAAATATTGGTAATCCACACCACTAACAACATGATGGTTGCAGTTGAAGACCTTATGGTGATGAGATAATCTTACCATAAGTTGATTGCGGATAGGCTCGAAAATTTCTTTGGTCGATTTGAAAATGTATTTGTGGTCTAGCCCAATCTTATTATATGACAGGCCTAGTCACTTCCTTTGCTGGTTTATAGCTTTTTGGTCATACGAAAGCAAATAGAGAGACAGGAAGCGGGTACTGTGAACACACAGATGCAATAATGCTGGTAAAGCAACACCTTGTCCCTATGTTTTTGCTCCCAGTAGGTAGGTAACCATGGTGGTAATATCACTACTTCTACTACTACTACTATTGCTGAAAATGTGTCAGTTCCATTTTATATTCAATTTTGTTGCCTTATCCTTTAAAAGTTATTTTTAAAAAGACAGAAAATATGAAGAGTTGTAAAAATTGGACAGAAAAATATATTTTGCTTGATGTATACATTTTTTGTTAGCAATAAATGCATTTATACTAAAATATGTATTTGTATAATTTCTCCATGCATCAACAATTTAATGATTTTTGATGGGTACTATGCTAGTATAAAATAATTACTCCCCCGTATACACATCTTTTCCATCTAAATTCATGAAAAAATAATTAGAGATATCATTTTTGTTGATAAAATGGATGCTAAACATTAGTCCAGATAATGTTAATAATACTCAGAAACTTTCAGCTAATTTATTTTTTTATGCAATTATCCTGAAAAAAAAATGCCTAGATTAATGCTGTCAATTTTGATCGTCGTCTGCTACTGTAGACAAACAGCAACACCCAATGATTGAATATCCAAGTTACCACCCTTGAACTTTTTCTTGTTTGTGTATTCATTTATTTGTTTCTTTCTTTGTTCATTTATTTGATTATTCATTTGCAATTTCCTGCATTCAAATTCTTATGCAATAATGCACAGTGGCTATACATGTGTGGCTGCGTGGGTGTTTTTAGCCGCCCAAGTAGGAGGTTAGAAAATTATTATGTTTGGCAATCTTAATGCTTTGTCGATTAAACCTCTTTAGCATCTCATCTATTTTCAAGTATCATTTGTAAAATGAAAAAAAACAATACTTGTATTATTAAGCTATAAATCATATAACTATAATGGTGGGTGTTTTATATATATATATATATATATATATATATATATATATATATATATATATATATATATATATATATATATAAAATATATATATCTGCTTACCTGTTGTTGCCTGGGAAAAATACTTTGAATATAATAACACCTAGAAGCAAGTTATATTCATAGAGATTTCATAAAATAAAATAAAATACACCACTAGTCACTGGTCAGACCTGTGGACAAAAAATTAAATATCATAGCATATGGGTAACTCCTGTGAATTTGGGCGGAAAGTTACTTGTCTCCTTTAGATTTGAAAATCCCCTAATTGACTTGACCCTAAATTGACCTATAGTGGTCACCAGAGGACAGAACCACCTATCCTATGTTAATTTTTGGACCAAGTTACCCTTGTACACATATTTGCAGCCATTCAGGTGTCAATAAAACATGAAGAAATAAACAAAAAAATAAATAATTGTTTTCTTTACAGTATTATATACACAGTGAGCCCACATTAAAAAAAATTTCCCATAAGCTACATATCACATCAAATCGATTAACTTTAAGTTTAAGAGAGTGACCAGGAAGATCATCACCATCATTCAATGCATAAATATCATAACTGAACCATTTCAGAATTACTACTACAATTACCTCTTCACATTTAGAAGTAGACAAATTTACAACAGTTCAGGGAATTTCAAAGGAGTCAGATCTTAATTAATCAAATTTTAACTAATCAAAGTTGATATTAAATAATTTGATAAAACATATATATTTTTTATATAGTTATATGATGTATCATGTTCAATGTATTGTGTATATTAGAAATTCTCAGCTCTTGGCAAAAAGCCATACATGTCAGTAACTTGACATCTATTAATTTCATTGTAACAAACTTTGTGTTATTGAAGATTGTAGAAAATTATTTTCTGGTGATAAATCTATCAATTATGGCAGAAACAATAAAACTTTAGTCGAAAACATAAACAGAGCTTTAATCTGCACTGAAATCCTCTGTGAATACACAAAAGTATTTTTTTTTTTTCATAACAAACTTTATGCTATTTTCTTATTTTCGGCAGTAGAAACCAAAATTAAACTTATTGAATTATTACAACTCATTGTGAGAGTTGTTAGTATGTATACTTTCCAGTATTGTATATGTATGCGATATTGACCCCTACCTCTACTTAACTGGGAGAATTGACTAAAATGGACAGCCTACCTCCCCTATTAGTCTATTTTGACAAGGGTTCACTACATATATATATATATATATATATATATATATATATATATATATACATGTGTGTGTGTGTGTGTGTGTGTATATTGAAAGAGAGAGAAAGAGAGAAGGAGGGAGAAATATGCTATTATGTAGATATAGAAGATATATATATATATATATATACATATGTGTGTGTGTGTGTGTGTATGTGTATATATTGAAAGAGAGAGAGAGAGAGAGAGAAGGAGGGAGAAATATGCTATTATGTAGATATATATATATATATATATATATATATATATATATATATATATATATACATATATATATATATATATATGTATATACATATGTATATGTATGTATATATACATATATATATATGTATTTGTATGTGTGTGTGTGTGTGTGTGGTGCACTACCCCTGACCTAACCACTGGTCCATGGTATGATGACAGCAATTATGCTATAATGATCTACAGAAAATAAGAATGATCTTGAAATTTTTAAAAACACAACTCTTGAGGGTCTAATTATTGTAAACTAGATAATCTACTCAAATTCAAGTAGCTAATTATACATTTCCATTCTTGTTTTAAAACTCATCTTGCCTGACCAATCACAATAGCCTAATTTGATCACATGATGCTTCTAACACCAGAGCTGTAGTCTTCAGGGTCAAATAACATCCTTAATCTTCAATATGATTTTACCTCATACCTGCATGCACTATCTTCTTGTTTTGAGTTTTTTTTCCTATATTGACATGGATGTAAGTATAACATCATAATCAATAAACTATTATATTTTAGATAAGACTGTCATTATCTTTTTGGGGTGGATTTCTGGATTGATGACAGAGATGATCCTTTCACCCAATTAACAATACAAGTTTTGTGTTGCTAATTATATAAGCCCCTAAAACAAATCATCAGAATTGATCTAAGGAGATAAATTCTATAAATTATTGTGATCACTGCTTAAACACAAAAACAAACACAGTTAGTTTGATTGTTAACAAATGCGGAAAAAGAACAAATGAATAAGTTAATAATATTAATAAGTTTTAATTCTTATATGAATTAAAAGAAGGAAAGACAGGAGTTTTCTGCCGACACAAAGTTGTTTAGAGAGATCTACAGCAATAAGGATCAGGAGAAAGGAAGAATTAAGGAAAAGGAATGTCACTTATAAAATGTGAGATAGAGTCTTAGAATGTCTGTCAATTTTGGTCATCTAAATTATAGCCACTATAATGTTATCTATTGAAGTCCAGCTAAACTACTTTGAGAGTGCTTAACTTAGGATGTGTTCTTTGAGATGAAGAAGGATGGATTAATCTTTATTTGTAAGGATGTATGAATAAAAAGTAGGTGTGTGTAAAAACTATGATAACTTTCTTAAGGAGAGGATGAAAAAGCAAGCTTACGTCAGAACGGAGAGAGATAGAAAGTTTTACCGCCAAAGCTTAAATACTGTGAAGATAACCAGCGGTTATCTTATTGGTAGTTCTACGTGATGTCAAAGGGTAAGCGACAAAGAATTTACTATTTCTAAAGAGATTTTCAACTATGTTAGGAATTGCAGGTAGATCCCTACCAAGGGTAGATAACTCCATATATGTGTAATCATTTTAGTGCTACAGGTCGGGCACTACACAAGTCAGCAGTCAACTTGACCAAGTTTTCAAGACATTGTACAAAAGTTTTATTCTATCACTCAATAATGCATGCTTTAATTTCCGACTGCCAACAATCCTTTTCTTCCCGATTTTCAGTGTAATCTCATTGTAAAATCATTTGTAATGCATTTTCATTAAATATGTAATGGCTTTATTCTGTCAGTAATGTTTGTCCAGACATCCCAAGCCTCACGCATTCTGCTTGAGACACATGCATTTTGATACATTTTCATGCTAACAAACATGAAAGGAAAATTCTTACATCCAAAGAAAGTGTTAGATTTTTTACATTTATGCCCTGAAATATAATTTTTGCCATTTTCAAATACATGATTTTCAAATTCTTCTAGGGGAACAGACTCCCTTAAAATGCCCCCCGAAATTTTCCTCCTAAATCTAAGATATTTTGGGGTAGGGGTGGGGTCACACAATTCCCACTCATTCTCAGCATTGAAACTTGACATGTCTGTTCCTGACTCCTGACAATTCCTTTCTTCTTGGCTTTCAGTGCATTTTTATTGAGGAATCATTAGCAATGCAATTACACTATACATACATTAGTTCTATTCTATCAGTAATGATTGCAATAATTCCTGACCACTGACAATCCCTTTCTTTCTGATTTGCAAAGCATATATCTAGTAAAATCATTTCCAATGCTTTATTGTAGTAAAACAATTTGCAATGTATTTACATTATACATACACACTCTCAATGTTTGGCCAATGCTTGCCTATCACAAATCACTCAGACATTCATTATTTGGCCAATGCTCTAACACAGTGGTTTTAAAACTTTGAAAACAGAAAGACCTCTTCTATGAAGGAAATATTCTGGGGAACCCCTATCTTTAGGTTTTAGACTAAATAATGAACTTAAATAAAAAGCAATTTTTGACCTTTAAAAATCATATTTATTTAAAATGGATCGCATTTATTCAAATTCTAATATATGATACAGATCTGTATACAATATTTAATTGATTTTATCTTAATTTGCTTTTCAAATTTTTCAAGTATGTTTCATCAGTAATAGATAGCAGAAGTTACAGACAGAGACACAAATAAATGAATAAACAGAAAAAGTCTGGATTTGTTTTGCTTTCTTTATTTTCCAGTGACATTCCTTGTCTTGTGGTGCATCAGATGACCATCCATAATAAAATATAGCTAATGAACCAACATCAGACAAAATTCCACCTAAAGATTACTGCAGAAATAACGTTGGGATGAAAGAAAACATGAAGACAAGATAGGATATTTAAATGAATCTATTGAATACTCCACTTCCATGTTTATCGAAATTGATGTATGATTGACATATTAACCTTTCCAAGACTCCTTGGACTTATATATCCTGGAGTTCCTATGACTGATGGGAAAGATCTTAGATGTCTGGTAGTACATACGTGTCACAAAAATAAAGCCTTTGATATTATTCTGGCTTAAATGTCTACTGAGACTACTATGTTTCTGAAAAATGTCTAATGGGACAAATGTATCCCATCATGATGTTGGTTCTTCAAAATATGAAAATATTTGTATTTAATAAAAAAAATAGTTTTCTTTAACCATTTTATAAAAACTAACACATTTTTGGCCTTTTTCAAACTCTTTAAAAATTTAAGTACCTTAAAAGGTAAGTCTTTAAAGGGTGAACAAAACATCATTAAGCTAGCGTCAGCTACCCACAACAGACAGGTTTAATCACTGTCGCTGGGTTTAAGTTATCCATGTCTCCTGACATTTATATGTATGCCTCTATCTATGTAACTATACAGACTTTGCCCAGCCCTTACCATTGATTGTAGAAAATTGAAATTCTACACACTCACTTCTCTCAATAAGTAGGAAAAATGGTTTGTTTGTTTTTTGAAAATTCCCATCCAAAATGGGTTCCTAGTGGGGGTTCAACATGCAATGTAAGTTTATGCCAAATTGGTCTCTAGTTTATGCCTGCTTGTTTTTGAAAATCTTGATCTTTTGCAGTCATCACAGACCAACAAAAGCCAAGAGGAGAAACTTATTCATCAACCACTTTTTTTTACAATTTTTTGATTGACCACCTCCAATACAGCATAAATGGTTGGTGGTTATTTGTAATTTCCCTTGGATTGTTAATTCTTATTGTAACTATAAAAACTTGTTTGTATGCTTCTATCCCCCCCATATATATATATATATATATATATATATATATATATATATATATATATATATATATATATATATGTATATTTACTTAGTTTTGCTTAGTCTGGTAGTTGGCCACATTAAGGGGCTAGGAAAATTGCATTCTATCAATATTCCATCCAGAGAAGGCCTACCCTTTAAAATGACTGTGAATCTCTATATTCATCAAGCTTAGCTTAGTAAGTCACAAGGCCCAAATCCATTGCTGCTTCTCTTCCCGCTTTTCTCTTGGTGCGTGTAAATGTGCATGAGTGAGTGAGAGAGAGAGAAATTTATAGTCTGTATATACATTTAATCCTTCCTTTTTTTTCCCCCACCCACCCTTGAAATGTGATTGACTTGGGTGAAAATAGAACTGGATGCTTAATGCTTGAATGGGAGCAAAAAGAACTCAATCATCACTATAACTATCATTCATTTATTACTTTTCTCTAGCAAGTCTGAAACTTAAAATTGAGTTATAACAGTGGTAAATTAGAAGAATGTAGCAGAAGTTACCTATAATATCAATAACCACAGATACATCAGTTTCATTTACATTCCATAGGTAATGAATTACTTCGGCAAAATTATATTTGAGATCAATGATGGTATCTTAGTTATCTGCTCTAGTAGAATTTCAACAAGTCATAGATTATTCGTTTTCCTAAAAAAAAATGAACCTTTTTCTATTTGCCTGCCAAAATAGTTCAGTTCGGGGGAGGAAATGTTCCACTGAAGGTCCAGTGGCCCCCAGTTCAATTGTGAGTTTCAGCATCTGGAGCATGGCACAAACTCTTATTTTTATTAAACTCTTTCTATTTCAAACAATACTTCTTTTCTCCTTATCAATCATTGGTTGATGTAGTTTGAGCATCAACTTTCTTTCACTCTCATAACCTTGAGACTCTCCAAAGTCTCACCAAAAACATTGCAGGCAATGCCATTATCCTCAAATTTCCACCAACAAAGACAAAATAAGCATTTATATAAAATAACAATACATTGAGAAATCTGGATTTAGATATGTGAATATTTCGTACCGTGCTAAATATATTGATTAAATACTTCTCTGCATGTCACGGCTCTCTGAACTGAAAGCCCAGCTCTAATTCTACGGATTTTTGAAACCCTGTTCATCAAATTTCATTAACAGTGGGGTGTTGTCTGGATTTAAGCAGAAGCCATATTTGGTTGCTGACATCGCCTGATAAAGGTGGCCAATAAATTGTTCCTGGCAAGGTTTTTATGTACTTGCCTGCTTTTATTTTTGCTTAGCAACAATTTTCATACAATTTTTCATTTTCCTTTCTTTCTTTTATTCATCTTTTGTTCATGAATTTTTTCCCCTTTATGGGAGAAGTTGACTCAGTGTCAGCTTATCAGTGCCGTATCTTTTTTAATAAAAACTAAAAAAAAACAACAGATTTTTCTGAATTGAAACTCTTTTAGCTATACTCTTATCAGGATATGTTTTTCTAATTTTAAACATAGTATTTTCTCAAGTTTTTATTGTCATCAGCTTGGCTATTGTTGCCAACTGTCAGCACGTTCCTGGTGCAATGTTTCCGTTAGGCTCTGTTCACTGCCAGATCTCTCATCATTGTCAACCGAGTGGATTGGACCTTTTTATCAAGACACACATAGCAAATGTACTAGACACACTTTTTGGTTCTTGTGTTGTAGAGTTTGAATTTTCAGAGCTCCAAGAAGGTTTAGCCTGCTCTGAGAATAGAGTTGGCACTTAGGCCTTGATGTCCACATATCACACAGTCTTAGTATTATGTACATGAACATCTGTCATTGTTGGTTATGGCTCATAAAACTCAGGTGCCAAAGTAACATTACTTCTACCAGAAGAACTACGGAAGAGAGAATTAGAAAATGGAAGAAAAATAACAGATCTGGTGAGTCATCCAATAGAAACCAGCGCATGACCGACGTCTTTTGGCAGCATACTGTGTCAGGGATGATCAATATATAAGTTACTTCTCTCACTTTCTGTTGGACACTAAAAAGTCTGAATTTTCAAGAAAACAAGCATGAACCCGGCTGGATAAAAAATTAGAGACCAATTTAGCAATTTAACATTGCATATTGAACACCCCTCTTAAAACCTATCAGGGAGTGAGATTTTTTAAAAACAAAAAAATATCTTCTAGTGCACAGGAGAGGATCATGATCAACATCACATGGAGAGATCACAAGACAGTGCAGCATATTAGAAATCCAACTGGGGTCAGCCATTTCATAGAAACCATAAGAAAACTTAAATAGCAATGATCTGGTCATGTAGCAAAAATGTTAAACAACAGCTGGACATCACAACTCACAATATAGATCCTCAGAAATCATATGCAACATTGTGGCCGGCAAGAATAAAATGATGTGACAAACTTGACAAGTTCAGAAAATTCTGGCGACACGATGTTCACAACCAAGTGGTCTGGTAAATCTTTGGTAAGGTCTATGTCTAATGACGTAATTAAAAGGCTGATGATGATATCTAGAAGAAACACTCTTTTAACTTTTTGAATAACAGACCCCCATAAGTTTTTAGTAGGGGGGTTCAATTAACAATGTAAACTCATATTAAATTGATCCAGTTTGCGTGCAGTAGTGCTCACACTTTTTGAAAATTCAGACTTTTTAGTGATCACTGCCCAACAAAAAGCAAGAAAAGTAATTTATTTGCTGATCATCCCATTTTCCAATTTCTTAATTGATCACCCAAACACAGTATGCAGCTAAGAGATGTTGATCAGGTAATGTTTTCAATTGAATGTTTTGATAATGTTCAAGTACCTTACTGTTTATTAGAGACTGTCAACCAAAACTGTCTCCAAAACGGTCAATATAGTTTTGTTTAAAGTTGTCAAGCTTGTCTGGCTACCTGCCTGACTGACAGCCTGGCAATGTATGTATGTATCATGCATACAAGCTGCACCAATGGAGCAAGAGGGCTGAAAATTTGAGCATTTACTCCTTGTTATACTTAGGAAAAACATATAAGTTTATGCTAAATTAATCCACTAATTTATCTTTTCTGGAAATGCAGACTTTTTTTTAGTGATCACTGTCCAACAAAAGGCAAAGGCAGTAACTTAATCATTGATAAGATTTTATGTTCAATTTGATGGGTAATTTCTGGATACTTCTTTATAAAGATGAATAACAGAGTTCAGGCTCAAAGATTCTTCCACAGAATTATATTCTTTGAAGAAGGTTTGAATGATTGAATTTTCGACTTGGTGATCCTTACCCTCTATTGATTGCTATAAATGGTCATTGAGGTACTTTTTTCCTACCTATCATTATTTATATTTTGTTAACATAAAAAAGGAGGTAAAATCTGCTTACAATCTCAACATCACTCCCTTCTTTTTATGTTAAATGTTTTTTGCACATATTTTTCATCATAGATGATAATGCTAAAAGTAAAAGATTCACTAATTAAATTTGATTTTTTTGATGTCACTATCTGAATAATTCTATTTGAGCTGCTGATAACAATAACAAGGCATTTGTTGAACTGGTCAACATTGGTTCAGGTCTGGAAATATGGATGTCTAGTGATGCCTAAAGAATTTTATAGAGAATCATTTGAAAAAAGTTATTGCATTAAATGAGTCATGTTTTTATTAAATATTTACCATTTTTTGTTGTTTATATCACCCTTCATCTTACTATTAAAAAAAACATTTTGTAACAACCTGAATTTCCACATAAGAATGACCAATGATTATAGAAGCAAAGAATTTAAAAGGGGATATTAATCATGAGAAAAAACATAAAAACAAGAAGAAAGGAAGATTGCGAAGAAGGTTGGCACTCCAGTCATGCAGATTTATAGATTGACATAATTAAGCACTGTATTGTTTTTTTTCAGTAAGACTCAAGAAAACACTTGCAGTTAGTAGGCTACTTCCTGAATTCAAAGGGAAAAAATGCAAGTTGAGAAGTATGCAACGTGCGCATGAGAGAATCATGCTCAACCTTACATGGGGAGACCACAAGACAGCACAGTATATAAGGAAGAAAACAGGTGTCCGTGACATCATAGAAACTATTAAAAAACTCAAATGGCAATGAGCAGGCCATGTTGCAAGAATGAAAGACAACCGATGGAGGCCGACAAAACACAAGATGGAGAGATGAACTGGACAGATTCAGGAAATACTGGCTCTGCGACGCCCATGATAGAGAATTGTGGTGAATCCTGGGGAAGGTCTATGTCCAACGATGGACGTTAAAAGACTGATGATGATGATGACGATGATGATATATATATATATATATATATATATATATATATATATATATATATATATATATATATATATATATATATAGAGAGAGAGAGAGAGAGAGAGAGAGAGAGAGAGAGAGAGAGAGAGATAGGCATCCACTGCTACTTTTCCAGGGAGAAGCAAAAGGATATATTCCAGTGGGGTGAAACAGATTGAAATATGGGATGGAGGTAAAGTGATATGTCTAGATGTTGGTTGTCTGGTAAAGGAGTAGAGAGTGCCTAAACTGTGACTTGTCCTAAACTGTCACTGTTCATAGTGACCCATTGATCTCTAGCCTCTATAAGGTTCCAACTTTCAAACTCCCTAACTTGGGAAGGCCTACTCCTGGGGAGGGCAAATGCCCCATTGGCAACCCACAGTAGATGCTGGTATATATTAATATATATGTATATTGGAGGTTATATAAAGATAAGAAGATAAGATCTCATTAAGTTAACAGCTGGCAGACACTTGTTTTTTTGTTGTTTATTTTATTTTTTATTTAATTTCTGATCCATTCTACCACAGACCTTGTACAGATTGAATCAATCTGAGATTGAATGATTCAAAGTACCAGAGTGAAACTAACTACACATTTGAAAGTATTGCTGAATTGTAAACTATGTTGAAGAAAGTGATCATGAAAATCTCTCAAACATTCATTGGCAAAATATAGGGATACTGAAGGAAACAGCTGAATAAATGATTAAAAAAAAGAGGAAAAAGAAATCCAAATATAAAATAAGCGTATATGTGCTAATTTCTTCTTTATGTCTTTGCTTGTTGATCTCATTGGTTAATTTACCATTCTATAATGACATAACAATGGAGATTATGTCATGAAAACCCCCAAAGACTTTATGAGTGGTCACACATTAAAACAGCCTGAATTGAGTCGAAACTTTAAAAAAACTTTGAATTAAGGTACTTGATTTATTTAAAAAATGAATTACCCAATAAAATAGTTTTAGGCTTCTTAGTGCCAATCCATGGATAAACAATCCTGTCGTTTTTTGATGGGTATATGCTCGTAAATAAATAAAAGGACTACAAATAAGTAAATAAACAAATTGAAGAACAACAAACGAATAAATAAATAAAAAGATAACAAAATGAGTAAAAGAACAACAAATAAATGAATAGAAAAATAACAAAAAAAGAAGGGAAGAAAGATAGGCCTAAAACCATTCATCTAATTCTTTGTCTTTTTGCAAGACACCAAGAATGAATAGATAAAAACCAACAAAAATATGGCTTCTGCATATTTGCTTGTCCTTTTGTTTTGCATTTGAGGTTCTTCCATAGAAAATAATCAGCAATCATGGCAGCAATCTCTCCAGGAGTCTTTTAGAGCATCTCACATTGCATTTCCACATTCATTTTGTTGTTTTTTTTTTCTTTCCTCCTGAAATGATTGAATTAAGTGGCTTCATTCTAAAGTTGTTTGCAAATTAGTGATTATTGAAGGTGGATAAAATCAAATGATTTGTGATTGCTTTTTTTTTTTTTATTCACATGAAGAAGTAGAAAGAAAGAAATGAAGGGAAGGAAAAAGAAAGAAAATGTTTGTGAGAAAGAAGCCAAAATATTGCTGAAACTAGAAGGAAAAGCATTCTTAGATGGAGTAAAGAAAGAAAGAGAGAGAGAGAGAGAGAAAGATGAAGAGAACAAAATTTGAGAGAAGAGGAAAAAAAGTGAAATGAGTAGAGAAATAAGAAGAGGGAAGAGAGAAAAAAAAGAGGTTAAGAAAATGGTATAGAGAAAAAAGGTGCTAGATAAGAAGGAAGAGAGAAAGAAGTAACTTATGCCACAGATGGTGACAAGAAAGAAAGAGTCCCAAAACTAGGAAAGGAACAAAGAAAAAAAGACAGAAAGAAAGAAAGGTACCATTGCTCGAGGAAGTGACAAGAAAGAAAGAAAAAATAATACCACACCTAGAAAAGAAGAAAAAAAAGGGGGAAAAAAGAAAGAAAGAAAATTAATTGTGAGGAGAAAAAGAGAAAGAGAAAGAGAGATAAGAAAAGAAATTTTAAAGAAAAGATGGAGTGAGAAAGAAAGAAAGAAAGCATATAAAGAAAAATGGAAAAGAAATGAAAAGAAAAATACAGTGACCGATAGAAAGTAAGAAATTAGAAAAGACAAAAGTAAGATTTGAGAGAAAAAGGCTTAGATAAAGCAGTAATATCCCCCCCCCCCAACTGATTCCAGCCATTATAATACAGGTTGTTGGTGAACCCCCAAAACATTAATCTAGCTCAAAAATAGCTAAATTGATCTCAGCTCCATTATAACACATTGTTTGCTTTCTTGGACCCAACACTCACTTTATTACAGGGCCTGTCTTATTCAAGCTTTTTCTTTTAATTGTTAGATAGAACATATATAATGTTCAAGATGGAGATTAGTTAATTATTTTACGTTGAGAACTAATGTTCAACTTCAATGACAGAAAATAAAAATAGAACTGAAACCCCCAAAATATTTTTCAATTTACTCAAGTTTAAATCTACAGGTAATTTAGCTGGATTCTGTCAGTGTATTTTCTTTCATCATTGTATATAGTTTGTTTGAACTGATTTTGTCAAACTCCCCTATAACAAATCAACAAGAACAATTCACAGCAAATTTAGGGGAGTATACTTTTCACAGTTTGTATCACAAGGCAGCGCATTAAACAAACAGGGGCTGGAGATATCATAAAAATCATTAGAAAACTTAAATGTCAATGGGCTCGTCATGTTGCAAGAATGCCAGACATCATGACTCAAAATATGGATTCCTAGAGAATATATGTGAAACTGTGGCTAGCAAAAAATAAAATAGCATGACAAAGTAGACAAGTTCAGAAAGTATTGGCTTCACAATGCCTGTCTGGTCTGAAAAATCTTGAGGAAGATTTATGTCTAATGATGGACACTAAAGGGCTGGTGATTATGATATATAAATTAACATTTCGCTACTGTGATTTGAAATGACAACCATATGATTGGAAGGTGGCTCTCTTACCAAACGAGCTGAACTGACAAGTCTTATGTACCTACGAATGAATCTATTATATATATACAATACAGAAGTTGCCGTAATCATCTTCAGTCAGAATAGAAGTAGGAGAGGAGTTTAACCCTGCTGCAACCAGGCTTGTCTTGGTAGTCTGTTTGGTTCATAGTTCAGAAACGTGAAAAAACAAATGATGACGGTTGAATCAGTCTTAACAAACCAGATACAATGATTAGAAAAAACTTCTAGCAAAATTCAGACAAAAACTATTTACTCTCAGTTCTTTTTTCCTTTTTCATAAAAAGGCAAAACAATAACAAATCTGATTTGTTTCTCAATAGAAATCGTCACATGACCAACGTTTTTAGGCAGCATGCCGTGTTAGGGAAATTGGTAAAGGGGGTGATCAATGAATAATTTCTTCTCTCTCCTTTCGTTGTGCAGTGATCGCTAAAAAAATCTGAATATTCAAAAAGAAGCGGACACAAATTAAAGGATCAATTTAGCATAAACGTTCATTGCAAACTGAACCCCCATCCGAAAAAGTATTTAGGAAGGGAATTTTGAAAATACAAAAAAAAGATTTTTTGTAGACACGATAAGGAGTAAATATTCAAATTTTCTACCCTCCAATTTCATCAGTGTAGACTGTGTATACATGTATAGCTAGCTAGACCAACTTGAGAACTGAAAGAAACCTACACTGACAGATTTGGTTGAGGGTTTTTTAATGCTTGTAAAATTATATCTCAAGACAAGTCTTGCTGCTGCTGGGTCAAATACCACTCTCATTTCTATTCCAACTTCAGATGATCTCTGCAACTTTTGTATTGAATATATAATGAATAAATTTGTGTATATATAAGACTCATTGGTTGGCTCAGTTGGTAAGAGAGCCACTAAGCAATCACTTGGTCATGATTTCAAATCATGGTAAGGGATGTTAATTTTATATTGGGGTTTGGTTAAAGGTGATGTGATAGACAAATAGTGAAGAGTTTTTCCCCAAAATTTGGTAAGGATTATTCTTGTTATGAGAGAAAATAAAGCCAGCTTGGTCAACAGTTTGAGAAAGAATTATACTAAATTTCTTTTATTAATCAATAGGAAATTCTAGAAAAATTCTAAAAAGAGGTACAGCTCTTTTAAGATAAAATAGGGATCTAAAAAAATGAACATTTTTTTCAAATCCTAGATAATTTTATTTGTTGAGAGAAAAGAACTGGTAAGAGATGAATTTTCCCTCTAAAAAATTAACTTGAAAATGATGTCCTCTACATGAAAGTGAAGCTCTCTATGAAACAATATTGAGTCTTGTCTACAGAAAAATGGAATTTGTTCCTGCAAGGTCTCTGAGAGAGGAGCGGAGTTGGTGCATCAAAGTGTTAAAGAGGTCCTAATAGTTAGACTCATAAGTTGATGCGATATGTCCATTAATAAAATATGTTGACTATCGTTTCCTGGCAAGTGAATATAGTATGGTCTACTAAAAGAGATATAGCAATGAAAACAGGATGGCTAAAGGACAAGGATGCTCATGTGAGGTGTGTGTAGAGAAGGTGAGACCAGCTTTGCACCATCTTATAAAATTTGTTTCGGAGGCCCAGCTTTCCTGGAAATTCCTTAAAAATATCAAGTGGTGGAGGCAGCTTATATTCCCTTTTGTCTCATATGCCATCAAATACAGTACTTAAATTCTGTCTACTCCTGTCATCTACGGAAACATTCAATGATTTGTTCAGTAGTTATGGGAGTCAACAAGTCTGAGTACACGATACTTTCAAACCAATCTATTATTAGATTAATTATATCCCAATTTGATGTGGAAGCAAATAGTCAAGGAAGCTAGACTCTAAGAACATGGTTCAAAGCAATGTAGATTTAAGCCTCCAAAAATGCCAAATTATATCTCTTATAGGATAAAAAGCTTAGTGAATAAGAGCATTGGTTGTGGTTATGTCTGGCCTTTGACTTAAGAATTTGATTGGCTGAGCAAATTCACTGCCTTCTTGGCCTATTGCTCAATATGAAGTTTGCCTGAAAAGTATCAAGCTGCTTAATATCAATGGAAAAATAGCTTATCTAGTCCTCCTCAGAGTAACTCCCTTGGGACATTCCTCACAACAGGCTGCAAAGTCCTCTTTCAGGATCACTATTAGGTGCGTTGTAGTATTCCTCCTAATCCCATCCACGTTAATTTGTTTGTTGCTAAGTATATTTTTTTAATGTAACTCCTATTCTGGGTTTTTCTTACAGAAAATTGTTGAAAACAGAAAGTCTTCATTGCATGTTTAAAATAGTTTTATTTTCACACGAATCGACTAAAAATTTTTATACATATATAATAGCAAGTGAGTAAAAAAAATGACTTTGTTGTAATACAAGCTATCTTGTCTCTGGAATTGGACAGACAACTTGCTAAGATAAATGATCTCATCTGTGGTGCTGGACTGATGACTTGATCAAATGAGTTGGCTTGTCCATCGCAGCAAATAGGTCGAACAAGGCTCAGCTGTATCTGCGAACACTCCTTGATCAGTTAAGAGAAACAGTCAAACTGTCACTGTTCAAACCTAAACTGTCTCAAAATTGACTGAAGGTTAAGTGCCTGTCATATTCAAGAATCTGGCCAGGTGCTGATCAAACCCTGACCAGAGTCAGCTGTTCTCCAGTCCCATTTGTTCACTCCATTTTACTATAAGTCATCAAATGTCTATCCATCTATTTTGTGACAGCATGACTCCAGAAACATTGTATATTTCTATATATTCCCTGCTGAAATGAAGGAGTCTTACATGCCATCAAACACTATACATCTCATCTGAATCAGCTTATATTTTCAGTGTGCCTTGTATTGTGTTAATGATCAGTTTAAACTACTTTTTATGCTAACATTATCTTTTAAGGAGCTTTTTAAGGCTTTCTAACTGGAAAAAACAAGACTCTTTTCTTAATTCCTCATTCATAAGACTACAGATACAATAAGTGGGGAAAAAAATCCTGAAATGGCATAAAAATGAGCAATGGTAAGACAATAATTTCAATTATCAGGTTCTTTGACATGAAATATTGCATTTTTTTAAATCATGCCTAAAGTGGAAGATTAACAAATTTAATTGTTTTTTTTATCAGATTCAATATAAACAGAGGCATATTTCTTTTTATTGTGGGAGGTTTTTGAACCCTTGATAGCAATGGTGCCAACCCAAAATGTCAGACTGATTTTCAAGAATGATTTCAGATTATATAATGCTACTTCAAGCTACTGATAATATCAACAAAGCATTTGGAGTGAACACTACTATTGTATGAACTGTTTAACATTGATTCAGTAGGTTTAAGTCTGGAAATATGGATACCAAAAATGAACGTCAGGGAGGCACAAACCAATTCTTAATGATGAAGAATTATTGACAGTAGTGACCAACAAACCATAAACAATCATTTAGGCACTTTCTGGATACTTGAACAGTGACCAAATCAAATCATCTCAAGGCAATAAGGAAGGTTGAAAATTTAGAAAAATGTGCCAAAATGAACTGAATGAGATGCTCTATGACAGTGATAGAGTGCACAAGTTAACTGAATCTAAGTGTACAAAATTGGGATATGCAGTCTTGCAGTATCTTCTATATTCACCAAACATTTCTCCTTCAGATTTTCATCTTTTTAAGCATTTTGAACATCATATCCATAATAAAAAGTTTAATGATAGAGAAGCCATAGTTTGTGCTTCCACTGACTTCATGACCTCTAAAACTAAAGAATAATTACCATCACAATCAATGATTTAACAACTGTGGAGTCGAAATTTGAAATCATGAAAAAGAAATTCTATCAAAGAATAAATATGGTCAGAATAAATTTTATTTATGACATCACTAATGTTTTCCAATCGAAAACATCTAGGATAGATTTCTGGAGAATGTAGGTGTTATTGATAAACCCATGAAAATAAGGCCCCTCAAAAAGTCCCAAAAGCTCCTTTCCACCCCTCATCCCCAAAGAATAATAATTTAGAAGGGGTCTTGGAAATAAATAAACATATAAACAAACACAGACACATATAAAAAAAGATAAACCTTTCACCATTTTTGATGGCTATGGTTGTTCAATTATAGAGATAGCATCTGAAAGAAAGGTTATTGCTTCAAATGGTTTATATTCTTATTAGATATTTACTGTGTCAGGGACAGATTCAAGATTTTGAGCAGGAAGCCCAAATGGAAAAAAATACTTTTATAGATAAATATGTGTATTATGAAGAAATAGATATTTAATTATTTTTTTAATTTTGTTTGATTCCTGCAACAGCCTATTTCTTTAATTGTTTATTCTATTCATACTGTCTAGGCCGACCAGCATATTCACCATGTAAAAACAGGATGTCCGTTCGAAAAAGTTTCCAATAAAAGTAACGTATTTATGATTAAATAAATAAGTGAAAGAGTAAAATTTCAAACATAAAAGTGCTAGTAATACGTGATCCAGTATTTTTCACTTACATTTGAGTCATAGCTTTTTGACAAAACAGTAGAATAAAAGAATTGAATAAAAGAAATTTACCTCAGAACCAATAAATAAAAAAAATTATAAAGAGTAATACATACAACATCTCTCACATATTATATTCAAAACAAAATTATAATTTTCTAGCATCATTGGTTAATTTATGATTATTTGGGATTATTTGGGTTCTTCATTTACAAAATTCCTTTATCTAGACATTTAAAAAAACAAAACAGGTCTGGTGAGTCACTCAATAGAAACTGTCATGTGACCTACTTCTTTTGGTAACATGTCACATAGAAAGTGATCAATTATAAAATTGAAAAAAAGGTTGACCATGAATAGTTACTTCTCTCCCTTTTTGTTGGGCAGCGATCACTGAAAAAGTCTGATTTTGAAAAAAAAAGCATGAATACTACTGGATGCAAACTAAGGGATCAATTTTGCATTAACTTAAATTGAAAACTGAACCCCATCACTAAAAAGCTATTTAGGGGGGAATTTTCAAAAAACAAAAAACAAAAATCATTCTTAGACATTATCATCATCATCATCATCATCATCATCAGTCTTTTAATGTCCGTCGTTGGACATTGACCTTCCCCAGGATTTGCCACAATTCCCTATCATGGGCGTCGCAGAGCCAGTATTTCCTGAATTTGTCAAGTTCATCTCTCCATCTTGTGTTCTGTCGGCCTCAGTTGCTTATGTGATCTCTGGGGATCCATGTTATGAGTCGTAATGTCCATTGGTTGTCTTTCATTCTTGCAACATCGCCTGCTCATTGCCATTTGAGTTTTTTAATAGTTTCTATGATGTTACGAACACCTGTTTTCTTCCTTATATACTGTGCTGTCTTGTGATCTCTCCATGTAAGGTTGAGCATGATTCTCTCATGCGCTCTCAATGAAAATTCTTAGACATAGTAAGCAGTAAATCAAAATCTAAGCTCTCTAGTTCTATTAATGCAGCCTGTATGCATAGCAAGCCATCCAGACAAACCTAAAAACAGAGGAAACCTATTTTGACAGTTTTGGTGACAGTTCTGGTTGACAGTTTCTAATTAATTGTGCTTTCTTTAAAGTAGAAGGGACTGGATGCCCACATACACACACACCTACATCCTTGTGTGCAATTTGTTATATTGTCTTTCATCTTACCATTCAAAAAAATGTATCATATGTAACAACTTGATACAGGACTCCCCCGATATAACGTGGTTCATTATAGCTCCGTTTGCAATATAACACGGTTGGATGGTTGGCCCCAAAATACTAATCTTGTTCCAACAAGATCAAGCTACAAAAAGCTGGAGCTAGCTACGGAATAGCTATTTTGGAGCTGAATCTAGTTATAAGATAGCTAAATTGACAACATTATCCTCGATTAGAACACAGTTGGCTTATACTGATTGCTAAATTCCAAACGACACCTGTACAAAATGCTGATGAAAACGTGATGACTAGAGACCGTTTAGTAAAACTGAAAAAGTATTGATTTGTTTCTGATTACCTGTGCATGCGCTCATGAACTGACACGGAAGGGTATATGGTGCAGAAGATTGGGATGAGGTTTGAAGAGGGAGGGGAGAGAGAGGGTTCAGGGAAACGGGAAAAATGGATATTTGAATCTGAAATCGGAAGATGACACTGTACAAAGATGACACTTTTTTTTTTTCTGCACGTGCCTCATTCATGTGTCTAACTTTGTACTTGGCAAGCCACCCCAACCCCACTTTTCCACTTTCATCACATTTAATCTAAGTGTTAGCAGTAGTAGATGTGGATATGAATATTCCAGCCCCTTGATCAATCAGTCAGTCAGTCAGTCAGTCAGCAAATCACACACATCATATATGTATATATATATATATATATATATATATATATATATATATATATATATATATATTCAGGGTTGAGCACACTTTTAGTGAGGTAACTCATCCACTGTAAGCTTATGCAATGCTCCTCAACAGGAATAGAGCACTCTGGTAGATTAGGGATTTCTGTGTAAATAAATATATCGCTTAAATTCAGCCTTACTGACTGTCCAGTCCTGTAGTCCAGAGGTAGGATATCGGCCCGCGGGTCTGAAGTGAAGGTTTCAATTCTGCCTCGCGGTACTGGATGGGATAATGGAAAGTCTGTAGCCACATTGAAGAGATGTAATACATTGAAACAGCTGTCAGTGGATGACACAATAATATATATATATGTATATGTATACATATATATATATATGCATACATATATATATGTATATATGTATACATATATAGGTTTCCCCTGTGTTATATTTATATACATCCATACATATATATAGTCATGAAAACTTTTCATCTTGTAATGCTTAAACAATATTCATGTATCATCCCATTGTATCTACCACCATCTGTTATCCAAGTCATATTCTATCCAATCAGAGTTATTTCAATGTGTCATCTTGAAACTGTATATAATTTGTTTCTATTTGTATTATATATTTTGTTTTTTTATTCTTAGACATAGAGTTTGTCAGTATTTTTCAACCTTTTTGGGGCCTTTTTCTGTTGGGTTTATTAATTTGTTTGTATGTTCCAGCACTCTTAACCATATTGCTTTATCTACAGATTTGAAAGTTTGTATCACAACTCCATCAGACTCTTTCTGGAAAAAATTTATTTTATTTTTTGAAAATAAAAAAGGTATTTTGACCTTTTCAGGACCTTATTCTGAAGGGTTTTCCTATAAATTTTTGTATTCGTTTATTTTATCTATTTTAAAGATATATTCAGATTATACTTGAAATAAAATTCTTATCTATGTCTAATAGTCGAAATTTCAATCTTAAATTCATAATTTATGTTTTACATCTATATATATAAATGAGAAGTGTCACACTGCCCCTGTCTGTTTGTCTGTAATGCTGTAGAAAGCACATAAACATGGGTGCAGCCCAACCAAATTTGGCATGCATACTCAATGGACCTATGAGAAGGTTTTAAAGTAAAAACGTTTTAGATAGGGGGATTCTTTTTTCAGTATAACAAGACCCTACTTTCTGTTCAATATCCATCCATACATATATACATTTTTAATTCTATTTGTTTGAATATAAGTATCAAAGCAGTCAAAAGTGACGGGAAACTTTCCCTCCTTCAAGGGATCAGTAGTGAAAGGAGACTTTTTCCTCTTTAAGAGATCAGAAGTGAAAAAGAATTTTTCCCCTGTTAAGGAGTGAAAAATGAAGGGAGAATTTGAGGGGTCAAAAGTTAAGGAAAATTTTTTATTCTTTAAATATTTAACCTGGTCTAGGTGAGTACTTAGATAGCAGGGTATTGGTGGTTATCAGATATAAGATATATGTATGGTTCTTATGTGGTTATTGTAAAGGAATGAGTAGCACAAAGATGTGGGAGATAAAGGATTTTGCTTCCATGTAGTTTAGTTGTAGCATTAATGTCACTGAAGATGTGGAAGGGGGAATGGAAATGTATGAAGAGAATGCACGCCAAGTATGAAATAAGATTCGGCAGACATTTTCTGATGCTGGTTGACACTCAACGGACAGACCATGAAAGAAAGAGAACAGAGTTTTATCCATGAGTATTTCCTGAAGTAAAGAGAATTAGAACAGATCGTCATGATTATCGGATAGTAAAAAGCATTACCATTTCATTCATGAGAGTGAGAGGTGTATGCGCATTTGGAGCACGTGGTAAGGACACGGTTGTGTAGCTGCGTAGCTGTGCATATGTAAGATGCCTCAACATTGGTAAAGTGAAATGGGCAAAGTTAATGCAAAGATTGAAAAAATTGTCCAGATCGTATCAGCCTGGAGGTTGCCGAAATGATACTGATCTTAGGGAGAAGAAAAGGAGAGAGAGAGAAAGAGTAGCAGGCGACAAGTGCTGGGGCCAACAGTGTAACCAGCTAGGAGTGACGGTGCCAATGAGTGTTTGACCATGTGCGTCCACGGCTTTCATAGGGGTTGTTATAGAAAGTGATATTTTAGATATCGAGCTAAAAGAAGGGTTTTGTATATCATTTCCAAGTAAAAATCTTGGGGGCGCTACAAGGGCTTGTATATGGAATATTCCTCCCACCAGCACAATAAAGTTTTTAGTTACAACATGTGTAAGGCTGACCCCACACCTGAAACCAAGAGTTGGCATCCTATGATCCACTGAGGTAGCATGGATAGGAGTGAGGCCCCATGGTCAAAGGTTTGATAGATATAAGCTAGTTATGAAGGTTTGCCACCCCTTGACAAGAATGTTCCAATGATAAGGCTCACCTGTGGTTAAACCACAGGACATGAACATCCTGTAGTTGGCAGATGCCTGAGCTGGCTACAGGGTTCTATCAAGCCTCTGAAGGAGAATCAGTACAGTATGGCCAGCTGTAACTTTAAGCATGGATCCCTGGACAGAGTGGATATATGTGACTTTCCTAGACACTCCAACAGAAGCAGATGTGCATTGACTATGGAGGTCTGCCACCCCCTCAAACTGACGAACAGTATAGCAGCCAGGGGCCCAGGTCAGTCATATTCCAGAAAAAGTCATTTACTAATCAAGTGTTTAACTTAGTATAGTCTAGATTTCCTCTCCTCACCCACCTGTCAGAAGCTGATAATTCCCACCCCTTATATCATAGGTGGCAAATGTATTCTAATTGTGTTATCAAGAATTATTGGGAGAAAAGAAGAAAAATGATATGGTGCAATTAACATTGGACAAATTTATCTAAAAAAAGTAAATTTTTGAATTAAGTTTCAATTTGATGTGTCTTTGAATTAACTCATGCTTTATTTGTATTTGATATTCAATCAGATTAATTCCTATGAAAAGAAATAGGTATCCATTTCCAACTTGAACCAATCATCATTTTTCCTATTTAAACATTTCCCTAATAAGTGTGGACTCAAATAATACTGCTCTTTTGTCAGAGGTATTTTAATGTTAAAGCTGTAAAGCTTTCTAGACAATATATATATACATATATACATATATATATATATATATATATATATATATATATATATATATATATATATATATATATATATATATATAAAATCTAGGGGATATTTTTCATATTAGTCAATCAAATGTGACTTTAATCTACAACATTAAAATATAACTTAATTTATCAAAAATATTACTTATTCTATCACTATAAATCGAAATAAAATTATCAAAATAGCAATTTCTTGCATCTAGACGTAACCAAAAACATCTAGATTTAGACGAAAATCATCTAAATCGGTAACATTGAGCATGGGACGTAACTCTCGTACGTTACTTAGCATAGAAAAAAAGACCTGGAATTTTAATTTTTCAGAGAGTTTTTCAGACGATTTAACTCCTTGCTATTTGTATTGTTAGCACAATATTTCGGCCAGGGCATTCCACAGTCTTCTCCTGGTGAACTATCCGAATATGATGGTGGTAAACAGAATTTTTTTCCAATGGTAGCAATTTAGTTATGCTGACATTGGATTTGTGTGTTTTTTTTCTCTTTTTCTTTCCTAGCCATCGTGAAAAAAAAAAAAACAAACAAACAAAAAACATCAAATTCGAATAGGGCACGGGAAGAAGGTCGTAGAATGCCCGAAATATCGCTTAAACAACACTAATAACAAGAAGTAGCTCAATGGCCCAAAAGATTCTTCTTTAAATGTAAAAGACCTTTCTTGAAAACTATAGACAATTTTAACTTTGTTTTATTTGCTGTGCGTGTGAACTGAAATTTTAAATAAAATTCTTATGAATAGCAAGTTTGAATATTCTTTTCTTTTTTAAAAAAAATTTTGCTTCAATTGAGCGGTGAAAGATTTTTTTCAATTGTAATAAATAAACATCTCAGATTTTTCGAATGAAAAATGCGGGTCGTCTTAAAAGCAAGGGAGGCTACTCTGGATGTCTTGATTTAGTTGATCAACCTAGGTGTTAGGTGGTTACCCCTAGTAACAGGGATAGTTCTCGCTTATAACTCTAACCAAATCAAGATACATTTCTCTTTCCGGCTCGAAGAAAACGTTTTTTGCCATAAAAATGTCTTCTACGTGCGTTGCCCGAAAGAACTCTTTAAAAGTTGTTGCCACCCCCGGAGTTACAAGTGATGATAGAGTACCTGCTGTTATACAAGATTTAGCCAAAAACCCGGCCTGGGTTGCCAGTGCTGTGGACCAACTTAAAGAAATAGGTACGTAAGTTAAGTAAATTTACCAAAGTAAACAATAAATAATGAAAGGTAAATTCGAGTTGTTTGTTTGTAAATGCGCGAATAGAATTAGAATTAATAATGATTGGACTTTCAGTTAAAAACCTTTTTTTTCAATTTCTTCTTCTTCTTTTTTTAATACTAGGTACAACTTACCGAAGGTGGTCCCGAATGGACATCACGTGACGTCACGCATATATGTCATCTGTCGAACAAAGAATTATTGAGTGAATCAATAACAATAAATTAATGTATTTACTTCTGAATTTTTTTCACGAATTTTCGCATTTCTTTTTATCTATCATTTTTAATATCAAGTGTGCACATGGTTAAATTTTGACACTCACATTCGCTACGGGACGTCGATAGAGTTTAAATTGGGGTCACCTTTATTAAGTTGTGCTAATTTTTTTTTTTCATGATTTGTCTAAGGTTGCAGGAAAGGAATATGATATTATTATTCCTCTCTTTTTCTTTTTCTTTTTAAAACTCAAATTTCCATTGGGGCTGAAACAAAAAGGTTTTGAAAAAATGAGAGAAAATTCCATGCTTGTCTCCAGTGAAATTTCAGATAAGGATGGTGAAGTGATTAAATCATTATATTGGTAATACCAAAAATTAGTACTTATTTTTCACAAGATTTCTATGCTGTCAAAATAATCTCATAATGAAGATTCGTTAAATTGTATCTTAATTATTTTTTCTCTAAATTCTGTGAGACCATCATGTTTGTGTTCTAAAGAAGAGAGTTTTATTTTTGTTTGTTTTTAACAAATTTACACAAAAATCATTTGTTTAATAATTGTTACAAATAGAAAAAATTCATAAGTTTACCGGTGCAACAAATACAATGTTGTGTTTGAATTATTTTTTGTTGAAAAATGAAATGTTGAAATCAACTATTTCCTTCTTTTTTTTTTTCTTCTTTGATAAAATTGTCTCTTTTCCCTTTCCAACAGACTCTCACCTGCAGAATAAAGAAATTGATCAACATAAGAAAATCAGCGTCAACATCAATAATGTCATCAATTGCCTGCAGACTCTTGTAAATTGTTTTCATCTTTCTTAGTTGATTTATTTTCTTCTGTCATAATATAGTTGCCAAACAGCCTCTAGTTCAGTGATTCTGAAGATGGGACGCACATTGGGGCAATATTCCCTCTGAGCTCTGTGTGTGCACACACACATGCACGTTTTGCTACCAACGCACAGAAGAAATTAATGTGCACACAAAAATTCTATATATAGCTTTGTGAGTTTTATTGGGAAAATGTTGAATCACTATATTGAATTCAAAATTGCGCACATACTTTTATAATTTGACAAAAAGAATTTTTGCACAAACTGACTTGAGAAAATCAGAGGGAATTTTGATTGAGGGGCAATTCAGAATTAGGGTGTTACAATCCAATAGCATTCTTTGGCTCAAATCTGAGTCATTATAGGGCTTAACTCATCAATTCTTTAATTACTCAATACCATTAATTACTAATTTTACTATAGATTCCACAGTAATTCATGATTAACTCAATAACTTTGTGAGGTATAAAAATGATGAAGTAATTGCATCATTGCAATTAACTTTCTTGGCAAAAAATCGCAAAATTTTAGTAAATGCCTTAATGTTCAGTATATCAGTCCAAATATTGTACCATTTCAACAATAAATTTGTTTTATTAAAAGAGGACATGAAATTTTTTGAGCAGTTACAAGAACTAGTTAAGAACTAGTGCGCTAATTACTCAAAATTAATTATGTATTCTTGAAAGGCTAAAAGAATTGTTTGTCATTTTGATTAAAATGATGTACCACATCATTTTTTTATGGGTATTATTTTAGTGTATATATATATATATACTTTATATAGGTATTTACTAAGTCTATTAAGTCCAGTAAAAGGCCACACATGTAAGACATCTAATGCAGATTAAACTAACTACACAGAAGTAATTGGTCAGTGAGACTATCCTGCTAATCATTAGCCCAGAGGCATAAATGTAGGGGGGGCCCAAAGCTTCATGAATAGTTGTTCACCGTTTGTATCTCTCATGTTACTCTCATCTACACAGATACAAATACCTTTCTCCTTAATAAACAACCAAACAACACAGAAATATCCCCATTTCTCTCTTCTGCACCAAAACATATAAAAAACAAAATTTTCTGAGAACCACTGGAAATGTTTTCTCTGAAAAAGATGCCTGGCTCCCATCAAAATGCATTGAAACGTGCCCACGGAATAATAAAAAATTTTGAGGTGTAACACCTATCTCTTGAGTTTTTCTCTTCATCTTCCAATCGTCATTTTCATCAATATATATATATATATAAGCATGCTGCTGGGAAGTGGACCTTAATTCTCTTAGCACAAAAAAAATTGATAGATTTAGTACTTTGTTGCCAAACATAACGGACACAATAGGTGAAACATTGTTTCTATGATATATTCTATAATGATGCCTCAACTTGGAAATTCACTCATAAATATTTGGTCACTTTTAGCATTGAGTAAATAATTCAAGTAAACATGCTCGTCATCATGACGTCTAATTTGTTATAATTTTTCACAAACAGGACATGTATCGTTTGCAACTCCATGAAGAACTTGAAAAAGAAGCCATTACCACTTTTGGTCTTCTTCACACTATCAAAAACCTTCCTTCGTCCATCAAAGTGGAAATTAATGGTGAGTCAAAACTTTAACTCTTAAATTCATACGAAAAATTTAGATTTTAAATCAAGGGTAATAATTCCTGATCAGAGTTAATTTCCTTGCCTCTTTGGGCAAAAAGATGTCATTCAATTGACAAAAAATTGGCCACCTTCCCTACATTGTGCCTAAAAGTCTTCAGTCGTCAATTGCTCTTTACTGATAGTAAAATATTTTTACTTTTTTCTGCATCTATAGTACACTGCAAATACAAAGCACCATACACCACTGACTTACACTTCATTTTTTTCTTGATTGTATTTCTTACTGTTTTCACAAGCGCTAGCAATATTAGTAATAGTAATATAACTGAAGTGTAAATGAACTGTAAGTCTATATGGTTAAATTTGATTTTCAGCCGACTGTAAAAGCTCTTGTAGCTCTAGCAGTAGAGCAGCTGGTATGTAAAACTGACTGTATGAGTTATGGTTATGAAAAGCAACTAAAATTAAAATGAAACAAATCATAGTCAAAAATTGATAATGGTTGACAATGGTCCATCTGATAAAAAAAGCCTGAAAGTCAGTCCATAGATGCACCAGTTTTTTTCTGGTATGGAGATCTAGCATGGGCAGTGTTGCCAACTTTATTTTTAGGTTTACATTTAAAATTGAGTCAAAAAAAAACATCTTGAAACACCTAGAAACATGTAGATTCCCCAAAAGAAATATATTACATATTATTAATTAATTGAATATAACTTTAATCTTCAATATCTACATTATTAAAATATTACTTAATTCATCAAAATTATTAGTTATTTCATCACGATAAATTATATAAAAATATTGCTCATTTCATTAAAAATCATCTAAATAGCAATTTCTGATATAACCAAAAACATCTAAACTGGCAACATTGAGCAAGGGACGTTACATTTCTCACATTTCTGTAAGTCATTCAGTGATAGAGATCACTACTAGAGATGGTTTAACATCTAGGAAAAAACAAGATAATATTATTAACAGAATTTCATTCTCATCTTCATTTTACTCTCCTTGATTTTGTGACTGTGTCTTTGAATGCATTTTTTTTCCGGTGTGCATTGTTATATTATTTGGTCTTGCTGCAGCGGCCGTGAAGGCAGCCCATGCCCAAAATGAAATTGACATTGAGGACAAAACGGCCACCTTGAGTGAACTAGAAGACAAGATACGCACTATAAGAGATGAGCAACTAAGACTAGAGAAGGACAACAATGCACTTCTGTAAGCACAATACATCTACATTACTTATAGAAGAACTAGTTAATACCAAAAATTCATAGTAAATGAATGAAACTTTCTAAAAAATTCAATTTCTCTCTCCCTTTTTCCCTCTGAGCTCAGATACAAGGTATCTATGGGCACAACAGCTTACAGGTTGAAAAAGGTTTAGTCATTGATGTAAATATTTTGTTTTTAACTCCTGAAATTTGGTATGCTTTGTAATAAATTGTCATCATTTTGGTGGTATTATCTAATAAAAAGAACTAACATTAAAAAGAATGTCATTGTTTATTTGTTCAAGTCTCACTTAGTTTTTATATGATAATCACCATCTTCCATCTTTCATCCGCCCTTGAATATTACCCACACTCATTATGCTGTCAAAGCAGCTCAGTTATGAACTAGTTGGCTTTTAAGGACCTTGATAGCCAAATTATAATGGGGGATGCCTGTATTGACCTTAATATCCTTTTTTTTTTACACTGAAAAAATTGAATGAACAATCCTGTTCTTTTGTCAGCATTGAAAATATTCCAATCCAATAGTAGATAAAAGTGGCGATCAAATTGTTAGAGGAATTGTGTTATGTTTATTTGTCCAAAGTTTTACCGTTATAAAACTAGGTGTATTTTTTTTCTTTCCCACAACAGACCGCAAAGGAATCTAATTCGGAAGCAACACGATGGTCTGGTTATTAATCTTAACAAACTTTTGGAGGAAAAATCCAGGTGAGATATTAATCACGGCTACCCACAGCAGACTGGTTTAATCATTGATGCTGGGTTCAGATTATTCATGCATTCTGACATTTATATGTATCTATGTATCTATCCTGACTTTGCCCATCCCTAACTGTTCATAGAAGAAATTTGAAATTTTGCACACACACCCCTCACTTGTAGGAAGAATGTTTTTTTTTTGTCTTTAGAAAATTCTCCCCCATATAGGTTTTTATTAAAGCGTTCAATTTACAATGGAAATTTAGGACAAATGGGTCCCTTAGTTTATGTCATGTTAAAAGAAAAATCATAAATTTAAGGTTCAAACCATACTGGTTGCATTTTCATGAAAGTAACTTAATTCTATCACCATCACTGCTCGATTTATGAGGTAAAAAGCAGCACTTATGGGTTGTGGTGATTCATAATTTCCCTTGGAATGTTACTTTAATTTCTCTCAACTCTCTCAAGACTGATCTATTGAGGCAATCAATGCTTGAATTTTTATAAGGATATGAGAAAGCTAATGATATTTTAATTAATGGTTCAAGAAAATTATTCTTTAATTAACTTGAAAATTTTCCTTATTTTGAAGAACTGGAATCAGGATAGGATACATTTGCTCCCTTTGGAATTAATCCTGGAACAGATAAAAAGCCAACAATTAGCTGATCACTTCTCTTTCACAGGATAACTAAATGCAAACAAGTACAATGAATAATTTCATTTTCCATTTCTTTTTAGTGGATAAAGTATTTATGTTTCCTTTATGGTTTTTTTCCACACTGTCTTTCAAGTGGATTCTGTCTCTGGGTGAATTTCAAAATGATTCTGTCTCTGGGTGAATTTCAAGTTGCTTCTGTCTCTGGGTGAATTTTAAGTAGATGCTGTCTCTGGGTGAATTTCGAGTAGATTCTGTCTCTGGATGATTTCTAAGTTGCTTCTGTCTCTGGATGATTTTTAAGTTGGTTCTGTCTTTGGGTGAATTTCAAGTAGATTCTGTTTCTGGGTGAATTTCAAGTAGATTCCGTCTCTGGGTAAATTTCAAATAAATTCTGTATCTGGGTGATTTTTGATTAGATTCTGTCTCTGGGTGGACCTCAAGTTGATTCTGTCTCTGGAATTTCAGGTAGATTCTGTCTCTGGGTGATTTTCATGTTGGTTCTGTCTCTGGGTGAATTTCAAGTTGCTCCTGTCTCTGGGTTGATTTCAAATTGTTTCTGTCCCTGGGTGATTTTCGAGTTGAGTTTGTCTCTGGGTGATTCTTAAGTAGATTCTGTCTCTGGGTGATCGTCAAATTGATTCTGTCTCGGGGTGAATTTCAAATTGATTCTGTCTGTAGGTGAATTTCAAATAGATTTTGTCTCTGGGTGAATTTCAAGTAGATCCTGTCCCTGGGCGATTTCTATGTTGATTTTGTCCCTGGGTGATTTCCAAGTACATTCTGTCTCTGGGTGATTTTCAAGTTGCCTCTGTCTCTGGGTGATTTTCAAGTTGGTTCTGTCTCTGGGTGAATTTCAAGTTGCTTCCGTCTCTGGGTGGATTTCAAGTTGCTTCCGTCTCTGGGTGAATTTCGAGTTGCTTCCGTCTCTGGGTGAATTTCAAGTTGCTTCTGTCTTTCTGTTAATTTCAAATTGATTCTGTCCCTGGGTGAATATCAAGTTGCTTCTGTCCCTGGGTGAATTTCAAGTTGATTCTGTCCCTGGATGATTTTCAAGAAGATTCTGTCTCTGTGTTGATTTTAAGTTGCTCCTGTCTCTGGGTGATTTTTATTTTTGTTTTCGTCTCTGGGTGATTTTCCAGTTAGTTCTGTCTCCAGGCGATTTTTAGGTTGCTTCTCTCTCTGGTTGATTTTCTAGTTGCTTCTGTCTCTCGGTGAATTTCAAGTGGATTCTGTCCCTAGGTGAATTGGAAGTAGATTCTGTCTCTTGGTAAATTTTAAGTAGATGCCCTCTCTGGGTGGATTTCAAATCAATTCTGTCTCTGAGTGAATTTTGATTAGATTCTGTCTCTGGGTGATTCTCAATTTGATTTTGTCTCTGGTGGAATTTCAAGTAAATGCTGTCTCTGAGTGAATTTCAAATAAATTCTGTCCATGGGTGATTTTCAAGTTACTTCAGTTTCTGAGTGGATTTTAAGTCGATTTTGTTTGTAGGTGAATTTTGAGTAGATTCTGTCTCTGGGTGATTCTCAGGTAGAATCTGTCTCTGGGTGATCGTCAAGTTGATTCTGTCTCAGGGTGAATTTCAAGTTGCTCCCGTCTCTGGGTGAATTTCAAGTTAATTCTGTCTCTGAGTGATTTTCAAATAGATTCTGTCTCTGGGTGAATTTCGAATAAATTCTGTCCATTGGTGATTTTCAAGTTGCTCCAGTTCCTGGGTGAATTTCGAATAGATTTTGTCTCTGGGTGATTTTGAAGTAGATTCTGTCTCTGGGTGATTCTCAGGTAGATTCTGTCTCTGGGGTGAATTTCAAGTTGCTTCCGTATCTGGGTGAATTTCAAGTTAATTCTGTCCCTGGGTGAATTTCAAGTTGCTTCCGTCTATGGGTGAATTTCAAATAGATTCTGTGTCTGGGTGAATTTGAAGTTGATTCTGTGTCTGGGTGATCCTCAAGTAGATTCTGTCTCTTGGTGAATTTCAAAAAAATTCTGTCTGTGGGTGATTTTCAAGTTGCTCCAGTTTCTGGGTGAATTTCAAATAGATTCTGTCTCTGGGTGATTTTGAAGTAGATTCTGTCTCTGGGTGATCGTCAAATTGATTCTGTCTCTGGGTGAATTTCAAGTTGCTTCCATCTCTGGGTGTATTTCAAGTTAATTCAGTCTCTGGGTGAATTGCTTCTGTCTCTGGGTGAATTCCAAATTAATTTTGTCTCTGGGTTGATTTTGAATTGCTTCTGTCCCTGGGTGAATTTGGAGTTGATTCTGTGTCTGGGTGATTCTCAAGTAGATTCCGTCTTTGGGTGAATTTCAAGTTAATTCTGTCTCTAGGTGAATTTCAAATAGATTTTGTCTTTGGGTGATTTTGAATTTGGTTCTCTCTCTGGGTGATTTTCAAGTTGCTTTTGTCTCTGGTGGAATATCAAGTACATGCTGTCTCTGGGTGATTTTCAAGTTGCTTCTGTCCCTGGTTGATTTCAAGTTGATTTTGTCTCTGGGCGATTTCAAGTTGATTCTGTCCATGAGTTGATTTCAAGTTGATTCTGTCCCTTGGTTATTTTTAAATGAATTCTGTATCCAGGTGATTTTTGATTAGATTCTGTCCCTGGGTGATTCTCAAGTTGATTTTGTCTCTGATAGAATTTCAAGTACATGCTGTCTGGGTGAATTTCAGATAAATTCTATCCATTGATGATTCTCAAGTTGCTTCAGTTTCTGGGTGTATTTTAAATAGATTTTGTCTGTGGGTGAATTTTGAGTAAATTCTGTCTCTGATTGATTTTCAAGTAGGTTCCGTCTCTGGTTGATTTTCAAGTTGCTTCTGTCTATGGGTGATTCTCAAATTGTTCCTGTTTCTTGATGAATTTCCAATAGATTTTGTCTTTGGGTGATTTCGAAGTTACTTCTGTGCCTGGGTGAATTTTAAGTGAATTCTATATCTGGTTGATTTTCAAGTAGATTCTGTCTCTGGGTGATTTCCAAGTTGATTTTGTCCCTGGGTGAATTACAAGTACATTCTGTCTCTGGTGATTTTTGAGTTGCTCCAGTCTATGGGTGGTTTTCAAGTTGGTTTTGTCCCTGGGTGGTTTTCAGGTTGGTTCTGTTTCGTGGTGAATTCCAAGTTGATTCAGTCCCTGGGTGATTTTCAAGAGCATTCTGTCTCCGTGTTGATTTTAAGTTGCTTCCGTCTCCGGGTGATTTTCATGTTGGTTTTCTTCTCTGGGTGATTTTCTAGTTGGTTCTGTCTCCGGGCGATTTTCAAGTAGATTCTGTCCATGGGTGATTTTTAAGTTGATTCTGTCTCTGGGTTGATCTCAAGTTGCCTCTGTCTCTGGGTGATTTCAAAGTTGCATCTGTTTATTGGCGATTCTCAAGTTGATTCTGTCTCTAGGTGAATTTGAAGTAGTTCTTGTCTCTGTGTGAATTTCAAGTAGATTCTGTCTCTGATTGATTTCCTAGTAGATTCCGTCTCTAGGTGAATTTCAAGTTGATTCTGTCTGTAGGTGATTTTTGGAGTATATTCTGTCTCTGGGTGAATTTCAAGTAGATTGTGTCCCTGGGTGATTGTCAAGTTGATTCTATCTCTGGGTGATCGTCAAGTTGATGTTGTCTCTGGGTGATCGTCAAATAGTTCTGTCTCTGGGTGAATTTCAAGTTGATCCTGTCTCTGGGTGAATTCCAAGTTGATTCTGTCCCTGGGTGAATTTTAGGTAGATCATGTTTCCGGTTGATTTCCAAGTAGAATATGTCTCTGGGTGATATCCAAGTAGATTCTGTCTATTCGTGATTTTCAAGTAGATTTTGTCCCTAGGTTATTATCTAGTTGCTTCAGTCCCTGGGTGATTCTCGCATTGATTCTGTCTTTGGATGATTTCCAAGTAGATTCCGTCTCTGGGTGATTGTCAAGTTGATTCTGTCTCTGGGTGATGTTCAAGTTAATTTTGTCTATCAGTGATTTTCAAGTAGAATCTGTCACTTAGTGATTTTCAAGTAGATTCTGTGTCTTGGTGATTCTGAAGTTGCTTCTGTCCCTCTGGGTGATTTGCAAGTAGATTCTGTTTCAGGTTGATTTTCAAACAGATTCTGTCTATGGGTGAATTCTGGGTGAATTTCAAGTAGATTCTCTCTCTCAGTGATTTTCAAGTAGATTCTGTCTCTAGGTGATATTCAAGTTGCTTCTGTCTTTGGATGATTTTCAAATAGATTCATTTCGGTGAATTTTAAGTAGATACTGTCTGTGTCTGTCAAGTTTTTTTTCAAGTTGATTCTGTCTGTGGGTTATTCTCAAGTAAATTTTGTTTCTGGTGGAATTTCAAGTAGATTCTGTCCCAGGGTGATTTTCAAGTTGATTCTGTCGCTGGGTGATTTTCAGGTTGGTTGTTTCTCTGTGTGAATTTCAAGTAGATGCTATGTATGGTTGATTTTCAAGTAGATTCTGTCTCTTGGTGAATTTCAAGTTAATTCTGTCTCCGGGTGATTCTCAAGTTGATTCTGTCCCTGAGTGATTTTCAAGTTGCTTCTGTCCCTTGGTGATTTTCAAGTAGATTCTGTCTCTGGGTGAATTTGAAGTTGATTCTGTCTCTTGGTGAATTTCAAGTTAATTCTGTCTCCGGGTGATTCTCAAGTTGATTCTGTCCCTGAGTGATTTTCAAGTTGCTTCTGTCCCTTGGTGATTTTCAAGTAGATTCTGTCTCTGGGTGACTTTCAAGTTGATTCTGTCTCTGGGTGAATTCCAAGTTGATTCTGTCTCTGGGTGAATTTCAAGTAGATTCTGTCTCTGATTGATTTTCAAGTAGATTCTGTGTCCGGGTGAATTTCAAGTAGAATATGTCTCTGGGTGATATCCAAGTAGATTCTGTCTATTAGTGATTTTCAAGTAGTTTCTGTCCGCGGTTGAATTTCAAGTTGATTCTGTCTCTGGTTGATTATAAAGTAGATTCCGTGTCTGGGTGAATTTCAAGTAGAATCTGTCTCTGGGTGAATTCCAAGTTGATTCTGTCTCTGGGTGAATTTCAAGTTGATTCCGTGTCTGGGTGAATTTCAAGTTGATTCTGTCCCTAGGTTAATTTCAAGTAGATTCTGTCCCTGTGTGATTCTCAGGTTGATTCTGTTTCGGGGTGATTCTCAAGTGCATTCTGTCTTTTCATTCATTGTTTGTTTTTTTAAATGTATAATTTGTGTCATTACGTCATTGTTTTTTCATTATACAAACAAAATAAATATTTTCATTAATTTATGCACACGGAAAAAGTGCTTATAATTAATTGGTGTAAAAACAGAAATAGTGAAACTAAAAAGGACAGAATGCACAAGCCAATGTTATAAATATGTACACTAGACAATATAATGTAATACCGCAAATTCATGTAATAAATGGTCATACAATATAATAGATGAGTCAAGAAAGCAATTTAACTGATATATACACAAAACAATGTATAGTGTTAAGAAGGCGAAGTGATAAACTGCATATATCTGGCAATATAGCAACACTTGGAGCCATTGCTGGGAAACATTTAGGCTACTAAAATTACAGATTTAGAAAGTCCATGGGTTAAGACTGAATATCATGTTGTCAGTATGGTATTGAATGTTTTATTTAACTTTCTGTGCAGGATACAAATTACTGTAAATGAGACAAGAGAGAATATCCGGCAACACAACCAGCAGGTTTGTTTTATGTTATCATCTTTTCTATCTGTTGTTCAATGTGTCCTGGATGTCACAAAATATTTTTACCTTGAATATAGTGGCCATATTAGAAACCATCAACCAAAACTGTCAACATAGGTTTCATCAGTTTTCAAGTTGGTCAAGAAGAGCTGGTTTTAGGCCTCCCTTGAGGTTTATCATTGGTTTCCATATTCTCAGACGTAAAACTATTTAACCAACACTGAACAGTTCATACTATAGTAGTGTTTACTCAAAATGCATTGCTTACATTATCAACTGTCTTAATTTGAAATTGTACTTGAAAATTAGTTTTACTTTTTGGGTAGCTGTTAAAGGCTCATAAACCTCCAATGATATCAAATTATATCTTGATTTACACCTAATCTGAGAAAAAGAAAACAATTGCATTAGTTAATCTTTCACTCTTAGCATTATTCTCTATGATATAAAATAAATGACAGTTTATAAGTAACAACCTTATATAATGACAAAACCTGACTAGCTATTATATTTCTCATTCAAATGATGACTTGTATCTCTTTTTCTTTGCAGATACTAGACACAGAAATGGCAATCCAGAATCTCAAGACTTCCTTTAATGAAGAAAAAGGCCGAATTAACCAAAAAATTAAAGATTGCAAATGCGATATTGTATGTATTCATTTAGTAATGATATCCATTTTATTTGTACATTTTCCTTAATAGAATCCAACTGAACATTTCTATGGTTTTCCTTCTGAAAAATGATTGGAGTTACCTCCCTTACACCTATTAATTAATGAATGTATACTTCTGGCCACTCAAAAATAGGGGGATACTACTCCTCACCACTTACCATTTCCTAAGAAAGCTAAAAAAAGAGAAGTGTTAACTATTCTTACCAAGATGGTGATACGTAAAGTCGCCATTCTTTTAATGGGTTCTGAATAATTTCTTAGATCATCATGATTATGATACCTAAAATGGACATCAACATGGCTCCCACCCAAATGAGTTTGAAAGATTAACCAAGATGAGGAAAAAAAGTTTTAAAAATCCATACATACTGAATTCCATGGGTGTGTTTCATTCAACTCTTAGGTTACATTTTAGTTATTTTAACTCTTGAATTCATACAAAGAAAATAGAATGTCACTTTCAAATGAAATTACCCCCCTTTAAACATTTAGTGAAATTTCCAAAAATTTATCAATTCAATTCTCAGAAAAGTACTATTTTTTAAAAATGCTATTCATTGAAGAATTCCACTGCCATTTACAAACAGTTTCTAGTAATTTATGAATTTAAGAGTTGAAATTCTTTTTTAGAAAATATACAGTCATCCTTTTGTATTCATAGGTTTTGTATCCATGGATTTAACTAATTGCAGATTGAAAATATATGGAAAAAAAAGTTCCAAACTTTGGCAGGAAATCAACAATTGTGAGGGAAAAAAAACTTGTATAAAAGTTAATTTTGTCATGAAAATTTTTACCATTAGTTAGAATATAGACTGGAGAAAATTCTGAAATAAAAATTATTTGTGTATACTCCATAGAGATATCTGTGAAAAGTACTAGTGTGGAAAGTTCACTTGTAAACAAAAAAAAATATAATAATTTGCAATAAAAATTTTTAGGTAAAAAAACATTCTGATTTTAAAAATCCATTTAAAGTCAACTAATAATTGAATCCTAGAGGATGAAGTCTCCATTCCAAATTCAGAGAAAAAATGTTTTCTATGTGATTATAACCCTCTTAATTGATTTGATGATTTATTTTACATATACAATTGTCGATTATTGCAAATACTATGCCATTTTATATAAACGATTTAAGCATCCATGGATTTTGGTATCCAAGCGGGGGGGGGGGGATACCAAGGGACAGGTGAACTTTTGAAATTTTGACGACTTCTAAGTTTTGATTCCAGTTTTAAGGTCTTATAGAAGCTAATGAAAACAAGCCTGAAAGTTAGCCCATAGATGAGCTAGTTCTTGTATGAAGATCTAGCAACAGCAGAGTTACCAACGTTATTTTCAAGTTTACATCTAAAATTCAGTCAAAAAACATCTTAAAACACCTAGAAACATCTAGAATTTCCAGATGTATATAAAAAAAATCTTCGAAATATATCACATACTATTGAAAAATGGAATGTGACTTGATTCTTCAACATTTATTTCATCAAAATATCTCTTAATTTATTAAAAATATCTGTCATTTTAATACTATAAATTAGAATTAAAATATCACTTATTTTATTAAAACTCATCTAAATAATGATTTCTGACATCTAGACACAACCAAAAACATCTAGATTTAGATTAAAAACATCTAAATTGGCAAGACTGAGAAAAGGACTTAATTTACATTTTGTGTTTAACATGGAATGTTTTTGAAAATTCTCCGCCAAAATGGGTTTTTAGTGGAGGTTTTAATATACAATGTGAGTTTATGCTAAATTGATCCCTGAGTCTGTGTTTTTTGAAAATTCAGACTTTTAGCGATCATTACCCAAACAAAAGATGAGAAAGAAGGAACTTATTCATTGATGACCCCTTTTTCCAATTATCTTAATTGATCACCCCCAACAAGGCACGCTGCTAAAAGATGTTGGTCACATGATGATTTCCATTGAGTATCTAACTAGACCTGTTACCTTCTTAATAGATGCTGGATATTTTGAACATCTGAATTTTCTTTTCCAGGAGAAAGTAAAGAAAAAGAGAGAATTATGGGATCAGAAAAATCTGCATGTCAGTCAGTAAGTATCATGAATGTCAGATTTTTATACACACACAAATAATAATTATTAACAAGTATTTTTCCATCTTATTGTTTTTATCTCAACTTTCTCTATCAAATTTATATCAAAAAATTTGAATGTTAATTCCAAGTAAAATAACTACTGATTAATGTAGCCTCCTTCCAGCTTTAGGTGAATTTTTTATTTTATTTTTGAAAATGTATTTCTTACTCCATCTGCCATAATAAATTTGACAAGTCTTGAACTCTTATCTTATTTGAGAAGGCTTGAACTCTTACCTCATATCCAAGGAACTTGTCTATCATGGGCAGTGCCTTAGCCTGGTTGGCCACAAAAGCATATCTTGTAAATTTGATTTTGTGTTTTTTGACTGGCTATAGAGGGACTACAGTTCATGATAGAAAGTTGCTAAATGAAAATGGAATGATTTGTATGAGACAAGATTTATGTTGGAAAAAAATATTAATCTTTAATTTGCATATGATGATGTGATCAGGTGACTGTCATCTGAGATTTTATAATTTTTAGTACAACTTCAAAAAATCCTCAGTTTTATAGTGTAGTGCCCCCTATACTTTTAGTTAGGAATTAAGTATGAAACTCTTCTTTTAGCTAGATGTCCAAAATATCACTTCCTCCGACAACCCCTATAAAACCCCTGGACGCACATGGTCCAACGCTCACTAGTTCCAGCACCCCTAGCTGGTTAAGATTCTAGCCCCGGCCTTTGCGGCAGGTCATTCTCTCTCTTTCCTTCTCTATGGTCCAATGCTCATTGGTGCCAGGACCCCTAGCTGGTCATGCCTCTGACCCAGGCCTTTGCGGCCAGTTACTCTTCCACTCTCTTTCCATCTCCCTAAGATCGTTATCATTTCGCTGACTCACTGGCCGATCCGATCTTAACCACCATCTTCACTTCGGGAAATACGCATGGATAAAACTCCATGTTCTATGTCTTTCATAGTCTGTTCGTTGAGAGTCTATCAGTGTCAGAGAATAGCCCCCAAGTTGACTCACTTACTTGGCAGTAAGGCTCCGATTTCCATGAATCATCTTGGAGCTATCCAACCATACGGAATCCACGCGTTCACATGACTTTGCTCCAACTCCAACGCCAGTACTATCAAGACAGGAAAGCTCCCTCCTTTCGCTAACTCTTCTCCTAACATTACTTCTCACAATCGATTGTATTTATGTTATCCTTACATGTACCTCATCTTCAGTCTTGTACTGAACGTTCTTCTCTTGTCTGGCCATAATACTTGTATGTGTTCATTCCACTTTATTTCATCATAGCGCATCCAACTTCATACTTGGTGCACATTCCATTCTCTTTGTACAGCATCATTCCTTCCTTCCTTCCACATCTACAGGGCCACACGTGCGCTACAGTCAAAATCTCCTCGTCTCTCTCTCAACAATCCACCTGCTGTTCATTTCAACTCAAGTCATCTCCCTATAATAGTTTTGTACTATTTTTGTATGCATAATCCTCAGTTTTTGTACTTATGTACTATTTTTAAAAAGTCTTCTTTATCATCTCAATTTCACCCTCAGAATCAGAATCAGCAGGTAGTAAGGCCAATGTTTCATCAATGGACATGAGCTTTCTTACCATTTTATAAAAAAACCTTTGCTTGTTGCTTCAAAATTACAGCAAAAATCTGAATAGAACAACTGCAGTATTTTATTTCAGAATTATTCTGATATTTTTGTGCCATCTATTGGTCATACACAACAGATTTCTGGCTATGTTTTCATATATATCATCTATTGACTGAATAGATGTTGAGGTTAATTTAAGGATGATGGCACCTAATGGCTAAAGCCATTTATACATTTTATAATGTTTAAATATTGTGTAACCATTAGGCATGTACTCTTTCTATGTTTAAACTCTTCATTCTATTAATTTTTTTCAGACAACTGAGTGCAGTCAATGCTGGTCTGACGGAACAAAAGTTGGCTTTGCAGGAATTACGAAATGTAAAGTGGAAGATTTTTGATTGTTTTTTTTCACTTAATAAAACATTTTCAAAACTTAAATGTCGAGTTGTTTTTGAGATTTAGAGTAATCATATACAGAAACTACTTGCTATGATCATTTTTGGACAGTGTCTTTCAGATAACAATAACTGGCTGATAACATTAAGTAGAGGATATAAAATTTGGAACAATTTACATTATAAAAAATTGAAATAGAATTGATGATAATTTTTTATTCATTTCAAGATAGAAGGCACTCAGGGAGCACATACCTCTGCCAATGACAAGGAAGTAATTGTGTGTGGATCCATCCTAAAGTTTGATAACTTCTTCCTTAGCTTATTGTCCACTCTTCCTCAAAATTTCATTAAAATAGATAGAGAAGTTCAGGAGATATTGTGTAAACAGATCGACAAATACAAAGACACAAAGACTCAACTGTCGACTTGTACCTCTCCAACATCATTGGTAGAGAGATTAAAAAGTGTTTGGGACTGACTAATTTTGATAACAATAACCATTTGATAACTTTATCTGTGATTATAATAAATGTCTCTGCTCCCTCTGAACGATATTCAATTAGATCCTAAGTGAGTGGAACAATGAATTTTGATTTTCTCGATCAAAATTCAATTTTCTCTTTTTTTTTTGTCTCCAGAATGAAGATATCGAAGAAAAGGCTCTTCTGGACTTGAAGAAACAAAACCAGAACCTGAAACTTCAAATTGATGGGGAGAAAGCTGCCCAGACAAATTCAACAAACACACAGTAATTATTTTTCTTTTGTTTCTTCAGACTAACATTTTCATCTTTGGTAAAAGGAGAAAACAAAACAACATAATTATAACATTTTATAGGGTTATTGATGAAACTAGAAAGCACTCAAAGAGCCCATACCTCCACCAATACCATTGTCACTAAAAACTGAATAGTTGGGTGATAGATCCTAGTTCATGCCTGCCAAAAGCTTATAAAAATTATCCATCAGAGACATCCTTTTGAATCTTGATTCATTTCGACACTTGATTATTTCCCTTAGTTTTAATCATTACAGTGCTATTGCATCTGAAAAGCAGAAAAAATAGTTGCTATGTTAACATTATCAAAAGAAATACCTGGATCTGCCTCCAAATTTAATCAATTATTCCTTGACCCTTGTCATCAAAATCCATTAATGACTTTAGGAGATATTGTGCAGCTAAACAAACAAATAACCAGACACAGAAACAAACTGGTCTAATAAGTAACTCAAAAGGAATCGTTGTGTGACCAACATCTTTTGTTGTGATTGGGGTGATCAATTAAAACATTGGAAAAAATAGGTGATCAATTAGTAAGTTACTTCTCTCAGCTTTTGTTGCACATTTAAAAAGTTCGAATTTTCAAAAAACAAGTGTGAACAATGGCAAGGGACTAATTTAGCAAGAACTTACATAGTAAATTGAACTCCCACTGAAACCAATTGGGGAAAGGAGTTCAATAAAAAAAAACAACCTTATATTCTAAACATAATAAGTAGATGCTGAATTTTTCAGCCCTCTACCTCCATTAGTGTGTACGCGCAGCTCATAGATTGATAGATAACCAGCCAGCCAGAATCACTCAAAAACTGCTGAAACCTATGCTGACCGTTTTGGTGACAATTTTTGATATCCCTCCTCAAACTGGAAATCTATTGACCAAACAGATTTTTAAAAACCAAATCTACTGAACAATTTGATATTTTTCTAATAGAGTAATATGTTTTCAGAGTAAGATGCCTAGTCATGTTAAGAGTGGCAATTGTGTAGAGAGTTTTAAAAATAAAACAGGTAAGTTTAGAAATTATGGAAAGAGCATGAGCTTACACAAACATTTTTGGAATCTGTCTGATGAGATTTTCAAGAGAGTTTGATCTGTGAATTGTGTTAATCGTAGTTGCTTCTTTGTATCTATGTACATTAGATATGTTTTATGGATTTTGTAATTATTTTCAAGTCAATGATTAAATATTGTGAATTGTTGGAGATGCCTTGACATATAATCCATGACCGAATATAGATGGACTGTCATTAACTGATGTATTTGTGTTTTTTTTCCTTCCAGCAAGAAACTCTCTGAAACATTAACAAAGTTGAGAAAAAAACATGACAGCAGCCTCAATGAGAAAGAGAAAATCCTAAATAATGTAAGATTTCTTCATGATTTGTTTAATACTTCCTTCATAAGACAACTCACAAAGAATTAAAGCAACATTGAAAAAAATGCTTGTTGCCATGCACAGGGGATGGGGGGGGGCTTGGGGTTGTTCAGCTCCTGACCTATTCTGTCTTCACATCAAAAGTGCCTTTTAGTCAAAATTCAAAAATATATTTTCATAGAAGACAACAAAAATGATGCACTAAATCTAATGCAATTTGAAAAATATTTACCGCATACACTTTTAACATATTTCTTTGGGTTTATGTCACTGTTGATTTCATTTTTTTTTTTCCCTTTTCTTGAGCCAAAATAGGTTTTCAGTGGTGAGGTAGGGGGTTGTTTTTTGGGATGTTCAAAATGCAATTTAAGTTCATGCTTAATTGGTCACTAGATTGTGCTCACCTGTTTTTTGAAAGTTCAGACCTTTTCTTGTGATTACAGGCCAACAAAAAGTGAATGAAATAACTTATTCATCGATCACACTTTTTTCAAATTTTCTAATTGATCACCCCAAACTCAGCATACATGGGTGGCAGTGATTCATAATTTCTTATCGAATCCCAATCATTTGTTTGTTTGTTGAGATTTTTATTATCACTAAGGGACGTATGACAATGGTACTAATGGTGGAAATGGCAGAGGGGGGGGTATGCATGTACGGCACATGTCAACTTCTCAGTTTCCATTTTTTTTTTAATGTTCCAACATGACCCCAAAATTGGCCATATTTTTAAAAAGATACCTATGGGAGCTTACAATGCTCCTGAATCACCAGCTGCACGGGTTTGCTTTGCTCATCTCCAAGGCCAATTAAAACCGTTTGATGCCCACAGCCCAAAAATGGTGCCCCTCACCTCAACCCTCTTATTACTTAACTGACAAGAATTTCAGAAATGGATCATTCAAGAAGAAATGAAGGTTATATACATTTAAGACACATCAAAATACATTTTCCCACAAAAATATATCGCTTCACTAAAACAAATATCTACCAACAAAACTTGTGCTTGCATAATAACCACATTTTCTACAACAGTGTTAATGAATGAATCATTAGCACTATATATTTGAGAAAAAATTGAATTTCAAATGTGAACTTTCATGTTAAACAATTTGAACGACTTATGATAATTTTACACAGGAAACTGCAAGAAACCTGTTGTGCCCACAGCACATGTTTATTTAGCCTAATGGTTAATCCAGAGCTGCTCATCCTGATGGAACCCCACCCCAATGATCCCAAATATAAACCCTTGATACAAGCTTACCATATACGTAGTTCCCCAAACCCATTCCCATCACTGAGTGGCATGTTTAAAGTGAGCAGCACATGTTCAAATCAGAAGCTATTTATCATTATCTCAGATAATGGTATCAAATGATTATTGCTATCAAAATCAGTCCGTCCCAAACACTCAATTTAAAATGAATTAAATATTATCTATAATTCATATTGTTTTTGAAAAAATGATTTTTATAATATAAAGTTGTTCATAACAATGAATTTTATAATTTAACAATGATTTTATGTTAATGAATGTGAATTGTTCAAATTTTCATATCCTAAGCCAGTTATTGTTATCTAAAAGACCCTGTCCCAGAGTAATCACATGAGTGGGTTCTTCTCTGATTAATTTCCTCCTGATTAATTTTCAGCTAAAGCTGAGAGTTGAACATGAAACAAAACGAAATAAGGAATTACAACAGTGTGAAGAGCAACATCAAAAAGGTGAGATGTTCTCCAGTTTGATTTTATCCAGTGATTGACTTTCATCTTTCCCGAAGCAATTTTACCTCATATTAGAAATCGTTAACTAAAACTGTCAAGATAACTCAAAATAGGTTTCTTCAGTGTTCAAGTGATTCTGACTGGCTGGCTCACTATGTATATATGTATCACCAATGAAGATGAAGGGCTAAATATTCACTCCTCATTATACCCATAAAAAAAGGGGTTGGGGTCGTTTTGTTTTTCAAATCCCTTCCAACGAGTTTATAGTGGGGAGTTCAATTTACTATGTAAGTTTATGCTAATTGGGTCCCTCAATTTGTGTCCAACCATGTTAAGACTTCTTTTTTTAAAATTCAGACTTTTTCAGTGATCATTGCCCAACAAAAGGTGAGGAAGTATCTCATTCATTGATCATCCCTTTTCTAATTTTTGAGTTGATCTTTGTGGGCTACAGATTCTTCTCTCTTTGTTTGTCTGTCTGTGAATGTCACTGAGCACTCCTGATCACATTTTGGAGACCAAAACCTTGAAAATGTGCATGAATACACAATTAGGCACCAATTGAAAATGTGTTTAGGTTTTTTATTTCAAAAAAGTGCTTTTTGGGGGTCTCTATAGTCATTTTGAACCAACAATGCCCAAATCTTGTGCTGGAATTTTTTTAGATAATCTTAGATAAAAAGTCTATTTCCATAAGATAATTTTAGATAGAAGATCTATTTTTTAGATAATTTTAGAAGATCTATTTTTTAGATAATTTTAGAAGATCTATTTTTTAGATAATTTTAGATAGATGTATTTTTTAGATAATTTTAGATAGAAGATCTATTTTTTAGATAATTATAGATAGAAGATCTATTTTTTAGATAATTTTAGATAAAAGATCTATTTTTTAGATAATTTTAGATAGAAGATCTATTTTTTAGATAATTTTAGATAGAAGATCTATTTTTTAGATAATTTTAGATAAAAGATCTATTTTTCAAGATAATTTTTTTGAATAATTGGTTCTGGTACATGTGCAGGTTACAGTGGTTCATTTGTGTGAGCTAAGGACATTTATTTATTATCTATTTTTGTATTATTTTCAGAAAAATATACACCTGCTTTTTATATACACATATTAAATTTTTATGTCGTTTCATAGTAGTATAACAATGCTCTGACCCTAATTAGTCTATTCAAAAGTATTTCACTTGATTACTCAACCTATTAACTATGACAGTTGGTGAAGAGTAATAATTATCCTTTGCAAGATAATCCACAGCAATTTATCCATTGCAAACTAAAAGCTCTGTCTATGTTAGAACTGAGTTGCCATCAATTACAATAAAATGGAAATTTTATTGAGTTAGCCATAAAACTTTAATGACTGAAATTTCCATCAGCCACAGTTAATGGTTATTGATAATTTCAATAATGCTTCACTTGATGCCAATTATCAATATGATATCATTATAAGCGCCCTCCATTATAATGCAGGTGTTGGGGTCAAAGAAAGCCAATGGCGTTTCAACTGAGCCAAAATAACAAAATTAGCCAATTCAGCTATTTTGGAGCTATATCTAGCTATTTTAGTGTGAGATCTTGCTCTTTTGGAGCTAGAATTAGATTATGTTTTGGGATCCACCATCCACCCGTATTATGTTATCAACTGTGTCCTACCAAACAACATTACAATGGGGGGCAGGGAGGTATGAAATTTGAAAAACAATCTACTTCATTCATGTTCATGGTCTTATTATAATTTGATGTTTTCTTTCAGCCTATATTTAGTGAATCTTTGTCTTTTGCAGACATTGTTGAGTGCACAGATGCAGAATCGGAATCCAAGAAAGAAGTCGAAGAAGTAGAAGCCACGTAAGCCACTTTTTTTTTTTTTAAATGTCAAATCATGTACAGATTAAGACAAGAATTTATGCCTCATCCAGCCCTGGATTAACCTTTAAGCAAAATAAGCCCATGCTTAGTGCATCAAAAGGGAAAGGGACATCACAGGTTTCTTGCAGTTTCTTATGGTGAATTATTACATGAAAATTTAAATTTGAAAATTTTCCCCCTATATATTGAGTTGATTCAATCATCCACACAAATACTATTGTAGTAAACTAGTTATTATGTAGGCATAAATTATGTTGGCTAAGATTTGGTTTAGAGAAGTAGTACATTTTTGTAGGGGAAATATATTTTTCTACCGTATTTTGACATGTTTTAAATGAATATAACTTTCATTTCTCCCAGAATGCTTCATTTTTGAAAATCTTGTCCATTAATCAATGGAAGGTTAGAGGTTGAGGGGCACAATTTGGGGGCCCTGCTTAGGGCACCAAGTGGCTTTAATCCAGCTCCATGACATCGAATACATCTTTATAATCAATCTTAGCAATCCAAAAGCCAGTATGTAGATTCCTTAATTAGTGTGGTTAATTCATTCTAAAATGTTCCATACTGTTCGAAACCACATTGTTCAAGATCTTATTATAATCCAATGTGGGTTTTTTTTCAGACCATACTTATTCACATTAATTTGTACAGCAATACCTTGACAGTACAACATCAAAACCTTCACTATTCAAAGTATTGTTGTACTTCAGTTCTCCATTAACACATAACATAATCATCAATCCCTTCAAATACAATTCATGTACAGTAATGCCCTGCTTAGCACTGATTTGCTCTAGCTCTTTTTGAAATATATTTCAAAATAAATTTAGTATTATTAAATTTCTGAAATGAATAATGATAGAAGACAGCTTCATCATAAGTCACCAAAATAATTGTATACTGTAAACTTTGTTTAATGTGCCATGTGGATGAGAATAAACACATTCATGTACATTGTAATTTATCATGTAGCATATAAATCAACGCGTAGTGATGTTTTACCAGCTCTAGAAAGTTGTCACCAGGTGAAATACACAGCACCAATCCATTCCATCTGCATGAGTCCACATTATCAAATCCATTTTTACAGGTGAATAAAGATTGTCACTTCTATCTTTACATGTGGGAGCACATTGTCAAATCCGTCTTTATAACTGGATACATTTGACACTTTTTGTTTGTATCTTTCTTAAATCTTGATTTAATTTCAGATTGTCCTTAATTTTCTTTCTCATTGCCAGATTACAAAGCAAACAGCTTGAATTTACAGCACATGCAGAGAACTTGGCCAGCCTTGATTCAGAAAACACCCGGAATAAGGAAACCATGCGAAAGATGACAGAAAATCATGGGTGAATCAATGTTTTACAAATATGCTCCTTTCATATTGTATGTCTTATTCTATTTCTAAAAATGAAAAATTCAGGGGAATTTCTGAAGACACTGATATAAACAATATTTCAGTTCACACCAGGACCAACTGTTTCTTCTCAATTCTGGTTGGATTGTTATATAATCTGAATCTTCCTGATGCCGGCTCTTTTTTTCTGATTTAGTGGGTTATTCATTGGGCTTTTTGGGAATTGATGTTTCTTTTGGTAGACTTTATACCCTATGCTGAAGCTGATTGCCTTTTACTTAGTGGTAATAATTTTAGTTTTTCTTTTTCATCATTTTTTATAGTCAATATAAATCTAATTTTTTTTTTAAAGGAAAAATTTCAAAAAGCTATAATTTCAAATAATATGATGAAACTCTTATGATTTGGGTTCCAGCTTTTCAATATTTATCAATTTTTATAGACTTATATTGTCAACAGTATAAACATTTGGTGATTTTATTGTTTTTTTTTTGTTTTTGTTTTCATCAATTTTTAAAAAATGACAGAGCATCTCTCTAAGGGTGTTCTTCAAAATGAACAAATATGTCAAAAACTCTCTTCATGTATACTATAGAATACTTGCAATTACTTTTAGATTACAATACTTGAAAATCTTTTAACATGCAGATGTGTTGTTAGATGCACATATAATACTGGGGGGGGGCTTTCCTTAAGATATGTAAGTTATATCAAGGGTTCCTTGAGTCTAAAATGGTTGAGAAAGGCTAATGTAGAAAAATGAGAAAACTAATAATATTCTAATTTTGATCACTTTCTCAGAAATACAACTGAATAATTTGCTTGCCTTCTTATTAACTCTTAAATTCACGCGAGAAAATAGAATTTCAATTTCAAGGGAAATAACTCTTGATTGAAATTTTCTCTCTTCAACAATTTGGTGATTTTTTCCTCTATTGAATCTGTAGAAGAGTTTCAAAAAAGTGGTCAGAACCTCCATGTGTAATGTGGCCCATGCCAAATGGGGAGGGTAGATTGGAGCCTCTATTTTGAATATGGCCAACAAAAGTGAAAATATTAGTGTGAAATGTGTTCCTGAATCATCAGTGATTTTTCTTCTTTTTTTCCCTTTCTTTTGCAGCCTCACAATGGCCCAACTCAATCGAGAAATTACAAAACGAAAAACTGCTTTAAAAGAAGAAAAACAATTAAGGTTGGCTGGGGAAAATTTTTAAACATTACAATTTTAAAACTTTCTTTTCCTACATCATTCTACAGATTTATTATCACTCTATACACTCCCTTTTTTTCTATTCATCCTCCTACTCCCTCTCCTCCCATCCTCCCCCTTTCTATAATTGTTATTAATTTTTATATGAAAGAGCAACGAATTATAACTCAGGAAGAATCCCTTATTTATTTGAAATGACTGGTTTAATGTTTTTATTGATTTCTGTTTACAAATGATATAATATTTTAACAATCAAATTCCTTAACTCTACAAATCTGTTGTCACCTTATCTCTATGTAAGTAATAATTAATTATGAAATAATCGTTAAAATCAATAAAATTCCTTTGAGTTATGTTAAAACGCTTCTAAAATTCCTATAATTAGCAGATACATATTAAGGAGAAATAACTACATATGCCCATATACATTTACAAATGCAAGCATAGATAAAATAAAATTATTGAAAAGCTTTTTCCTTTTAACTATACTATTTTGAAATCTGAATTACTTTCTGGCACTTCTTCCTCTGAAGAGTGTCAGATTGGAAGAGTTTTTCAGGAACAATCTTATTGAATATAAAAATACATATTTTGTTAGTATATATGAATACATGTAGTTGTTTCTGTCTAATATGTATCTGTTATTCACTGGAATTTTAAAATTTCATACCACTAGACTTTTATGATGACTTTCTCACTGATTTAAACTGTCACTTTAGTTTGGCCTTCTTCATTTTCTTCTGTATCTAAATAATTATCAATCTCGTACTTCATTGTCCCAAATTATTATGTCCATAACCTGAATGGTCACCTATCTAGGTAATGATCTGGTTCAATGTTATAACTTCTTATAAGACTAAGAATGCTCAATGCAATTTAACTATACTTTGACATATCCTATGTAATAAAACATAATATGAAATTTTTTTACCACTGCCATCGAGTTGGAAGGAATATATGTATTCATTTGTGTCTCTCTATCTGCCTGTCCATGCAATATCTCCAAAAGTTCTCTGAGCACTTCTTTGGTAAAACCTGGGTTTTCTAATGAGAATCAATTTTTGAATAGAAAAATTTTTTTGAATTTGGGGTGTTAGGCTCTATATGCAATATTTTTCTCAACCTTTTTTCATTTTTTCTAAAAGTCATGCTTTGCAAAAAAATCAAGTCTCAGAAATGTCTACACATTAATTCAGGTTTGAAGCCCAAAAGGAACGAGATTCTCTAATGCAGCAGTCAAGATTGACTGAAGAAGAAAAAATCAAATATGCATCAGAGATGAATGAGAAAATCCATGAGATGAAGGAGCAGGTTGCCGAAAAGACTATTGCGGTATGTTTTTCAAGTTACTGCTTGGCAGCTGAAGTACTTTATTTGAGGGCTTATGAGACCCCACTGCCAATTTTTTCTCAAAAGTGGCCCAAATGGTAAATTTAATCTTCATTATCCAATTCCACATCACCCAGAACTTGTAGGAAAAAAATTATAAGATAAATGAGAAGAATTCAGGGAATGCATTTTAAAAAAAAAATATTCTATGCTGAAAACTCAGAAAATATTTGTGCGCTAATTTGATTTCTAAAAAGTGCTAAATTAAAAGAACTCCCCCAAATGCATAAAATGGCCAAAAAATACCCCAAAGATGTCAACAGTGGTTGAAAGCGTGGCCCAAAATGGCCCAAAATGATTGAGTGTGCCTGTGCTAATTTAGTAATTTTTGTACTGCCAAAACTAGAAACATGCTGAATTTAACACAAAAAGCTCTAAATTTGTAACAATGGTCTTAAATGTTATCAAATACAGTAGTCGTGACTTTTCTCACCGGCACCAGTGGTTAGACCCAGATGAAAATCAGGATGCTGATTTTCAATACAAGCAAAGCTTATCTTCTTGGAGGATCAGTGTAACAACCTTTCCACCTCATTAAGTGTTATGCTAAACTAGGTGTTCCCAACCTTAATGATTCTCTGTACTTCTTGGACATTCTGATAGTTTCCCATGAACTCTTAAAAATTAAAGATCAAAAATACTTAAAATTATATTGGTTTTAATAAGAGCTCTATTTTATGTTTAGTAAAAGGTTTGGGAAATATGCTTCGTTCCTTTTCCAGCTTCATAAGATACTTAATGATTAATTATTCAAATGTATCAGTCTTAGATTGTGAGATGGTTATGCCTGATTTTTGGCAACAAATTTTTGATAAGCAAATGTCAGCAAAACAACAAGTCATGGATTAACATCAATGCAAATAGAAACTTGGACTGAAGTGGTACAAGGAATTATGAAACAAAGGCAACAAGCAATTATATACAGAGAACTCTCATTGAAAGCTGACTAATAGAGGGTGTTCATTCTAGCTGATTGTCTGAGTTGACTGATGGTAGGGGTTTATGCTGTAAACGTTTACAACATTAGAAAGTATACTCTGTACAATGGACATGATACTCCATATAACTATACAAAACGTACATATATTTTATGAAATTATTCAATATATAATGAGGCTAATTTGTTCAGGTCTAATTCATTAAGATCTGACTTCTCTAAAAATCCATAAATCGATTGCTTATTTCTAAATATGGAGTAGTAATCATGAAGTGGTCCAGTCAAGATACTATGCTATGAATGATGATGATGATCTTTCTGGTCACTCTCTCAATTCAGATTTCATCCATTTTATCCAATATCTGGCTTAATGGGGTTAGTTTCAATGAGGGTTCCCTGTATTTCCAATCTTAGCTTGGTGATCTGTAGGAAGACTGTATTGTACCTTCATGTGACCCTGAGCAGAATTTGATTTGGACCCTCCCATTGCCTTTGAAAAAACATTCAAGTTCTGTTGTGGACCATTTCAAGCACTCTGAGGAGCTCCTAAGCAGCTGCTTAGTTTGCTTATGCAACAGACCCCAAGGCAAGCAATGTATACATATATTTGGGGGGATATTCTGTCTGTATATTTTGATTATATGAAGAATGTTAGTCGTTCATATCCAGATTCAGTGTTGCCAGATTTGCCACCAGGAACAGATAATCTGTGTGCGTTTTTAAGGAATCTTGTGACATTCTAAGCCTTATTTCAGGGAAAAGAACTACAGAAGGCTGTACAAGAGAAAAATGAAGCCTTACAAAAACTGGATGAGGAATCGAAAACCATGGAAGAAACACTGAAAAATTTGGCTGAAGAGAAAGAAAAACTTGTTGAACAAACTAAGGTGAGTGGCCAACTTGAATTTATTAATAAAATTCGAGACAAGCAATCAAAAAAACCACAGCAAGCTCATCTTTTTATATAAAAGCTTTTTTTGCTTATTTGTTGGTTTTTGCTCAACCAAAAGCCAAGCAACATATGAAATAAAGTGAATCCTGCCATGATTCCATTGTCAAACTTTGAGATAAGCAGAACTTTAGACAAAAGTTGAATTTTCTGTTCATTCTAGATTTCTTTGTTTCTAGAACACAATTGCAGCCCTTGAAGAAGCCATTAAAGAACACACGAAAATCCTTGAAGAAAAGACGCCATTGTTTGAAGAGGTTGAAAGACAGTACAAAGAACAATGCGAAGTTTATCAAGAACGCAAACAAGCATTTTCAAGTAAGCTTTATGGAAGGGAGATTACTCGTCCTTTCCTAAAAGATTTTATTCATTCGTTTTCAGTTACAGCGAATACGGGTAGCAACAAATGAAAAATAGAATACATTTTGAAAATGCAAAATGACTGAGTGGATTTCTTTTTTTAGAATCATTTTTCTTTTATAACATTTTATTTTTACATTCTCACTGAAGAAATAAATTGAATATGATTTACAATAAAAATGCACAAAAAAAACGTTAATTGTAAAAATGCATTGTAACTTATCCACTAAAGATATGCATTGAAAAAGTGTACCATATATCTTTGAGTACAACACAAAAAATTTTGAACACAAATCTGAGCAAAAATGCTGGTGTTGTGCTATACTTGAATATTCACAGAAAATTTTTTTTACACATTACTAAAATTAAGCCCATTTGATGACAGACCCGTAAATTGAGAACCATGCAATGTGCACATGAAAGAATAATGCTAGGCCTCACATGGAGAGACCACAAAACAGTACAGTACATCCAAGAAAAGACAAGAGTTAGAGACATCATAGAATCCATAAAAAATCTGAAATGGCGGTGGGCTGGCCATGTCGCAAGAATGGCAGACAATCGATGGACATCATGACTCACAACATGGATTCCCTGAGACCACATGCGCAACCGAGGCCGGCAAAATGTTAGATGGAGAGACGAGCTAGACAAGTTCAGGAAGTACTGGCTCCATGACGCCCATGATAGAGATGTGTGGCAAATCCTGGGGAAGGTCTATGTCCAACGACGGACGCTAAAAGAATGATGATGATGATGATGATTTAACCCCAGCCCCTACTGAGAGATATGTTTGTCTTATGCAGTACAATATTTATTTCCTGAGAAACGTGTGCTATGCAAATACCCCAGAAATAACTAAAATAAATTAAAACAATTATATCAAGAAATAACAAGATTGAAAAAAAAAATGGCTTCAAATTGAGTGCCCAATATGTACAAAGGAAAATACCCAAATTTAGAACATTGAAGAAGGAAAACAAGTGGTACTGCTAAACTGTAGTATCAAATCCAGTATCCATGTCATACAAGAGGCAACAATTTCATGCCTATTTTTCATCTCAAAATCTAATACTCATAGCACTCAAGAATTATGTTATGCACAAAGAAATATAGTACTTTAGAAATGCATTATTTATGATTTATTATTAGAATAAGCAATCGGTATCCTGAATTGGTATTTTCAGAAGTTTTCTTTATGCCGCTTTTCTGCTTTCAAGAAAGAAGCAAAAATACCACTCAGCTTTTATTCTGAAATGAGCTGTTATAGAGGCAGTGCACACTCTTCATCTTTTTCAAACAGCCCAGTCTCATGCACAAGCCAACCCAACCACCTCCAATGAATTTAGCTTAACAAATTAGGAGTGTGTTTTGTATGTTGGAAAATATTATTTTACTCTTTTGCATGTCTCCACAGCACATCGTCGTAATGAGACTGACTTGAAAAAAGATTTGCATCAAAAACAAAAGAATCTGGAAGAGATGAAGATGATGCAGGTGAGAAAATTTTGTGAATTTTTTTTATTTTCATTTTATTTTATTCTTTTGTGTAGCCTGTCAGCAAATATCATATTATTGTGTTAACATTATATTTCATCAGTAATTATGTGGGATTATATTGCCAAAAAAGTTTTTTATTTCATTTTGCTAACATTCAGATCATGAAAACCTCAGCTATGCGGTGTTTTCAGCTAGTTCCCTTAGAAGGCCTAAAATCCCCTCTAGAAATTGCTTCGGCCCCCCCCTCTACCTAATGAGAGAAAACAAACTATAATTATAATACAATATTTTTTTAATGAAATAGTTATGGAAATTTTTCAAGTTCATCCACTTTTGGCGAAATTGTTCGAGTTATTCCCCTTGTTTCACATTCATACTATTAATAATTAATAATTAATAATTTTCTAATTTATAACGGCACTCTAAAACCTTTGAAAAAAAATTTGTCAGCATGAAATATATACTGTAGGTAGTTAAGGATGTGCTGAAATCGATTATAGTTTTATTTTTTGTCTACAATGCCTAGTTCTTGGGCGATAATAGTACGAACATATATTCACACATAAGAACATCACAACTTTATATATAGAGAGAGACTTCTAATCAATGACCCATCACTTCACTTACAGTTATCATACAAAAAACACTTTTTTCTTTTCAACTTTTTTCATAGAAGTGAAATTTCAGAAAACGTTGGATACATGTATAGGCTGTTCTACATGGCATAGCAAGCTCTTGTTGTTGTGGATGTGAGTTCAAGTCTCATCTGAGGCCATGATTTGTGCCCTCATTGTTTTCTAGTTCTCCCTGCATCATTGGAAAAACTATTTATCTATATCATGACCAGTGTGACCTCTTCTCTTTGTTCCTTTGTTTCTCTGTCCATTATATATAATGAGAGTAAAATTAAATATTTAAACATTTACTCCTTAGGTTTAGAAAAATAGTTTTCTGAAGTTTTTTTCTTACTCACCCACCTGTGGTTTTTTAGTGGGGGTTGGGGTTGATTTGCAATATAAGTTTATGCTAAATTGATCCCTTAGTTGTTGTCCTGCAGCATTCAGCATTTTTTTGCTGCCCCCCCCCAAATATGAGAGAAGTAACTCATTCATTGATCACCTTTTTCCAATTTTTTTTATTATAACCTATTAATTGTAGAGTTCTACATTAGTTACAAGCGGTTGATGAGTGTAAGAGTTGAAATGTCTTTTTTCTTTCATCCCTTTTGTTTGACAATATTTTGACAGGAGAAGCAACAGCGGAAGATCAAAGTCTCCCAAGATGAGTATTTGTCAATGTTGAATTCCAATTCTGAAGAATCTAAATTGTTGGAAGAGGAGATCTATGTCCAAAGCTGTAAACTCAAATCGATCATTGGAGAGAACTACACACTCAGAAAGGTGACATTTTTTTCATATCTACTTCCATGAAGAAATATCAGCTTAGAACAAAATAAATAGTGTTGCATCAGTGCAGGGGACCCCATAGCGATAGAACTATCCAAGAGGTCAATAGATGTTTGGGGGTCCAATAAACACATCAAAAAGGTGCCTATTGAACTCCTGGGGTTAAAACCTGACATTCGTATAAGAGATATAAATACATGAAATATAACTGGCTGATACACATTTCTGATTTGTGTATAACTAGTTTTTATTGTTTATTCATTTTATATATCATAATAAGATGAGAGAAAAGAAATGGAGGGAGCAAAACTTTCATGAAAAATAAGAAAGCAATTCCCTTTGGGTTAACTTTTCAATAAATATGATAGACTGACTTGTAATGATTATTGTATCAGTTGATAAATTCGGTACATTTCCAGAACATTTGGTACGTTTTAGGCTGTTGTTTTTGGTACGTTTGATAAATTTCTTCTAGCAGGCCTGTCTGGGGTTCGATGGTCTAAAAAGTTTGGCAACTCCTGCATTAGTGCAATCGGTTTTTTCACATTGTTTCTTTTTTTTTATGTATACATCTATGTATCACTTGAAAGTTCTATGTTTCCAATTCTTGGGTGTTGTTGGAATTTTGCCAAACTGTAGCATTGACTTTGTTTTCGTATCATTGCAAGTTTGCCTTGACAAAAACCTATGAGTCATACATGTAAAACCATGATATACACAAAAACTGATGATGAATCAAGCAACAACAAAAATGGCTGTGTCAGATTTCTTTGATATGATGAATACAATTGAATATATTCGATTTCACTAAACAAAAAATAACAAATTGATATTTGCATATTTTATTCCTAAGTATGAAAAAAAATGAACAATTTCAAAACTGTTTTTCTTGTGTTTTGTTTGTTTCAAAGTTAGGTGTTTCATTTATCAAAATATTGTATGGAGAAATTAATTCTTTTTTATTTACCTTTTAGATTTTAATGAAGCTAGCGAGTTTGACTCCAGTGCAGCAAAGCTTTTTATCATTACTCATATTAGAAACCATCAAACAAAACTGTCAACATTAGCATAGTCAACATGAACATAGATTTCTTCAGTTTTTTAATGATTCTGGCTGGTTGGCTATCTATGTATATGTCACATATAGGCCACATCAATGTAGCTAGAGGGCAGGAAATTTAAATATTTACTCCTTATTATGTCTACAAAAAAATGTTTGTTTGTGTTTTTTGAAAATTCACCCCTAACTAGGTTTTTAGTTAAATTTTCAATTTACAATGAGTTTATGCTAAATTAGTCCTTAGCTTGTGTCCAGCAGCATTTCTGATTGTTTTTTTAGTGATCACTGCCAAACAGAAGGCAAGAGAAGTAACTCATTTATTGGCCACCACTTTTTCTATTTTCTTAATTGATCTTTCCCAACATGACATTCTGTCAAAAAACATTGGATGTGTGACAAACCAGGCCAGTACATCAGGATTATGCATGTTATGTTAAAGATGAGGAATATTATTGTAGATATAAGCTCTACTTTTTTTCTATTAAATATTGGAATTCTTTAATCATAAAGAATTAATTGTTTGTATTGTGTTCAGTTTACAAAGCATATTTTTTGTTCAGGGTGGGGAAGAGTTGGAAAAAGAAATCGTTGACACTGATGCATGTTTTGAAGAAGGCATGAAATCTCAGCAGCAGATAATAGAAGAACTGGTAGAAACAAGACGTAAGTTGAAATCTTTTCCCTTTTTTTCAAAAACAACTTGATTTTGATTTACAGTTCTACTTATATTTTACTGTAGATAGGTCCCCATGAGAGCTTAAAACCTTTTCACTGCAGGGATTTATTAAAGCTTAAAACTCATTAACTGATAATGAGAATTTCAGTCATTGCAATTCTATGGTCAGTATGGCTCAAATGAGCAAAATTCCCATCATATTTTTGTTATCTTGCTAAAGAGAGTACAGCGTATATGCCAGTTTGTTTTATTTGATGGTCCAAAAAAAGTTTGTATGTTGATAACTCGTCTCAAAGTTATACAATATAATTATAGGATACTCTTATTTTTCAGTCTCCTTTCAGAAACCTCGTATGTTATATGCTTCTATAAAAGATATACATAGAGATATACATCAGAAGGAAACTTATAACAAAATCAAATAACTGGTTTTATATAAAGAAAAACTATTTTCTAAAGATAGTCTTGATTAATACTTTTTTCACGTATGTATGATATTTTTGCAGAATCACTAACCATCTCTAGTAGAACTCTTGTGTTCTGTGAAACTTCGGTTGAGAAAGGCTGATCTAGTCAGAGGCTAGTTCTTTCTTCTGATTTCATTCTACTTACTTCAATGGTTGAATGGTTTGAATGGTATTTGACCTAGAAAGTTCTAATAAAAAACAACAATAAGTGGAAGAACCGAGATTTCTGTGAAAGTAACTTGTTACTTTATAATTCACAATTTACACATTCATTTACAAACTGCTTACAAAGGAGTTATCACATGATGACCTTGGGGCCAAGAAAGATTTTGAGAGCCCAAACTGCATTGTCACAATCTTCTGTCAAGGTTTTATGTTGTCGCAATCTAACAAATCTCAAAGAGAAGATATACTTTGTCATTGTGGGTCCATTATCTAGATTGTACCTTCATATTGCACTAGATGGGGAAGTCCATGAAATTTATCAAGTTTAGCTTAGTCTGGCACAAGGCAACAAGAATGACTGAGAATAAAAGCTATTAATAACTGAACTGAACATCAACTTCAAAACCTGTCCCATCGTTACCCATCTTGACGCTATTCTGTCATTAGCACTTGACAGGTCATAATTACTGCCCAGATAATGCAGCAATGAAAGGAAGAAGCTATATGTATCATTATAATTGTAATAAAGTCAAACAGACTTGAAAGTATTCGGAGCAGGTCACCCAAACTTTCAATACAGTCTGCTATGACTATCCCAAATAATACAGGAGTACCCCAATATAGCACAGTTTGATATAGTGTAGTCCGTGATATCAGGCGAACCCCAACTTCTGGACCCCAACATTTTTACCTATACATATTATTGCCCACTATGTATGAAACAATGAATAAAAACAGAGTATCATCAGAAGACTTACTTGATATGACTAAAATATTAAATTTCTTTGAAATCAATTAACATATAATAACATGGTATTTTACACATAATTTCTTCGATTTTGCAATGAAAAAAGCACATTTGTTAATCTCTTATGTTGTAATCAACTTCTGGTTATCCATGGTTCAGTTATAACAGGTTTGTCTTTCTTGAACTCCAAAAACCATATTTATAAAAAGGCACTGCAGTATTTGGAAATTATAACATTTACAGTTGTTAGTATAAATGAGATATGGTTGGTACTCAACAAGGACTGACAACCAGATGTGGTTATGTCCATTTTTTGGCAAAAATGGCTCAACTCCATCAAATATTTTGTTGTCTCTTATGCTATGTCTGCCTGAGGTGTTTATGTCCATATCAGGGTTGCGTGATTTGGACAGAAGGTGAGATGAACTGTGCTCTATTTCCCATACTTCCCCAACACAGGCATCTGAGAAGTATCGAATTTGGAAATCAAGTGAGTCTGGTGACAGAGGTTCAATGCCCGTATAGGTTGGTTTTGTGGCCTGCATGGGGTCATCAGTGGAAAGGAGGAAAGGAGATATATGATTGCCATGACAGCATGGAGAGTATGCGCGGCAAGTATGATAGTGGACGCAGAGATTAAACAGAGTTAAGAAGACACACACAAATATTCTGACAAGCAAATGTAATATTCATTTAATGCATAGACATTTATGATAATGCAGGACTGAAAATGGAATAGATATAAGAAAACATTCATACTATGGTGAAGAGAAGCGGCAGAGAGGAGATAGCTTCTAAGCCAAAGATGGGAGCTGTGTATCAAGTCATAGTAGCAATTATGTATTCATGAAGCAGAAGTGACTGAAATGCTATGTGTCCATAAGGCTTGAAGTGTATCAAGGAATGATTATGGAGATTGAATATCCGTGTGTGCCTAACTGCCAAGTTGAGGGTGATATATTTGGGATTGTGTATGAGCAACATGGAGGCCATTTTTCAAACACTAAAAAACACACGATGGACAGACTATTTAAGAAAGAGAAAAAAATGGCAAAGTTTGGATGGACTGGGAGGCCGGCAAAATGATACCGATCTTGGAGAGAATGAAAGAGAAAGAGAGTGTGTAACCGACTAGAAGTGCCCAGGCAAATGAGTAATTGAACACGTGTTCAAAGCTTTTATGGGGGAAGTTGTTTGAAGTGACATTAAGGATATTTAACTAAGAGTAGCGTTCTATACTAAATCTCAATTGAAAGTAAAGGGGGCGCCACACCAGCTTCTTGAGGCAGGCCTTGACAGTTCTCAAACAGATTGGACATTTCTTCCTCAACAACCTTCATATCTGCAATTCATTGCTTTATTTAAATACTCTTAAATTCTATGCAAGGATATATTGAATAGTGCGGTTTTGATGTAGCATGGTGAGAGTATTACTGTACAAATAAATGTAACTAAGTATAAGCCAGAAAAAATAAAAAACCACTAGATTACAAAGACCTTGAACAGTGCAGTTTTGAATAATACAGATGATTTTAGAATGAATTAACCGCATTATCCAAGGTACACCTGTACTGTTTTGTTTATTCTTTTTAGATTGCATAGTGGGATAAATGATTATATTCTGCAATTTTTCTTTTAATTTCAGGAAAACTTACAAACAGTTTTACAGCAATCACAACTATGGAAAATGTGAGTTTTCAGGTTTCTTTTTTGGGTCATAGCATGATTTTTACGACACAAAATGATATTCCTGACATTGATGTTACACATGAAATTGACATTTAAGATAAAGTTGGAAGCTAAAAACTTCATTTGTTCAGATTTTGATTGAAATGAACCCCAGAATAGAATTCAATATTATGGGGATACTGATGCTCTAGCAAAAGTCATTACCAGGGACTCATGTGATAGAAAATGCTATGAAAAATGTTTTACTGATGAGCTGGAAAAATTAGCATCTATATGGATCAGTTCTAGGACACCTTATTCCTGAAAATTGCATAGAAACTGTAAAGCCAAGGTTGAAATTTGCGAAAATAAAGGAGTTGGCTTTGTAAATGTTCACATTCATGTGAAAATTGTCCAGGTGGCCATTGTCAAGAGTCATTTATTGGAGGGGGGCAGATATTCAGGGGGCAGTTGTCCTATGGTGGCAATTATCCTTATACCCTGTTGATCTACTCAGTGCAGCATATTTATTTACCTCCCCACAAGGGAAAATCCGACCCAATCTCAGATTTGATTTGGGACTCCACACGCATTCATGTGGAAGGCAATAACTATGGTTTAATTCCATCATGCCCTTTGGCATCAGGGATTGACCTTTAACCCATTCCTTCAAGTGCAATGAGGAGGTGCAGAGTGGGGTGATGGCCCTATTGAACTAGATGTTGCTTTGAAGGAATCTTTCACATGATAAAAGTCAAGTGAAAATTCTTCATTAGAAACTGTCAACCAAAACAGTCAATTTGGGTTTCTTCAGTTTTTGATCGAGTCTGGCTGTCTATCTATCATGAGTACAGGCCCCCAATGAAACTTGAGAGCTGAAAATTCCCCCAAAATGGGTTTTTAATCTGAAGCTTCAATTTACAATGTAAGTTTATGCTAAATAAGTCCCATAGTTTGTGTCTAGCAGCATTCAGGTTTGTTGTTATGAAAATTCAAACTTTTTTAGTAATCATGATCCAACAAAAGCTGAGAGCGATGATTTATTCATCGATCATCCCTTTTCCTCAATTTTTTAATTGATCACCTGCAACATGGCATGCTGCCAGAAAATGTTTGTCATGTGACGGTTTCTATTGAGTGATTAACTAGACCTGTTCATTTTCATTTTTATTTAATTCTAATTCTAATAACATGCATCTATAGGATTCTGGTTTCAGTTTGTGCTGTGTGAATTTTAGGGGAAATATCCAACTAGTAAATTACTGAAACTATTGCTATGTTGTTCCTTCTCATCCAATAAAGTTACAACTAAATTCTGTTAGGTAAGGTAAAGCAGTTTCTACTTGTATAAAGGAACAGAAATTTAAATATCTACTCAATTATATGTTTGTGCCTTCACTTCAAAACACAATGACTCTACTTTAACAAATTACTTTACTATCCTCAGATCTATTACAGATTCTATTGAGATAGTAGTTTTATATTTATTTTGCTTTTTCAGATTTATTAAATGTAATTGTCAGAAGAAGTTCAAGAACAGTATGGAAGTATTAGTTCATAAAAATTAGAGGATGATGCTGGGTTTCGATAAAGTGTGTAGATATTCATAAATCGATAAGCTACTATTTAGAATGATAAGGTGTATCACATTTGAGTGGATTCCCAGAATGGATCCGTAAAATAGAGATAACTCTTTAAAAATTAGAATGAATTGTCTCTTCTTTGAACAAAAAAAGATTGTTATTGCTTTGAATAGATTGAATTAAGTTGTATTTATTTGTGTGTTATGTTCAACATTGAGCGGGGCAGTGTGTGAAACGTTGAAGGTTTGTATGGGAATGAAGTTCTTTTTATCTGTTTTTAACATCAAGTGGGCGAGTGTTTTCTGTTTCTGTTTTTCTGCTTTCTGTTTTTTTTCCATTGTTATCAAGACAAGGAAGATAATCCTCAGATGATTTTGAGGCTAACAAGAGTTATCTCCACTTTACAGGTATATTCAAGAATCAACCTGAGAGTCTTTTTTTTTCCCCTCTGTAAAACTAGTGTAGTGCCCACCTTTCCAGCTAAAGTAAATTATTCATATACGGAATTATCTGCTCTTTGGAAAGGATCCACTTCTAACCCCTATATCTCTGTAGAAACGGTAAATTCCTTGTTCCCCTTTTCGACGTCACACAGAACTGCCAATCAGATAGCTGATTCTTATCTTTACCATATTTAAACTGTGGCGGCAAATCTCTCTTTCTCTCTGTGTTCCGACGGCGTCGAGGTAAGCTCATCTCTTCTCCTTTCTCTCTTTAGTTAGGATAGTTAGTATAGTTTTTATACACACTTTGTTCTTACACATGTATCATCACGTATTCATCTCAAGAACACATCCTAACCAAGTTAAGCACTATCATCGTAGTTAGGTCAGACTTCCTAAGATAACTTCTTAGTGGCAAAAACTAGGATGACCATACTGATGGACATTCTATAGTCTCTATCCCACATTTACTTAGGGACATCTCTTTCCCTTCATACTTCCTATCTCTACATCTTTTATCCTGATAGATCTCTCCACATATTTGTGTTGGCAGAAACTCCAGTCCTTGTTTATTATAATTCACTCATGAATTAAATCTGGCACCGTTGTTTACTTCTTTGTTTGTTCTTATTTCTTTGTTTTGTTATGATCGAACTAACTGTGTACTAACTTTGTTTTGTGCTTGAGCAACGAACACGCTACTTACCAGGATTTATCTTCTTAGATCAATTTTGGGTTATACATGTGTTAAGGGACTAATATATTAGCAACCTTAAATCTGGCCCCTGACACGGCACTAGCTGGACCCGTGGAAATACTATGAGTGCTATCACGTATATATTTCTGCAAGCAGTGCCTGTTCCAAAGATGCATCATTCCGGTTATTGAGATTTAGATATTTCATATCTAAATTTAGAGCTATTGCCAATTTGGATATTTCATATCTAAATTTAGATCCATAATTTTAGATAAATCATATATAATCTGTTGTTCTTTATTTTTATTAGATTTCTCAAAGCTCAATGATTCAAATAACTTCACACTGCCTTGTGAGCTGACTAATATATCTGGCAAATATCAACTTCATACAATGGCTTGTTTTCAAGTTATCTCGGTGTATACACATATGCACACCCACAGATTTCTCAAATTATATTAAAGTATATAATTTTGATAGAATTACATATGTAATGTACCTATATTAACTATAATAACATACCAAGGCAAATGACACTAATATATCTGTTATTATTATTGATTACTTTTGTTATCTGCCTATATTCCTGCGGTCTACAGGTTATAAAACGTAATTTTTGTGAGAGAGGAGTAATAAATGGATGACAGTCATAGTGAAGTCACTTTGGCTCCCATTCAAGCATAAGCAGCCTTTCTAATACTTATTCTTGTTCATTAGATTGAAAGAGTGGTTTGGGATGGGAAAAGAGTACGGATGAAAGATATGAGGAAAAAAATAATCAGAAAGTATAATGGGCATACCTACAAACAAGTAGAATAATAGAATAATACTTCAAATTCTATCATTAAATTGCAAATCCTCACCGCAGTATTTCTACCAACAGGGAACAAATTCCCTACTTCTGTCTTTATGCAAAGTATTGATTTGAAATGGTAGTACTATGGTGATACGGGGGTCCAGATGCAATATGTGTAAAAGACTAAAAGTTATACACCTTTATCTTTCAAAACATCATTTTTATATTTCAACCCTTATCTAAAAACAAGTTCGAATTAGGTGATTGTTTTTGGTGAACTTCTAATGATTTTGAGCTGTTTTGATCTAATTTCTATTCAACAGTTTTGATGCAATTGGAATAATTTTATTTGTTAAAATGAAATCTATTTTATTTTCTCTGACTCTCTCAGGTTGATTTTCAAAATAATCTATGAAAATATTTGCGATGACAAAAATATTTTTTTCAAATTATTAAAATGATGATAAAAGATAAAGGGAAATAACTTATGGTCCAAAAGATATTATGTCTGGACCCCATTATTACCAGAGTACCAAAGCTGATATTCTATGTATTATTTTTCAGACACTCAACTGTCGAGACACAGAATTGATGCATCAAATGAGTGGTGCGTTGGGTATCCTTAATCATAACAGCCAACAGGTGAACAGTGTTGCTGAGCAGCTTTTCAAACAGCTGGAAGGGCTTGGGATTTACCTGGAAAAGGTGTGCGATAAACGAGCCCAATGAACAATAGAGATTGATCTTTACAACAACTACAAAAAAAAAATGGTAAGAAAATTAGCACTGGAAATTATTTCAATTCAGATGCCCAAGTATTGTAAATTTCAAAATAATAGTAAATTAATACTTTTGCTTGCAGTACACAGACTGTGCATTTACAAAAAAAAAAAAAAAAATGAAGATACTATACTGTAATAAATTAAATAAAAGGACACCGTAACAGTGTACCTTAATATGCAGTTAGAAGTTTAAAAACTATACAGCAAAACTATTCGATGTTACTTAGATGCATAGTTCCCTCTGTGTATGCATACATGTTTTTGCGACCAGCACACAAAGGGAAATATGTGCAAAAAAAGGTCATTAACTTGAATTAATGCAGTAATTAATAATTAGATTAATAAGTAACTCGTCATCACAGTCAATAATTGAACAACTCTAGAAGAAAAATTTGAAGTTGTGTGAAAAAATTCCATCACAGAATAAATATGCTGAAAATAAATTCTATTTTCAGCATCACTGGTATTTCTGGAAAACATATAAAATGAAGTAAAAGAAAAACATCTAAAAACGTCTAGATTCTCCAGAATATAGATGTTATTAATAAACCTGTCAGAATAAGGCCCCCAAAAATGGTATGGCCAGGAGCACTGGAACAAACATTTAGAATCCTGAATCTGTCAGAATAAAGCCCCAAAAGATGAAAAAAAACTTTTTTCAAAAATAAAAAGAGTACATTTTTAGAATGTGTCCAGTGGAGTATTGATGCCAATTTTCAAGTCTGTAGACATAATGGTATGGCCAGAAGAACTGGAACAAACAAACACATAAACAAACATATGGACATGTAGAAAAAGGATATAACCCTTTACCATTTACAGTTGTTCAATGATATATCATGATTATACTTATTGGAAATAATCTCTTAGCTAACTGTTTCGGTTAAATAGTTGGCCTTTTTTTGCATATATATTTTTTTTCATGCAGGGGTTTCCTTGAGATGTGAAAGTTATTTCAAGGGTTCTACAGATCAAAAAAGGTCAAACTATACTATATCAAGTGCCTTCCAGGTATTGTGGTTTAAAAAGCTTAATAAAAAAGACATTTTATGATAAACTTATCAGTAAACAATTCATAATCTTATTGTTTTAATCTTCTCCATGATTATTTGTGGTCTACTCTTACCAGTGGTTCTTTAGGGAGACAATGAATTTGAATAACAAATTGGAATTTTTCTCACTCCCATCTCCTTAGTTGATGCTTCAGACTTGCTTTGGACTTGAGATTTGGCTCATTCCAAAAGGTCACTTTTTTTGAAGACACTGATGACTTCAGCAACTACCAGTGATGGAAATGGGGCTGTATCTAGGATTTAAACTGAGGAATCACAGAGAGATCCATTGAGGATTTACGAAGTGAGCCTGCGCAGTTGGGGATTCAACGGCTCCCAAAGCCTATTTGTAATATTCTTAAATATCACCAATTTTGGGAACATTCTGAAACATGCAAAAATTCTGGAAATTGAGAAGTCGGTATACATTATACCCCGTACACCTACATTATTTCCACCATACGGCCACAAGGTCATGCTGAATGATTTGAATATTTTGCTCCAAAACAAGCAAAACAAAACAACAACCTTACAAAGCATGAAAATCATGAAATGATTGAGCTGGTTGCTTTTAAGGGCCATACTGGGAAAGAGTCTTCATGTTTTGGTACAGATTCCAGTGAAAGACAGGACAATGCACTGTCACAGCCAACTTAGCTTCAGGAGAGACTAGAACATGATAACCCAGTATTGTTCGGAAGTTGCAGAGCAGCCTATCCCACTGTATTCAGAGCACCCTAGGTGCCAGTCTTTACATTTCAGAGACTCTTCTTTGAAGTCTTTGGACTAATCATTTGAACAAATGTTTGTATTTGTCTTTGTCAATGAGAGTAATGACCTCTCTTTCTGAAACCCTGCTTTGTGTCCTGTTAACTCTTCTGTATGTCATATTAACAGACTAAAATATCAGACTGTTATTGTGCTCTCGAAGTTGAATAAAGCCATCAAGTGCCAATTCTTTGTTCATTTTCTAATACAAACACTATATAATCTGCTTTCTTTTTCTCTCTCTCACTCTCTCTCTCTTTATATTCTTCCTTCCTTTCTTTTTATTATTTTGAAAATAGATTTTGAAAAAAGAATTATATGATATTGTATGATGTAAACAAAAAAGAAAAATACACTCTCTTTGCTGACTATATCTATCCATAATATGATAATATATAAACGCTATTAATCAATTCAAATTGATCTGAATGAAAAAAACTTTTGGCTTTCAGAGAACTGATGAATTCCGTAACAATTTAAATGTCCTCCACTTTCAAAAATTCACCTTTCGCCACTTTTATGAAAGCTGATGAAAATAGTGTCCAGCCTTTATTTTGCAGCAAGCTGTTATGGAGGCAGTGTGCACCTCTGTCTCCTATACTCCAGTTTCCTTTATCTACCAACAACACAGCCTAACATGCCACCATTTTGGGGTCTGGAAATGTTAACCGAAATTTTCCATATAAATTTATGGTAATTGCTTCTTCACTTTAAGCCATTTCATCTCACAAAAGGTTTTTATGGGAACTCTGCTATTGGATTGCAAGAAAACCAGGTACTCTAGTTGAAAAACAAAAGACAAGTTCCCAACCGTTTGTAGATTTAAGTTCAGTGTCAATAGAAAATTAAATGTACTAACAGGAAATAATCTTATATTCAAAGAAAATTTTAAAGAAATTGAACAAGTCTGGTTAGTCATTAAATAGAAACCATCATATGACCAATATCTTTTCGGCAGCAGGCCATGTTGAGTGTGATCAATTAAAAATTAGAAAATGTTGGCTGATCAATGAATAAGTTACTTCTCTCGCCTTTTGTTGGATCAGAAGAAAGTTCAAATTTTCAAAAAAACAAATGTTGATGCAGCAGGGCAAAAACTAGGGACCAATTTAGCATAAACATACATTGTATATTGAACCCTCCACTAGAAACTGAGTAAGGGGGATTAAAAAACAAAAACAAGCATTTTTCATAGACATAATAAGGAGTAAATGTTTAAATTTTCAGTCCTCTAGCTTCTTTGATATGGCCTGTATGCATGATACATACACAACCAATCAGCCAGCTGGACCAACTTGAACTTCTATTATGAACAGTTCCATTAGGTTGTACATACGGTACATACTTATACAGAAAAATGCAAGTATTTCAACCACTAGTTGAATCAAATTAATTGAGTATTCTTTTCTTTCAGATATATTTTCTTCCTTCGTGTATTAATGACAAAATATACTCAATTTTCAAAATTTGTATTTTTTACTTTAAACTTGATTGTATTTTCAAAAGAATAGTTTGATACCAGTGGATTTAATTAGAAAAAACAATTCATGATGGATGATTTCATTTAAAGAGTTGGATTGGCGAAGAATTGTTGACACAATTTCAGAAATGTTCTCTTGATTGCAGTGCAAGGAAAATAACTACTCCTTAGACTATGTTTCTTGGGAGGTTATATTGTTTGATAAACAAGTTATTCCCCTCAAACAATGATTTTTGATTCCCCATGAATCACCACAGATTTTCCATGAATTTCAATGAGATATTGTATAAGGGTAGACCATGGGTTGAAGATGAATTGATTCAATTTTTGGGCAGATCCATGTACAATTACCTTCCATGCATCTTAGCTATATGTCCCCGCTACCCAATAACTGAAACAGTTCTTAATGAATTTCAATGGAGTTTTGTGGAAGGGTGGATTATGGGTGAAGGTGGAAGTGGTTCTACTTTAGGGGCCAATCCTTGTAGAGTTACCTTCCCTGAATTGTAGCCATATGTCCACATAAAACTCACCAGATTGCCATCTGTATTGAGGAGTTGTTTCATATCTTTAGCAACCAAATGTTGAAATTTATTATGTTTCTTTTAAAATAAAATGTCAAATAAGAACATTTTTTCCCATCAAAATGCAGAGGTTAGCTAAAGCCCATGATGAAATATTTTACAGTGCTGGAATTGCCTCAACCAGTATTTAGCCATAATCAAATCCGTGCTGTTTATCTACTGTAAAGGCATCGTAAAATGTCAGATTTATATAAATAGAATCAAGAAATGAAGAATGGTAAGATGAAAGAAGAGGAATATTTTTCACAAGATCCATTATGGAGATTTTAATCATTAAGGTTATTGCTTCTTTTCATCAAGTGCAAATAAATCTGTAAATAGAAAAGGCATGATCTAAATCTATAGATAAGGATTTCTTCTTTCATTTTTCTCTCTCTCTCTCTCTATGCAATGAGCAGTGTAACTTTTTCTCTTTGTTTTCTCTGTTAGAGTGTATAGAAACTGCACTTTGGACCTGGACAGAAGTATAAGTTCACACAATACTCTGAGCTGAGGTTGAAATGCCTTCTCAAAAGTAATCCCATCAATTATGGAGGGTACTATGCTTGTTAGAATATATGATGCTTCTGACTCATTTTGGACTGAGATTTGACTCATTGCAAAAGATCACTTTTTTTTAAGAAACCAATGACATCAGCAACTACATCATGCTGATTAGACACAGATTAAGAATAAAATAGTGTAAATTACTTTTTCATGGATTTTGTTTCAATAACTGCAAATAGTTGAAGAAAGTTTTCTTCAAATCAATATAAGTTAATACTTAGTTTAAATCAAGACAATAAAATCTTTTTTTTAAAAAAATAGATACATACAGTTTTAAACAAAATAGTATGAATTACTTATCTATAGATTTCCTTTTAATAACTACATACAGTTTGAGAAAGTTTTTTTTTCCAAATATAACTCAATAAATAGTATAAAGCAAAACTGTGAATTGTTTATTTTCATTTAAAAGAAATGTTTTTCAACTATTGGGAAAATGTGCAACCAAATGTAGTAAATGTTGTTTCACTATGTGTATTTTGTAATAAATTTCCTTCAAAATTTAAAAAAAAATAGTGTTCAATCATTTAAATTGATTTTTTTCTCATTTTATCAAATTATATCATTCCTTGTCATTTTAAAACAAATCAAAATAATCTGATTCAGCCAACTTTTACACCTGTTAAATGTACATAATTTGTCATGTTTTTATTGTTTTGTTTCAAACTAGATATTAATTATATTGATGTGAAAGAAAAATTTCTTAAATTGTATGTAGTTATTAGAAGAAAAATCCATAAATATGTATTTTATATTCATTGTTTCATTTTAAACATGTATTAATTAAGAGAAACTTCAAAGAAAATATTGTTTCAAACTAGGAATTAAATTATGTTGATTTGAAAAAAACTTTCTTAAACCATATCTAATTTAAATATGTCATTTTACATTGTTTTGAACTGTATGTATTAAATGTTTCTTAAAAAAATGGTGGCCTAGTTCTTGGATAAAACACTCAATTTGGAATGTTAAGTTGGTGATAAGCAAATCAACAGATATCAAACAAAAGAAAGACAAAAATTTGTTAGTCTACAGTAGTAGCAGGAGGTTTGAGTGATTTCTTATTCTTTGCACTGAAATTGGACACCTGTAAAATTTTAGAAAGCACGTCTTTGTACCCAAGTAATGTGCAATTCATTTGGCATGCACTCCTCTTTCCACAATACATTCTTCTTCATAGCACACCTGAAATCTTCAAAGAGATGCAGATAAAGAGAATCATTGCATTCATCATAATGTATATGTTATGATCACACAATGTTAGTGGTTTCTTGACATTGGTTCAAATGTTTATCTCAAACCAACAGATGTCTATGTTGCAACAAGTGTGCAGTGTTCTTATTTCTCCCTCTTTGCTTTGCTCATCTTTCCATTCAATGAGACGATGTTTTGTCTCTCTATTGTGCTTTCATAAGCTTTCAACTACCAAAAACTAACCAATGATGCCATAATACAGAAATATGTAACACATATTTTTGATCTCAAAACTCCATGTTGTTTCATCTGCCTTGAAAATTTCATTGACAAAAAATTGTATCAGTTTTCAACTCATAATTTGGTATTTTCATTTTTCTTTTCTCTCTCTCTCTCTCTCTCCTTCAGTACCACTTTTTCCCTCGACTTTCCTCTTTCCTCCTCTTCGTCCTCCCTTTAACATTTCATTGGCTTTCATTTTTGGTTAACTTATCTTAAGCGTACACTCATACATGCGTACACAGACACACAAAGACATATACACTTATGCATAAACACAGACATAGATACATGCACACATATTAAGACATAGGCACACACAAAATATGAAATCTCATCAGGAGATATAAAGCATGGAATTAGGGGGGGGGCGTCTGGATCTCGCCACCCGCATGGGTTAAGCACGATCAAAATTTTTTTTTTTTTTTTTTTTGAGAGTGTCTTCATAAAGAAATTTCATTGATAAAACAACCACGTGATCATAGATTATTTCTTAAAAACAGAAATCTATTAGATCCACTAATGGAAAAAAATATGAAGGATGAAGGGGCCTCATTCTGCACTCTATGACTGGCTGGAAGGCTTTCCCTAGGTCATCGTGTTATTGAGGTCTATTTTTGTTGAAGTCCTTAACTCTGCTTTACAAATATTCTGTAATCTTTCTTGCTATTTTTGGTTGAATCAACTAAAGCAGGTTTTGAAAAAATGCTTTGAAATTTGACAGCCTTACTTTATAACCTTATGAGTGGGTGTGAGAAAGGAGAACAATAAATGCATAATTAAACAAGATATCCAGCTCAAATCAGGAGTGGTTTCATTTCAGTGGTTTCCGAAGGGTGCAGTGCTCCACACTGGTGCGGTGAAAGAAGATGGCAAAATGTGGTAGAAAGATTCAAGGATGATCAAATAAATATTTGAATATTCTCTGTGACCTATTATTGTGAACACGGATTTTCAACTCTGAGAAATGTCTTGATCAGAAAAGAGAGAGACTGTAGAAAAGAATCTGTAGCTCTCTTGGCTGGCTGGCTGGTTGAGCAGGCCATTTGTGGGGCTATTGTCATTCAATTGTCATTTACTACAATCTGATGAATAAAAGTTAGTGGTCACCCTGGCCCAGTAGTAGTGTGCTTACCTCCGGTTTGGTAGGTTATGGGTTCAATCCATGACTGAGTCTCCAAGATTTGAAATGGTACTCAATGCCTCCCAGCTAAGTACTCAGCGTAAAATTTCAAAAAAGTTTCTCAATGACATAATAAGGAGTAAATGTTTAAATTTTCAGCCCTCTAAGTCCATTGGTGTGGCCTATATGCATCATCTATACATACATACAAAGCCAGCCAACCTGACCAACTTGAAAATTGTTAACAGTTATGGATGACATTTTCCAACCGAACAAAAAGGAGGAGAGATGATCCAAGTAACTTTGCAAGTGCCATAAGAAAGGAAATAACATTGGTCGAGCAACAGAAAAATAAAGAAAGGTTGTTTAATGAAATCATCAAAGATATGCCAAAAATATAAGCAAAAAAATAAAATGAATTATTAATATAAATAGATTAGAGCAGAAACATTATTTTTTTCTACATGATGTGAAGGGAAGAATTTCTTTTCTATTTTCTGCTATAAATTGAACAATTAGCAGAATTTAGATTTTTCTACTTACTTTTTGACACTATTTTTTATGTTTTCCAGCAGAAAACACTAGTGATAGCATAAATAAGATTTATTCTTGCCATATTTATTTTTGGATGAAAATTTTTTAACCAGCTTCAAATTTTCTCGCTATGGTTGTTCTATTATTGACCGTGATGGCAAGTTATACTTCGAACAATGAGCATAAATATGATTATTAATTTCTAAATTATTTTTGGCACCTGTGCACTGTATGTGCTGAGCTTAGAGGAAACTATGTCTGTAATCATATTCACTGAACAGTCATGGAATATGGCAATTTAGAGAATAACAGGTTTTTGTTATGAATCAAAAAAACTAATGTTGCCAAGTATGGTTTGTTATTTACAGCAAAAACTGTCTTTAAAAATGGTTAGAATTGGATAATTTTCTCATTTTATTGATAGATAAGGCTATGTATATCCATTAAAAGCCCATTTATTAAATAAATTGACTATATATTACGACTCCTGAACAAATTATTTATGAAAATTTACATTTTTTCTAAATGGTTTGATTTTTGACTACCATTGATTTTTATTGGCTATATTAGACGAAATTAGCCAGATCTAGCTGGAAAAATGGCAAATTTGACAACCCTGGAAGAACAAGTTTAGTTATAGAAAGGGGAAGAGGTCAAGTTCTGTAATAAAATTGTATTGCCCAGATGAGGAATTTCTTTGTTACTTGTTGATTGTAGTTGGTAGTTCAGTAAAAGTCTTCTAAACATACCAGTACTTTGGTCACATGCCTTTCAGTTAAGTAGAGCATGTGATTACAAATAACAGTGGGAACTCTGCGGATGGTTAATCCTGCGACACTACATCCAATGTAAATACATTTTCTCCACAAACTCCTATTAACCCAAACCCCCATGAGAACAGGATGTGACACTAGGTCAGTTTAACATTAGGAACCTCATATGTGAAAATGTGTGCCAGAAAATTCCTTTTAGTAATCACAACTATTGTTGAAAACTAAATGAAAATCAGTTTATATGAAGCTACGATTCAGTGGAGGTAACTTGGAAGAAAATTCCTGCATCTGCCCTAAAGTTTAATCAATTCTCCCTCAGCCCATCACACACCCATCCACGAAATGTCACTGAAAGAAGTTGAGGTTCTTCGGAATCACGAAGTTGGCTCGACTGGGTTGCCCTCTGCCACCCTTACTTCACACCCTGGCACTGGAACACTCTCTACGCAGGCTGAGGGACGAGTAAAACTTCAGGTTTTAATACCTTCGTATTTATGGGTCATAAATCAACCACATTCTTATCAATTACTGTGCCACGGTAATAACCCCAATTGAAGGTAATAATTGGCTAAAATCCCTACCATCAAATACCCACTTATTCTTCAAAGTTGAAGGTAGTATAGTACTACAATAAGAGCAAAACCACAGAATCTGACGTGACAGCTTGCCAGGAGGCTCCCTGAAGCGGCCCGTGCCACGTTCTTGACGTACTCAGATAACGTCATCGTCTTCAAACCCTGTTACCAGGACATAAGTCTGATATAGAACGCGATCGAACGGTACGAGCAGGTGACAGGGGCCATGACAAATCAAGTCTAATAGTTTGCGGTAAGTGGTGCCTGGAAGAGAGTTCACTTTCCGGGTCCCTTCAAATGGACGGGAGGAACCTTACTCATCCTCAAAGTCTGGCTTCGTTCTAACTTTCAGCTGTTGAAAGAATTACAGGCATATGTCGGAGCTCCAGTGAAAAAATGGTTTCGAAGGAATCAGTCCTTGAAGAGCATGGCGTAGGTACGTTGCACACATATCCCTCTGTCTTTTACCGATTGAGTACCTCCTCTGCCTGAAGAGCAGTAGCTGCGCTAATCACTGGAAGCAGAGTAAATCGATGGTCCTCTGAGAAGACTATCTGACGACCGAATGATGGAGGTCTTGGCGAGATATCAACACGCCTCGGGGCTGGCCATCCAATTCCAAACGCTGACTGATGGTCTGATTTACGAGCAGACCATTAGGGCATCCTTTCTTATGCACACGCCAATTGATGGGCTGCCATCACTGGCCCAAGGGTGAAAAACCATTCCTGAGCAAATGTTATAAGGCCTTGATGTGGGTTCCAACAGGCAGGCTCGGTCTGTCAGTTGAGGTACTCTGATCCATGTGGTCTTGGATGCCAGGTACGGATCATCGCAACAATTCCAAGTTTCCCCTCACCTAGGCTTGGAATATGCTACACCTTAACAACGTACTCTTTAGGGTGGGCAAGGCAGAGTTTCCCAGCTGCATCTGGTACAATAATGGAACGGAGGAAATGGCTGAGCATGATTTAGTCCACTGCGAAAAGGTCTGCCTACTCTGGGATTCCGTTGGTGAGTTGGTGACCTGCATGAAGCTGAAACGCTTCCTGTCCCTAAATGCCATATACATTTACGACAACATGTTACCATTGAGGTCTCTGACAAAAGGAACAGTCTTCCTCACGATGTAAACCGTAGCAGGAATGATGGTGTGGTTGACCTAGATAGAGAAAAACTACGAGGGCAAATCCTTTTCTGACGAACAAGTGATCTTATTGTTAACTTTCCAAATTCTTCTCTTGGATGGAGTATTGTAACATTATTATTAATTTGGACTAGTTTTGACCTCCATCCCCATTTTCAGTTGCTTTTTATCACAACTTTGAATCGGACCATAATCCTCTGGCAAAGATTAAACAGCGTAATTGGAAAATAAAGAGCAAACCAACAGTGAGAATCGAACGGACACCCTCTAGCCAGAGGCCGTCCAATATCTCCCAGAAGTCAATGGCCGCCCCAACAGATATTCTAAACGCCATCATCATCTTCATCACCATCACCCTTATAATTTTCATTTTTTCATATCACACCCTCATTTATTGGTTGGGGAAAACCTTTAGTCCTTGCGCTGTAGTAGAGGCCCGTAGGAATGTTTGATTTGACTAATGAAACCAATTGGACATGCTAGAGGAACCTTCGGCGAGTAAGAATATCTTGGGTGAATATTCCAGATCAGTTGCCAAAAATTTGACGGAATTTTTGCTCTGGTGCCCTAGTTTAAACGACCCCCCCACACACACATTTCACACATATGGGCATATTGTATATCTCTGGAAAGGAAATTTCAAGCTAAATTTTTGCAGTTGATCTGAAACGTCAACCTAAGATATTCTCACTCATTGATGGTCCTTCTAGCATGTTCAGTTGGTTTCATTAGTTAAGCTGAAAATTCCCACTGGGTTCTACTACAGTGCTGGGTCTACGAGGCTCTCACCGTGAACGTAACGGATGACTGGACTGTCGAACGAATGGGTCATCAATGGAAGCAGAATAAGAATAAAAAAAAGAAAGAATAGTAATGTACCCGCCTACCCGACTTCATACCAAGTCCATACCCGTACATTTGTTCTGCATTTTTACTTTTGGTATTTTTTCACTAACTTGCTATTTTCTGTAACTGTAATTGTTTTTGGTTTTGTGATTTTGCATGTTCAACCGATATTCATAAACTTTTGCTTTAGGTCAAAGTGTAGTATCTGTTCATTGACGCCTTCGGGCTAAGATGTTGATCATCGTCCGGGATTGTCCCCCATTCTAAAATCACTGACCAGTATGTTCAGGCTCGTCCTGAGAGCATCAACAAGATCCATTCTGTGTACCAAGTCAGACTGCCCTAATGACTTCGCGAAATCATGCACGAAGACTTGGGGACACTTGCGCTACAGGATTCGTCATGTGAACAAAGTCAACCTTGTCCCAACGTCCTCATGAAATCAGGCGCAAGGACTCGGGTTCTCTTGCCCGCACGTTCGAAAACTTGCGGGACCCCACCTATATCCCGACCTCGTGTCATATTTGTAGTTGGACAGTGGGGGGGGACAAATAAATAAATTCGGCCTTTTAGCGAAGATTTAAGTGTGGTATCTGTTCTTCGATTCCTCATGGCTTAGGAGTACGGATAAACTGTACCCGGTTTTCGTCCCGGGACCCTTGTCTAGCTTGACCAGAATTCGTCCTGAGATCAAGTAAAGCCTGCCCTTATGTCCTCGTGACATCAGTTTCGGGGACTAGGGAGATTTTTACGCCTGCCTGCACGTATGTGCACGGGACCACACCCTAAACTCAACCTGGTGTTTCTACGTTTTCATATGTGCCCTCATGGCGATACAAATGAATAAACATGACCGTCTAGCTAAATGCATTATCTGTTCTTATCAGCATGATACCTGATATGTCTCCGATATATTGAATTGATTGGCACTAATATAGTTGGTTGGTCTCTAATCATAAGTCTAAAACCTACCGTAATGTTTTGATGAATTAGTATTTAGTTGAATGTAGATTAGGGTCCTTAGCCTTGAAATAGATTAAGTTATATTGTTCTTTCTTTGACTTGAAACGCCCAAGTTTGGTAAGTGAATTTGTCGGTTCAGGTTTGAAATGTACAAGTCGTGTGCCCCTTGCTAGATGGGTAAACTTGGAATTCGTTTCAGATGGTGCACTTGACAATTGGTGGAGACTCGAGACCTGACCCAGCAGCAAGATTGAGCGATCATCTGTGGATCATAATGTAGCCTTTTTATATGTGGACATTAGATAAAAACACAACGATCAAAATTGGAAACGCAGAAGTTGAAAAAGTTTAGCACTACCTCTACCTAGAACAACGAATTTCCATAAAATCCTCAAAAGGAGAAGAAATCACGCAAAGAATCACTTTAGGGTGGAGAGCTTTCAGCTGAGCAAGCTAAATCTTCAAAAACGAAAGAAAGTTCAGAAAGTATTGGCTCCACGACGCCCATGATAGAGAGGTGTGGCACAACCTTGGGAAGGTTCATGTCCAACGACGGACAATAAAAGACTAATTATGACGTAAAACAATTGCACTGAACGATGTTGAATATGAGGTTCCAAATTCCAAAGGAGGTCTGATCCGGGACGGGTAAAAAGAAAGCTCCATTTCCCACAAAACACAACAGGAGAAAACCCATGTACATTGGAATTCGATTTCATAATTTTACTTTTTTTTTTTTCTGACTGACATTCCAGGGCACCTAATATTAAATTGTACAATGGAAGTATCACCCATCCTCACTGTTTATTTTTTACAGGAGATTCTACGATGTATCTTATATTTGCCAAAAATGTGGTTTGAATGTCATTTTTACGCATCAATTTATGGTCGTTTCTGATGTAGTTTGATGCACTGATTCCAATGATATCATTGGTTTTCCTATATTCAATGTATTTTTCAAGATATCGTATATTTCACAAAAATGCAATTCTAGGAGATAGCCTATATTTGCCAAAAATGTGGTTTTGAATGTCATTTTTACATAACGGTTTTCATGGTCGTTTCTGATGAAGTTTGATGCGCTGATTCCAATGATAACATTGGTTTTTCTATATTCAAAGTATCTTCGAAGTTAGCCTATATTTCATGAAACTGTGATTCTACAAGATATGATATATCTGCTAAAAATGCAATTCCAAAAGATAGCCTCTATTTGCCAAAAATATGGATTTGAATGTCATTTTTATATATCAATTTTATGGTCGTTTCTGATGAAGGTTGATGCACTGGTTCCAATGATATCATTGGCTTTCTTATATTCAATGTATTTTTCGAGATAGACAATATTTCACAAAAATGCATTGCTGCGAAATAGCCTTTATTTGCCAAAAAGTGTGGTTTTGAATGTCATTTTTACATATCGATTTTATGGTCGTTTCTGATGTAGTTCGATGCATTGATTCCAATGATATCATTGTTTTTCCTAAATTCAATGCATTTTTCCCGATAGCTTATATTTCACGAAAAATGCAATTCTACAACTTACACCAAATATGCAAAAATGTGGTTTTGAATGTCATTTTTACATATCGATTTCCTGGCTGTTTCTGATGTAGTTTGATTTGATGATTCTAATGATATCATTGATTTCCCATATTCAATGTATTTTTCAAGATAGCCTGTATTTCCCCCAAAAGCAATTCTATCAAATAGCCCATATTCGCCAAAAAAGCAGTTCTACAAGATAGCCAATATTTGCCAAAAATATGGTTTTGGTTGTCATTTTTACATATCGATTTTATGGTCGTTTCTGATGTTGTTTGATTTGTTGATTCCAATGATATCATTGGTTTTCCTATATTCAATGTATTTTTTGAAATAGCTTATATTTCACGGAAATGCAATTCAAGAAAATAGCCTATATTTGCCAAAAATGTGGTTTTGAATGTCATTTTTACATGTCGATTTTATACTTGTTTCTGACATAGTTTGATTCGCTGAATTCAATGAAATCATTTGTTTTCCTTCATTTGATGTATTTGCTGAGATAGCCTATATCATCCGTAAGGGGAATTTCAAAAGTCATTATTCAATTTTGAGTTTAAGGTCGTTCCTGACATAGTTTGATCGGCAGAATTCAATGAAATTATTTGTTTTCCAGTATTTTATATATTTGCTGAGATATCTTATATCGACCAGAAATGGGGTTTTGAAAGTCATTTTTAGATTTTGAGTTCAAGGCTGAATTCAATGAAATCGTTTGTTTTGCAGTATTTCATATACTTGTTGCATGAGCATAATATGGCATGATATTGGTTTTAGAAGTCATTTTTGCATTTTGAAATTTTATTATTTCTGACTTAATAAAATTTGTTGAATACAATGAAATCATTCGTTTTGCTGTATCCTATGTATTTCTGCAAAAACACGGAATGGACTAATGTCAAGGTTAAAGTCACTGTTGTATTTTGATTTATTGTGTCTTTCTGACATAATTAGATGCGCTGAATTCAATGAAATCATTTGTTTTCCTGTATCTTATGTATCAATTGGAGTTCGACATATACTGGATCTACACCTTGTCGAGTGATGGCCTCCACGACCTTAGGGATTTCTACTGAGTCGAACGCCTTTTTGAAGTCGATAAATGCAATGGCGGGTGATAGTTAATATTCTGTTGCTTTTTCTTTCAGCTGATTTATCGAATGCAGGTTGTCCATCGTCGAGTAGCTTCTTCTAAAGCCAGCTTGCTCCTGTGGTTGTTTTTCATCGAGTGTTTTTGTGATTCTGTCGTGAGATTTTTGTGAAAAGTTTGTATATGCTGCTGAGTAGGTTTATAGTCCTCTAGTTGTTGAGATCTTTCGGGTTTCCTTTTTTTTATATAAAAGCATTATGATAGCAGTGTTCCAATCGTCTGGGACTTTATTGTGTTTTAAACACAAGTTGAAAAGGACAGCCAGTTTCCTAGTGATGATTTTACCCGCTTTTCGGAGTAAGTCGATGGTGATGTTGTCTGGTCCAGGGGCCGTTCCTTTCTTTGTCTGTTTAATGGCTTGTTTCACCTCCTATGGGGTTACTTTTGAGAAGTCCTCGAGTTGATTGTTCACGTCTTGCGTATCCTGCTCATGGTTTTGTAATCCTTGTTTGGATGAATAAAGTGTTTGGTTGAATTCTTTGGCACGTTCCTCAACCCTGTCTCCGTCTGTCGTTAGGTTTCCATTTTCTTCGTGTATGCTGGTTATTTGCTTTCGTCCTGAGTTGAGGCCTTTGTTCATAGCTTTGAAGTCCCAGCCTCTTTCAAGAGTCGATTCGATGACCGCCGCCGTGCATTTTCTTCTGTCTTCCTTTCGTCATTTATTAAGTTCGGTCTCTCCAATTTTATCTCTTGTTGCTATCGATGGTTTCAGGTTTCTGCGCTTTCCGATGAGATATCAGGTTTCATCTGAGATTTTACGAATGGGTTGTGTGCTCATTGGTTTGAATATAGTGGCGACTTCATTTATAGATGCCTAGTTTGTTGATGTTTGTGTTGTCTTGTTCAGTAAGAATTCTGAATCTGTTTTTCAGTTCGAGTTTGAAAGATTGAGCGTGCTCTTTTGGTATGTTTAGAGGTTGCAGTTTTAAGTGGAACATTTTTCTGAGTTCTTTGTTGGTGTTTACTTACATTTTACTTCATACCATTCTGTGGTCGCTGCCTACATTGACTTGATTTAGGACTTGGATGTCCTCGACGATATCGTTTAAATGAAGAGAGCAAGAAAGTTGGCCTACACATGAACTTCAGCAAGACGAAAATCATGTGCAACAACCACATCGGAGATAAAAACTCTAAGATCAAAATCGAGGACACAGAACTGGAGAAAGTAGATCACTACATCTACCTAGGACAACGAATCTCCATGAGACTCTCAAAAGAAGAAGAAATCAAGCGAAGAATCACGCTAGGATGGCAAGCCTTTGGCAGAGCAAGCTCAACCTTCAAAAATAAAAAGATCCCATTAACCCTAAGAAAAAAGGTGTATAACCATAATCCCCCCAATAGTCACTTATGGAGCTTAAACATGGAACTTAAGCAAGAGACAGACCCGCAAATTGCGAACCATGCAACTTGCACATGAAAGAATTATGCTGGGCCTCACATGGGGGGACCACAAGACAACACAGTACATCCGGAGAAAGACAAAAGTCAGGGACATCATAGAATCCATTTTAAATCTCTAATGGCAGTGGGCTGGCCATGTTGCAAAAATGGTGGACAACCGATCGACATCACGACTCATTACATGGATCCCCCGAGATCACATGCACAACCGAGGCTGGCAGAATATTAGAGAGACAAGCTAGACAAATTCAGAAAGTACTGGAGAATCCTGGAGAATCCAACTATGGAAGTTAAAAGATGATGATGATGATGATGATTTTCTGTATTTCTTGCAAAAGCGTGGCATGGCTGGATGGGGGTTTGAAAGTCATGTTTGCATTTTGTGTTTTTTTTTAGCTTCTGACATAATTTGTTGTGCTGAATTCAATGAAATCATTTGCTTTCCTGTATCTTATGTATTTTTCGCAAAAACACAGCATGGCCGGAAGAGGGTTTTAAGGTCATTTTTGCATTTTGGGTTTTTGCTTTTTTTATGACATAATTCATAGTGCAGATTCCAATGAAATTATTTGATTTACTGTATTTTACCTATTTAATGATAAAGCACAGTATTGTCGGATGGGGGTTTCAAAATCATTTTTGCATTTTGAGTTTTTGTTTGTTTCTGTTATGATTTGATATGCTGAATTCAATGAAATCATTTGTTTTCCTGTATTTGATGTATTTGCTGAGATTAGCCTATATCGTCTGGAATAGAGTTTTAAAAGTCATTTTTACATTTTGAGTTTAAGGTCGTTTCTGACATAGTTTGATGCGCTGAATTCAATGAAATCATATATTTTCCTGTATGTCATGTGTTTTTCGCAAAAGCATAGTGTGGTCCAATGGTTGCTCCACAAGTAATTTTTGCATTTTGAGTTGTTGCTTCTTTATGACATAATTCGATGTGCTGAATTCAATGAAATCTTTATAAATCGCAACTTTTTAAAATATTGTGATCCAAAATTTTTTTGAGTTTATTTTATTCCCTTTCGGTATTCGATGATGATTTTGAATGAGCATTTATGGAACTTGAAAAAAAAAAAAAGATTTGAAATTTGAATAATTGAAACACATACGTCGTTCATTTTTTTTAATGGGCTTTTGTGAATAAGCAATGGTGTCGCACTTTTTAGAGAAAATAATTATCAATTTAATGATTTTCCCGAAAATTTAAAAAATTGCATCAAAGAATATCTTATCAACTCATTTTACCCATAAAATGGCGATTGAAAATCGACTTATAAATAAGGAATCGGAGCTCACATAAATTTGAAGATTTTTGAAGAGACTAAGGTGAACGTTTTAATAACCAAGAAATATGATAATTAATATTACATTTATTTATACTACATTATACTACAAAAATGAGTTTAAAATACAAAAATTGAAATGGGTTCGTTATGTTGTAAGAATTGAATGAGTTTTTCGGATGACTACCTCTTGCGAAATGAAATGAGTTAAATGATGAGGAAGAAAATCGGTTAAAAAATCGGAAAAAGAAACATATGCTGGGAAAAAACCTTTTCGCTTTTAAGTAAAGCGTAAAAAAGCAAAGCTGGATAAACTAATAAGAAATACCCATTACATGAGGAAAGACGCAAAACCAGAAAAGATTTCATTTGACTTGTAGAAATTGATGAAGCTGATGTTATTGAAATGAGATAAATTTATAGAAATGTTTTTTTCCAAAAAAAATTCTCTCATGTTTATCTTGCGTTAGAATACAGAGTATTGAGGAAAAATTTAGCGGAATTACCATTCTTTTTCATTTCATCTGATGGACCTGTAAGCAGGGGCAACTGAAGCAGTTTGGGATTCATGTCCTTTTTGTAATTTGTCGTAAATGTCCTTTCCGTAAAGCATCCCGCCTTTATACAAGATTATTTACGTCATAGCGAAAACTATCTTTGAAAATGGCCAAAACCGACTAAAGTTTTTCATTTCCTGCGAACTTTATTGTTAATAATGTTTTTTACACATTCAAATTTCACTTATATAATAAAATAAGTAAGACACCAGAGCAAATTAATAATGATTATAAAACGTTTAATTTTTCAAAAACTTGCCAGTTATTTCTTTTACAATTTTTCAAACTTGCTGGTTATTTCTTTTGCGATTGACCAGATTTCTAGTTATCATATATTTTCATCAGATGAAGTGAAAAAAACAATCAGCCAGATTTAGCCGGACATTGTTAATTTGGCAACATTGGGTTGTGAACATGTGACATCTAGATCGGACTTATGCAATAACATTTTGTCGCATTGTTTGGCTCACCAACCCCACGCCCAGATAGTAGTTTTCAGGTAAAGACCAATAGGCGAAATTGATGACAGCTTGTTTGTTTCATAACGTGAGAGTAAATAAATTTGACAGCACAAAGATGTTTGATATTCTACAGATTTAAGTAATAACGTTTCCAACTATAAAATATAGAGAACCCCTGTTACAAGAAATAGCAAAGCATACCTGACAACACTGAGACAACCATTAAGATCTCCCTTTTCTCTAACCAAAACTTGTATTTCTATTAAAAGCCATGAAGCCAGGAAAACCCAAATTATCTCCCTTATACCATCTTTACTCTATCGCATCCCCCCCACCGTCGTAGTTTTCTAAGTATTTCCCCGACGATATTTCTATTATATTCAAGGTTAATGAATTTAAGAGAGAGAGAGAGAGAGAGAGAGAGAGAGAGAGAGAGAGAGAGAGAGAGAGAGAGAGAGAGAGCTATATGAACTATAACTATTTGTGACTTTTTTCAAATATGAATATATAAACAAAGAAAAAAATGAAAGTGATCAACAAATGCAAATGTAAATATTATCATAAGTTTCTTTCAACAAATTTGAAAGTTTTTTTTATCCATTTAATGAGAAAATTTGTACTCGTATCAAAAATCATAACCTGCATATTTGCACTGAAGGAAAAAAAAAAGAAAGATTTGCTCATGATATCAAATACAGGAATAAATCCTGGTAAAATTACATATCTGAAATTCATCAAAATATTTGGTGCCTTTCTCAATTATCAAAACGTAATAATAGAATTTCTGATTTCTATTCATTCATTAGCGACTTATTATCATAAAAAATCCACCCAAAGATTGCTTTCATCGTAGTTCAAGTTCACGTTATATCACAATGACAGAATCACTACCTGGACACTCTCCTCCATCAAGTTTCGGATCAAATTGACATGGGGATGACTGCTGGAAACTAGAACTTTCATCTAAGTGATACAGCCATTAGCTAGCAGGATTTGAACCCACCACTTGCTAACTGTCAATTCCATCTCAGTGATTCTATGGTACTCTACTGCATTCGACTTTTATCAATGACTGAGTATTCAAGGTTAGTGAGTTTAGCCAATGCAAGACTCTCTCATATACGGGGTCTACACCTTGTTGTATAATAGCACCGACAAATGCTACAGCGAGTGGCATTTTATCTTCTGTTCCGTTCTCTTCTGGTTGATTTACCGAAAGGAGATGGTCAATGATTGTGTAACTTTTTCTAGCTCCAGCCCATTTCCGTGCTCGGTTTTCATCTATCGTTTTGGTGATTTGGTTAGTGTTCACTTTGCTAAAACGTTTGTAGATGCAGTTGATTAAGCTTATTGGCTTGTTGCTGTTTAGATATCTGCACCCCCTTTCCTGTAATAACATTACGATAGCTGTGTTTCAACCTTCCGGGATTTCATTTTGCCCTAGATATAAGTTGAGTAGAATGGCTAGTTTCCTGGTGATGAATTTACCAGATTTAAGGAGATGATCATACTGTTAGTAAAATGCTTTCGTTACATCCCCCACACAGCATAATATAAAACGAATATCATTAAGGTTAGGGCTTATGGTTAGGGTCATAGGTTAGTGTTTGAGGATAGAACCGGGGCTTAGCGTTAGGGTAAGGATTAGTGGTCAAGGTTAGAGTTGGGATTAGGATGAGGAGTTAAGGGCTGGTTTATGATTAAGGTTTAGGTTCTGAGGTTAGGTTGGTATGGTTAGAGTTAGGGTTAGGGATAAGCTGTTATAATTACATTTAATACCATGGATGAAATGATTTTAGTGTAATGTTTCTTACTTTACATGACTTCATGTGAAGGATTCACTATTAGAGTCAGCTTTCTTTCTCTAGGGGAGATAACTCCTAAGTTATCAGAATGATTTTATTTTGATTACAGAATATGAAAAAAAAATACCCTTAGCATTAGTTACGTTGAGATCTAAATCCCCTTGATTGAATAAAGTAGGGGAACTAATTTAGCTTGAAATCAGTATTAGGACTAGAGTTATTTCCCTTTATCAGACAATGTAGGGAAGGTAATTGTAAAATATTGATGGTATGTTAGAGTTATCACTGCTTTACCAGATAATGTTAAGGAAGAAATTTGAGTTGAGGTTTTGGGTTTAGTGCAGAGTTATGGTTAGGGGTGGGAATTAGTGATAGGGTTAGGATAAGGCGTTTGGTTTAGAGTTACAATAGGTGGTTAGAGCTTAAAGGTCAGGGTAAGAGGTATAGGCTGGGAGCTGGGTTAAATTTCGGAGTTACTGTTACAGCTGGATTAGGGTTAGTGTTAAGATTTAAGGAAAGGGTTGAAGTTAAAGTTGGATGTTAGGGGTTTAGAATAGGGTCAGAGTTATGTAAGAAAAGTCTGAAAACTCAACATGCACAAAGCAGTCTTGATCAATCCTACCGTCAATACTCTGGTGCAGTATCAAATTATACAAATGTCTTGAAAGAAATGAATCAGTCAGATTATACACATCAATTTATGCCTAATGGTTGGAAACCAAAAAAAAATAAAATAAAAAAAAAGACCCTTCATCAAACCTCTGGACAATACATTTATCATTATCATCATTGGGTTCTACACATTGATTCAGGGTAGAAAAGCCCAAATACTCAAAATGCACATGAAAACTTACTCTGATTCCCAGCCAATACTCATATGCATAGTAAAATTATAAGAATATCCTAGAAACAAATCATACAAATATCCAAAAAGCAAGTTATTCGAATATCTTTAAAATAAATCAATCAATTCGATTTTGTGTATCAATACATAGAATAAAAAGCTGAAAACTCAAAACCAGAATAATTTCATAATCCACCCACACTTTCTTGTGCATTATCAAATAATGCAAACACCCTAAAACATATGATCTCACTAAATTTGACACAGTGATTTATAGCAGCCAAGCCCAAAGCCTCAAGAGGCACGAAAACATCTAATCCACCCTCCAATTACAACTTTTGAGCATTATCAAATCATATAGATATCCTGAGACAAATTAATCCATTGGGTTTCACACAGAAAAAAAAAATCAACTTGAAAATCAAGGTGGAGATAAAGAGTAGTTATAGCATAATGATATCTAATTAACTCCAATGATTATCACTACTTTTTAACTCCATAAAAGAGATTAGGAAAAGATTAATGTATAAATAAATAGTGGACAAATTTCAATGACAATCATTCTATTTGAATTAATTACTATTACTTTTTGCCTTCCTTGTAATGTTTCCATTGACTTATCACTAGTTTAATACAAGCTTCTTAATGTGTAAGATTTTTTTTCACACTTTTGACTCGAGTTGACAAAAAACAACTAAAGTTTTTAGATGCTGCTAAATAGTAGACAAAATTTAATGAGAGTTATTTGATTATATTGATTATGACTACCTTTTGACTTTGTTTTAATATCTTAGTTGTCTCACCACTACATTGACTTTAAGAATAAAACAATAAGATGGAAGCAGATATTGGTAAAATGTAATGAGATTTACATTATTTTTCATTACTACTATTTATTTTCAATGTAATTATTCATCTTGATTTTAACTAATACTTGAATTGTAATGAGACTTATTTTATTTATTATTGATTATTACTTTTATTTCTAATTTGATTAACTTTTTTACTGCGATCTCAATTTAACTTTTAGACTTTTGTCACAATATTGATACTAAAAAATCAATATACAGGCAAATAGCAGATAAAGTGTAATGAGATTATTTCTATTTTCATTAATTATTACTATTTTTTACTTTCATCTTAATTTTTGAGTTTTTAATATAAATTTGACTCAGAATAGAAAAAATACAACCGAATATTCAATATGCTGGGAAATAGAAGGCAAATTTCAATGAGGTTTACTTTATTCTATCAGATATTACAATTTTTAACTTCATCTTAATTTTAAAGTTTTAAATCTTAATTTTGATTATGGATGATAAAAAACAAAATTCAAGTTGATATCAGACTGATTCTTCTAAGATTTATTTTATTCTTTTAAATCTAACTACTTTTTACCAACGTTTTGATGTTTATACCTGAGGTGGAGCTAAATAGAAGTTGAAACTTGATAAAATTCATCTTGTTTCATTGATTTTTACCAATTTTCAGCTTCACAATTACTGATTCTTCTATTTAGGGTGAAAAAAAATTAAGATCCAGGTTTATAGAAGACAAAATTTAATGGAATTATTTTATTCCTTTAATTGTTATCAAATTTTACATTTATCTTGATTTTAAAATTTTTTTGTCCTGATTTTGACACTATATGAAAGAAATAAAACCAAAAATTTAGATATGGGTAAATAGTAGACTATATTCAATGATGTTTCTTTTGTATTATGAGTTATTTCTACGTTTTTGAAAGTTTGTTCTAATTTTTTACTTGTCATGTGATGACTTTGATTAAGGCTGAAAAAATCAGAGTTATGATAAGCCCATATTATAAGCCCATATTGAGGGAAATAGCCGATATTGGCCAAGAAGGCACTTCTAGAATATAAGCCCGCAAACAAGGTCTTTCGAATGTCATTTTAACCTATCATTTTTATGGCTTTTTCTGGCGTAATTAGACGTGCTGATTGCAATGGTACCATTGGATTGGCTGTATTTGATGTTTTCCATTTAGTCCATATTGACGGGAATAGCCGGTATTGGGCGAGAAGGCACTTCTAGCACATGAGCCCTCAAGGATGGTCTTTCGAATGTCATTTTAACCTATCGATTTTATGGCTTTTTCTGGCGTAGTTCAACGTGCTGATTTCAACAGTACCATTGGATGGGCTGTATTTGATGGAGTTTTCGATTAAGACCATACTGATGGAAATAGTTGGTATTGGCCCAGAAGGCACTTCTAGCTCATAAGCCCTAAAAAATGGTCTTTCCAATGTCATTTTAACCTATCGATTTTATGGCTTTTTCCGGCGTGGTTTAACGTGCTGATTGCAATGTTACAATTGGATTGGATGTATTTAATGTAGTTTTGGATTTAGTCTATTTTGACGGGAATAGCTGGTATTGGCCGAGAAGGCACTTTTAGTATGGAAGCCCTAAAAATTGCCCTTTTGAATATCATTGTTACCTATCGATTTTATGGCTTTTTCTGGTGTAATTAGCCGTGCTGATTGCAATGGTACAATTGGATTGGCTGTATTTGATGTAGTTTTCAATTTAGCCAATATTGACGGGAATAGCCAGTATTGGGCGAGAAGGCACTTCTAGCACATAAGCCCTCAGAAATGGTCTTTCGAATGTCATTTTTACCACTGATTTTATAGCTTTTTCGGGGGTAGTTTGATGTGCTGATTGCAACGGTACCATTGGATCTGCTGTATTTGGAGTATTTCTCGATTTGGCCCATTTTGACAGAAATAGCCTGTATCTGCTGAGAATGCACTTCTAGCATATAAGCACTCAAAAATGGTGTTTCGAATGTCATAATAACCTATAAATTCTATGGCTTTTTCTGGCGTAGTTTGACGTGCTGATTGCAACACTACTATTGAATTGGCTGTTCCTGATATAGTTTCCGATTTAGCACATTTTGACAGAAATAGCCGGTATTGCCCGAGAAAGCACTTCTAGCACATAAGCCCTCAAAAATGGTCTTTCGAATGTCATTTTAACCTATCGATTCTATGGCTTTTTCTGACATAGTTTGACGTGCTGATTGCAACAGTACCATTGGATCAGCTGTATTTGATGTAGTTTTCAATTTAGCCCATTTTGACGGAAATAACTGGTATTTGCTGGGAAAGCACTAATAGTGCATAGGCCCTCAAAAATGGTCTTTCGAATGTCATTTTTACCTATCAATTTTATGGCTTTTCCTGGCGTAGTTTGACGTGCTGATTGCCACAGTACCATTGGATCAGCTGTATTTGATGTAGTTTTCGATTTAGCCCATATTGATGGAAATTGCTGGTATTGGCATTGCATGGATTGGCACTTGACAATTTTACGTTTTAGTTGTCATCATCGTCGTCGTCGTCGTTTTCAAGTGTGTCTGCATGCTCCTTCACGCAGTGGTTTGTTAATCCTATGGTTCAGGACCTTTTTGCTCAGCTTGCCCGATCGTTCTGGTTAGGCGCAGCAGTTGCAGATCTGTGTTGTCGCCGTGCATGCAGCACTGGCCGGCGCTGCTCGGTGCGTAATCCCGATCAGCACACGGTAGCGGCAACGGCTATAGCCACAACACTTGTTGGCAACAGAGATTCGCTACTTCAGTGTGTAGGAGGGGGAAGTCTGTTTTTCGGTTAGTTCAATGGGATGAGTGCGGACGCAGACCCCACACTTAGGAATACAGTTTTATCGCTGTGCATGCACCGCTGGCTGGCGTGGCTGGCCAACCATTGTCGGGCTTGCCCGTGCGCGTTGCATCTTTTTTTCGATAATATTGGGATCCGTAATCGGCGACACGACGGGCCCGAATGACTTCTCCCCGCCCTGATGCAGTTCCCCACCTCCTATTTAGCTTTGCCTAGAGGATATTAATTCATGCAGCGGTCCGTACCCGTTCTACGGACGGATACTGACCGCCAAACCCACAGCCTAGCCATGTGCCTATTGCCAGCTTTGTCGGCGTCGTGAGCACGTTGTTGACCACAACCAGTCTGCGTGCGACAACTGGCATTGACGGCGCTGCTCGGTGCTTAATCCCGATCAGCACACGGTAGCGGCGACGGGCACAGCCACAACACTTGTTGGTGCCAGAGATCCACACCTGTTGTGCGCAGGAGGGGGAAGTTTGTTTTTCGGTTAGTTTATCGGGTTGAGCGCGGACGCTGACCCCACACTTGGGATAGAGTGTCGTGGCCGTGTGTGCACCGCTGGCTGGCGTGGATGGGCAACCGTTGCTGGGCTTGCCAGTGCGCATTGCACCCTTTTTTCGATGATAGTAGCACGTGCCTCGACCTGTGATCAGCAACAAAACGGGCACGAACGACTTCCGCCCCGACACTGTCCCCAACCTGCCATCTAGCTCAGCTAGAGGATATTAATTCGTGCAGCCGTCCGTACCAGTTCTATGGACGGATACTGACCGCCAAAGCCACAGCCTGGACGTGTGCCTATTGCCAGCTTTGTCAGCGTCCTAAGCACGTCGTTGGCTGCGACCGGTCTGTGTGCGACAATGGGCGTTGTTGGCGGTGCTCGGTCTGTAATCCCGATCGGCACATGGTAGCGGTGATGGGCACGGCCACAACACTCATCAGCAACACAGATCTACAACTGCTGCCCGTAGGAGGGGGGGAGTCTCTTTTTCGGTTAGTTTATCGGGGTGAGCGCGGATGCAGACCCAACGCTTAGGAATACAGTGTTGTGGCTGTGTGTGCATCGCTGGCCGGCGTGGCTGGGCAACTGTTGCTGGGCTTGCCCGTGCACGTTGTGCCCTTTTTTCGATGATTTTGGCACATGCTTCGACCCGTAATCAGCGACACGACGGGCACGAACGACTTCCGCCCTGATGCCGTACCCCACCTGCCATCTAGCTCGGCTAGAAGGGTTTACTTCATGCGGCGGTCCGTATCCGTTCTACGCACCGATACTGACCGCCAAACCCACAGCCTGGCCGTGTGCCGATTGCCAGCTTTGTCGGCATCGTGAGCACGTCGTCGGTCTGGCTGCGACCGGTCTGCATGTGACAACGGGTGTTGTAGATGGTGGGGGCCGGTGCGTAATCCCGATCGGCATACGGTAGCGGCGACGGGCACGGACGACTCTCCTACCAGCCATCTAGCTTAGCTATAGAGATTTCCTTTGTCGGGCGTTCCCCGCTGCCTGATCATCTAGGACGGTTGACGATCCTGATGCCGGGTGCGATGGGCTGGTCTTCGTTTGGTTTTGGAACCGTCGCCCATTTGTACCGGTTTTGCGCAGCGAGGAGATGCTGGTCGTCGTTGTGATTGTGGTCGTGGTCGTCGTTGTCGTCGCCGTCGTCTTCAATCGTGGCCGTGCGTGCACTGACGCCCATTGAAGAGGCTGGCAAAATGATGTCCCACATGGCAAAACTATTGCCTTTTACGACTTGTTCCACCTCAACCCCAAGGCTAGTCAGTTTTTTTGTCACCGTGACTTCCATTGATCGGATAATTTTATTTATTTTTTTGTCGACCGCGAAGACTGTCGCCATTTTTTTTTCAATACCCTTTGGTTCCTCTAGATCCATCGCCAGCCTATCCTCTTTTACGAGGTGGGTGTATGTCTGGCATTGTCATAGAGCTAGGAGGCTACCTATCTCACTAATCATGACAAGAAGAGTAAGTGCCTTATGTATTAGCTGAGGTAACCGGTAGAAAACACTCAAAATCACTCTGAAAACATAAGGAAGAAAATGATATTTTATAGTTGTTTCATGAAAACTCCGAACTAACTCGCAGTCTCTAAATGAAGATTAATTTTTCTGCAAACTTAATTTGGTCATTTTTGGCATTTATCGATCGCATATCAAAACAGATAATCAGATTTGAATTGCAACCAATAGCATCAGGGATATGTGTTTGGTTAGTGTGTTTTGGATTAGGGTTAGAGGTAGGGTTAGGGTATTTTGAATTTTGGTTACATGTATGGTTGATGTGTTTTGAATTGGGTTTACAAGTATGGTTAGTGAGTTTTGGATTGGGGTTAAGGGTATGGCTAGTTTATTTTGGATAAGGGTTACCGCCATGGCCAGAGTGTATTGGATTGGGGGATGAGGTATGGTTAGTGTGTTTTAGATTAGGATTAAAGGTATGGTTGATGTGTTTTGAATTGAGTTTAGAGGTAGGGTTAATGAGTTTTAGATTAGAGTTAAAGGTATTGCAAGTGTGTTTTGGATTAGGGTAAGGGTATGGTTAGTTTATTTTTTTACAGGTATGCTTAATATGTTTTTGATTTGGGTTACAGGTATGGGTAGAGCATCTTGAATTGAGGTTACTGATATACTCAGTGTATTTTGGATTGGGGTTAGAGGTATGGTTATTGGTTTTTGGATTTGGTTTACTGGTATGGTTGGTGTGTTTTGATTTAGGGATACAGGTATGGTTAGGGTTATTATAATTTTGGTTACAGGTTTTTGATTGGGGTTAGAGGTATGATTTATGTGTTTTGGTTCGGGGTTAACAGTACGGTTAGTGTGTTTTGGATTAGGGTTAGGATATGGTTAGTTGATTTTCCATTAGGTTAGCTATATGGTTAATGTGTTTTGATAAAGATTAATACAGGTATGGATAGGTATTTTGGATTGGGGTTACTGGTGTGATCAGTGTCTTTTGGATCCGGGTTATAGGTATGGTTATAGTGTTTTAGATTGGGGTTACTGGTATTGTTAATGTGTTTTAGATTAAGGTCACAGGTATGGTTATTGTGTTTATGATCAGGATTACATGTATGATAATTGTGGTTTTTCATTTGTTTATTTTTTGGATGAATGGTATGATTACTGTGTTTTGAATTAAGCTTACAGGTATGGTTAGTATATTTTGGATTGGGGTTAGAGGTATGATTTCTATGTTTCGGATTGGGGTGGAAGGTATGGTGAGTGTGTTTTGAATTAGGGTTATGCTATCGTTAGTTTATTTATGATTACGGTTAGAGACATGGTTAGTTTGCTTTGGATTGAAGTTACAGGTATTAGGGTGTTTGGGATTGGAATTACCAATATGGTTAGTGTGTTTTGTATTCAGGGTATAAGTATTGTTGGTGTTTTTCGGATTAGGGTTACAGGTATAGTTTGGGTATTTTGACTTTTGGTTACAGGTAAGGTTAGTGTGTTTTGATTTGGGGTTATAGGTATGGTTAATGTGTTTGGGATCATGGTTACAGGTTTGGTTAGTGTGTTTGGATTGGGGTTACCAGTATGGGTAATTTGTTTGGGATTCGGGTTGCAGGTATGGTTATCATGTTTTAGATTGTGGTTATAGGCATGTTAAATGTGTTTTTGATTTGGGTTACAGGTATGGTTAGTTTGTTTCTGATTAGGTTTACAGGTATTGTTAGCGTGTTTTTGATTTGTGTTACAGGTACGGTTGTTGTGTTTTGGGTTATAATTAGAGGTACACTTAGTTCATTTTGTATTGGGGTTAGAAGTATTTTTAGTGTGTTTTGGATCAGTGTTACAGATATGTTCAGGTATTTTCAAATAGCGTCACAGGTATGGTTTTAGTGTTTTGGATTTGGGTTACAGCTATTGTTAGTGTGTTTTGATTTAGACTTACAGGTATCGTTCAGGGTTTATGAATTTTGGTTACCTTTATGCTTAGTGCGTTTCGGATTGGGGTTTAAGGTATGGTTAGTGTATTTGGATTAGGGGTAAGGTTATGGTTAGTTTATTTCGGATTAGGGTTATAGGTATGGTTTGTGTGTTTTGGGTTGAGGTTAAATGTATGGTTCATGTGTTTGGATTATGGTTACCAGTATGGTTACTGTTTTTTGACTGGGGTTACAGGTATGGTTTATGTGTTCTGGATTGGGGTTACCAGTATGATCAGTGTGTTTTTGTTTTGGGGTTATAAGTATGATTAGTATGTTCTGGATTTGGATAAAAGGTGTGGTTAATGAGTTTTGGATTAGAGTTACAAGTATTGTTGGAATGTTTTGATTAGGGTTATCGGTATGGTTAATCTGTTTTGGTCTTGGGGTTATACGTATGGTTAGTGTTTTTTTTGTATTAAAGTTACCGTTATGATTAGGTTATTTGTAATTGGGGTTACAGGTATGGTTATCGTGTTTTGGATTAAGGTTCCAGGTATGCTTAGGGTGTTTTGGATTCGGGTCACATATATGGTTAGTGAATTTTTGATTATGGTTCCAGTTATGTTTAGTGTATATTGGATTAGGGTTACAGGCAGAGTTTGTGTGTTTTGGATTGCGGTTTCAGGTTATCACCTTTTGGATTTGGGTTACAAGTATGGATAGCGTGTTTTGGATTGCTGTTACACATATGGTCAATGAGTTTTGGGTTAGGGTTACAGGCATGGTTAGCATGTTTTTAAAATGTGTCAGACGTATGGTTATTGTGTTTTGGATTGGGTTTACAGGTATAGTTAGCGTGTTTTAAATTGGGGTTACAGGTAATCTTTGTGTGTTTTGGATTAAGGTTACCAGTATAGTTAGTGCGTTTTTGATTGTTGTTATAGGTATGGTTTATGCGTTTTTGTATAGAATTACAGGTATGGTTGGTATGTTTTGGATCGAGGTTACCCCTATGGTTAGTGCGTTTTAGAATGGGGTCAGATATATGGTTGGTGTGTTTTAGATTGAAATTACCGGTGTGGTTAGGGTATTTTGAATTGGACTTGAAGGTATGGTTAGTGTGTTTTTGATTGGGGTTACAAGTATTGATAGTGAGTTTTGGTTTCTGGTTACCTGCACGATTAGTTCTTGTAGATTGAGGTTAAAGGCATGGTTGGTGTATTTCAGTTTGGGGTTAGAAGTATGGTTAGTGTTCTTCTGATTGGGGTTACTAGTGTGGTTAGCTTTTGTGTATTGTCTTTATAGGTATGTTTGAGGTATGGTTAGTGCATTTCATATCGGGGTTACAGGTATGTTTTGTTCGTTCCATTTTGGGGTTACAGTTATGCTTAGTGTATTTTTGATTCAGGTCACCAGTATAGTTACTGTGTTTCAGATCAGTTTTACAGGTATGTTGACTGTGTTTTGGATTGAGGTTGCCCGTATGGTTAGTGTGTTTTGGGTTGAGATTATAGGTATGTTTAGTGTGTTTTGGATTAAAATTACCAATATGGTTAGGGTATTTCGCATTGGGGTTAGGGGTATGGTCTGTGTATTTTGGATTTTGGTTAGAGATATGGTTGGTGTGTTTTGGATTGGAATTACAGGTATGGTTAGTCTGTTTTTGTTTTGGGTTAGAGGTATGGTTAAGGTTCGTTTTGATTTGGGTTAAACTTATGGCTAGTTTGTTTTTGATTAGGGTTAGAGGTATGGTCACTTGTTATGGTTTAAAGTTGCCGGTATGGTTAGGTTATTCTGAATTTGGTTTAAATGTATGGTTACTGTGTTTTGGATGAAGGTTATAGGTATAGTTAGTCTGTTTTGGATCGGGGTTACCAATATGGTTAGTGGGTTTTTGATTGGGTCAGGATTATGGTTATTTTTTTAAGATTAAAGTTACTGTCATGGCTTGTGCGTTTTTGATTTGGGTTTGGCACCCCCCTGACGAAATCCGTCACATTGACTGTATTTATTTTTGGGGAGGGGGAATTCCATGTGTTAGGGGAGACCCCGCTTGTCATTTCTTTTGTCCCACCAGAATAGGCGAATTTGCGTTTCCCCCTTCCCTTCATTGACGGGTGTTTTTTAATTTTTAAATTTTTTTTCCATTTTCTTTTTTTTTCCCCCATTTCAAAATCTCACTGCAAAATGGCGTCATGTAGCACAACCGGAAGTTGTTTAATACGCAGTACCGACACATTCACGAACTTCTCACTTGGATGGTCAGGGATGCTCTCTTTGAATCTAATTAGTTTTTTTATGGCCAGTGTAGCCCCGGTCATTGGGTGTATGCAAGAAGGGACAGAATGTGGCCTTCCTTTCCGTCTTTGGTTGTTTTTATTTTGTCTTCAAATCTATCCTCTTTGGGGTTTAGGGGAATATTATAATCAACTTTAATGTACATTTAGAAATGTTAAAACTTTACTCTTGCTTACAGTTTTGATAAGAATAGGGTAAAGGTACAGCAGACATTGGAACAGCCAAGCAACACATTTGAAACAAAGATGGATGAATGAACAAAGAGTAAAATAAGAAAATATGGCAAGTATAATTGGTTTGACATCTCATGAATGAGATTTTGCTTAATGCTCTCGAGAGAACTAGTACATGAAGTTTCATCGGTGAAACTATTTTCAACATGGACTTTTTTTTTAGTATTTTTGGGGGACGTTTTGGGACTATTCCAAAAATCATTTAGCGCTTTTTTGACAACACTGAGCATTTCATCTCGTCCTCTGTACCCTTTTGATTGATCTGGTTTTATCTAAGCTTTTTCCTTTTTCCCTTCAGTTGTATTGAACAAAGCAACTAAAATTTATAGGTAATGAGAGTACATCAACCATTTACGTAAAAATAGGAATGAACGAAATTTTTTCTGCGTAAAATCAACAACAGATTTTGTCGATTGAAAAAAAAAAATTCAAATCAAATGAAAAAATCAAAGTACAGCCATAATAACATTTAAAATAGGAAAAGGAGTTGATTCGTTGACATGATAGGAACATACAACACTTTGATCTTAAGCTTAAGGCCTCACAAGGAAGTGAGTTTGGACGTATTCAAGAGCACGTTAAAAGCCGAAATTCGTTATACCGAGGTTAGCTAAAGCAAACGCCTATTGTATATGCACGTATATGGGTATGCATCACGTTTTATATACGTGTGTAGCACAATTGGACAAATTTTCAGAAGCTTGATCACTTGTTTCTGTTGAATTTTATTTTCAATGTTGTTCTCAAATGTTATGGTCGACCCTGCCCTCTTTCAATAAACGTGAACGTGTTTACTTCTGATCCACATGAGATTTCAACGAAGTTTAGTCAATTATTGAAGGAATTCTATCTTGATCGTAATTCAGCAAAATCCCACAAATTGTGTCCGTTGAGAAACTTTTTACTCTTTGATAAAATGATGTTCACAAAGTCTCGAATGTTTGGAGGGACAAAAATTCCAAAGATTTTGATATCTCCGCCCAAACTTTTCACAATTTGTAGTCCATGGTGGAATGATATAATCTAACACCAATCTTCCCTTCACATTACAATTCAAAGCGACGCACAGCAACCTAATTTAATTCGTTAAAAACACACCCGGATCATCTGCTTCTGTGACATCAAAAGGGATCCCTGTAAATGAACGTAAGTCATGTATTTACCCTTTGTTTTTGTCAAGGTGATCACTTTGATTGATTTTAAGCGATACGTGGGTTTTTTATCGAGAGGTGAAAAAAAATTTAATGTTTTTCAACACCTGCAGCTAATCAAATTTCTTGTTTCAATTGACCTATAAATTCAGTTCATTTTGACGAGACTGATTGTCAACGCCTACGATTTTGATGAGTTTTTTTTTTATATTACACCGGTGTGATTTCTTTGAAAGTAACATATTTCTGTGTGTATTCCTGGACGTGTCTTCATTGGCGTCGACAAAGCTGCAACAAACCACATCTAAAACCTGAAAGATCTACAGAGATAGAAAATGAGAATCTCAACCGTTTCGATTCTGTTTGTTCTTCTGTCTACAAGTAAGCACAAAGACAGTTTTTTTTCTTCCCCAGTTTCAAAATTAGATCTTATTCATTGTCAAAACTCCAGTCCAAGTGTGGTGTTGACATTCCAGCCATAACAAGGACAAGAACAATCCACACCAAATTTAGGGTTTAACTTTTCACTGTTAGTGTCTACGACTTCATTTGAAACCAAACCGATTCACAACCTTTGCCTACCGTGATTTAAATCATGACCAAGTGATTGATAAGTTGTTCTCTTACCAACTGAACCAAAGCCTTGTATATCTACGATATATTTATTATATATACAATGGTTGTTTGAGCAGCCAGGCTGGTTTATTTAATTATTTTTTCTTTTACAGAAACTTTATTTTTCTCTACTTACAAAACCTTTTCCTTCTTATCAATTTCTTTTTTTTTAATTTTTCGTAGAGTTTTTGTCAAACTCTTATTCAGGAGTTGATTTTTATTTTCCCCTGTGAATAACAAGGAGTATTACAACAATACTCCTCTCCAAAACTTTATCTTTTAAAGGCCAGGCCTAATTCAACCCGCCTAAAGATTTATTTTTTTAAAAATCAGCCAAGTGACTGAAATAGTTGCAATCCTTTTTTCTATTTATGCATGTCATGTGTACAAACTGCACCAATGGAGCCAGGGTTGAGTTTGGTCCTAAAATAACCAGTCTTGTCAAACATTTTTGTCTTCCCGTTCATCATTTTTCCCCATTTAACTTTTAGGGGTGAAAATCAGTGAAAGAGATTATAGGCTATGATTCTGTGTGCAAGGGTAACTTGACCCTGAGATGAGCATGGGATTGGTTGTGTTAATATCTGTCTGTATTCTGTGTCAGGATAATTTTTGCGTTTTCCACGAAGGTCGATTTTGGTATTTTCTTACCCAAGAAAGATGGCTGTACCCTATAAACTATATAGTTGTGAACATGGGTGACGTGAGCCCAGGATGAGCATAGGAGGGATGGAACCGCCCTTTTAGCTTTAGAGGTAATTTCAATGTCTGGTTAGTCCTCCTATTTTCAAAAATAGTTAATTTTGGCATTCCCGAATCACCTCAAAGGTTGCGATCCCTATTTTGAGAAGCTTTGTCTTTGAATTTGAATATGTTTACATGATTTAATGTGAAAAAATAATTGAAACATTTTCATGAAAATAACTCTTGTTTGCTACACCAAGTTATAATGTCGACCTTTTAAAACTTGTAACTCTGTGCAATACAAAGATACAAACAGTCTGTGACGTGTGGGTTTTCTAAATTTCTGCGTTCCAAAATTTCGTCTTTTATGATTCGTCAGTTTCTTTACGAATTGATCAATCAGAGCGTAACGGATGTAGAATGTGACAAGGAGAATTATGAGATACATGCATAAGATAACTCTGTCTTTTTGATGAAAATCTATTTTTCTATTTTTGCAGTTCCGGGAAACAATGGGATGCCTACACAAGGTAAGGAGCGGTATTTTTCAATTCTCTTTACAATTATTTTTCTTCAGTTTTTAGATAATATTTTCATACATCTGAAAGATGATAGCTGGCAATTATGAATGTCAGAAAATCTATTAATTTTTGCTTAATGGCACCTTCTTTTCACGTACTAATCTTATACTTGAGTGTATATACTAGCCACCATTACCTTGAAGCAGACCATTGTTGTATTCCGTTTGAAAAACTGAATTCCAATATTATATATGGCTGCCGAAGTATACTGTATTTAACTTTGGTTGGATGTTCACCAGTCCGACACAGAGCTAACAAGTCCGACACAGTCAGTTCTCACTTGTTGACACACAGTCGATGGAGTTCACAAGTGTCATACCTTCGTGAAGATTAGGAGTAAATCTTCCCCTCACTGTTTTACGTGGGTGATTTATGGCCCGTGTAGATAGGTGACTTCTCAGTCAGATCTAAACTGAGAGTTGGGGATGATATTTATCGTGTCTCCTTTACAATGTTTCTTCCCCTGGCACCGTCCATTTGGGCTCACTTCCAAAAATTTAGTAATTGATCCTTTTCTTTTAGTTTGTATTATAGACAGGACAAAGCTCCGTACTTGGGGGATTGTGAAGGCACTTCGAATGTGTCAAACGGGTAATCCAGGATCAAAACTTTTTATTTGTGATGTCATCATCATCATCATCATCATCATCAGTCTTTTAGCGTCCGTTGTTGGACATAGACCTTCCCCAGGATTTGCCACACTTCCCTATCATGGGCGTCACGGAGCCAGTACTTCCTGAACTTGTCTAGCTCGTCTCTCCATCTAACACTTTGCCGGCCTCGATTGCGCATGTGGTCTCGGGGGATCCATGTTGTGAGTTGCGATGTCCATCGATTGTCTGCCATTCTTGCAACATGGCCAGCCCAGCGCCATTTGAGATTTTTAATGGATTCTATGATGTCCCTAAGTCTTGTCTTTTCTCAGATGTACTGTGCTGTCTTGTGGTCTCTCCATGTGAGGCCCAGCATTATTCTTTCATGTGCACGTTGCATGGTGCTCAATTTGTGATGTAACTTCCTTTTAATCATTCTAGGGTGAATTTGGTCGAGATGCCTTTCATGGAGGCAGTTCCCTACTTTTGTGATGTAGGTCATCCTACCATAGTTCCTGCATATTTTTGCAGCAGTTCTGGTTACAAATCCTTACTTTAGTTCAATTAGAAAAGATCATTCATTTACCTACAATACAAAGCCAACACACAAGGGAAACAGACATCAATTATCAGTAGCAGTTCTGGTTACAAATCCTTACTTTAGTTCAATTAGAAAAAATCGTTCATTTATCTACAATATGAAGCCAACACACTAGGCAAATAGACATCAATCAGCAGCAGCAGTTCTGGTTACATATCCTTACTTTAGTTCAATTAGCTAGAGGATTGGCAGAACGCATTGAGACTTTTTGTGATGTTGTGGATGGGAAAATTTATGAAAAATAGTTTCATTTTGTTTCAGGTCTAAACTGTTCCCACAGAGGGGAAACGTACGAAGATGGCGATAGCTTCATGGATGACTGTAATAATTGCTTTTGTAATGGAGGAATCGTTGGTTGCACAAAAATGGCTTGTCGAAGTAAGTATCATTAAAATATCAAGGGTGGGGGACAGGAATATAATTATTTATTATCTATCAGTGAGGCGAGGAATAAATAATAAATATTTGGGAATTTGCCTCTTTACTCAATATCTCCAAAAGTTATCAATCAATTTTGAAGAGATTTTATTTCAAATTGGGCAATGATCAAAGGAAGGGCAGATCAAATTTTGGGGTTGATCCAGGATATTGGGTAACTGATCTGCGGTGGACAGGCCATGTGACCTGAAAAGAAGACTATTGTCTACCAACTACCCTCCTGATGGGGGGAATAGAAGGTGTGACGGAGGAGATAAAGTAACTCGTTTAACTAAATTTTCATTTCTTGTGGAATTGAATACTGCAGGTGGATTGCAGGGGCTGCTAACAGGTGGAGGAGGGAGAGAAGGAGATGATGCACTACCGGGTTATCTTCTATCACTAGGCTTGATGTTGTTCAACTGTGGTGATCGTATAATAACAAGTGTATCGGAATCAATTTGGCCATAAATGCATTTTAGCTACCTTAAATGCATGCATGGCTGTCTGATGATAAGAAAAAACAAACTCTCCATAATTTTCTTTTTTGCTTTCTTGACAGATAAAATTGTGAAACCTGGTACATGTCCAGTTGCTCCCGCAGATGTGGTGACACCTTGCATCGTTTTATGCTCATATGATGCTAACTGTCCTGGAGGTAAGTAAAATGATAAGTTGGACCAGTGCAAATTCCACTAGTGCTCACAACTAAGATATCACCATCAGTCTTGCATATGTATTTCTGCAATTAGAATATGTATATTTTTTATTGGTAACTCATTTCTTATGTAATCTATCATATAAAACTAATACATCTGTTATGATTATTATTGATCAGTTTTGCTCTTGGTTTTTATTCCTATGATCTACTACTACTATAACTTCTTTATGCTTAAGACTTGAGAGGGAGGAGTAAAGAATGAATGACAACTATAGTAAAGGTTCAGTTCGTCTTGCGTCCATCCAAGTATAAAAACCCTTTTCCATTGTTTCCTTTCATTCTTACTAATACGATAGAGATTGGAAAGGAACAAAAGAAAGCATGAAAGTTATGAGGAAAAATTAAATGTTATTGCTGTAAGATACAAAGCATTGGTTTTTGTTGACAGCTATTTGACTCCTCACTTTC